>WEKW01016511.1:7791-213258 GCA_013389905.1 Sula dactylatra | reverse complement strand
CCTTCTCTACCGGGCAGCTTTCCAGCCACTCTTCCCCAAGCCTGTAGCACTGCATGGAGTTGTCATGACCGAAGTGCAAGACCTGGCACTTGGCCTTGTTAAACCTCATAGAATTGACCTCAGCCCATCAATCCAGCCTGTCCAGATCCCTCTGCAGAGCCTTCCTACAATCGAGCAGATCGACACTCCTGCCCAATTTGTTGTCATCTGCAAACTTACTGAGGGCACACTTGACCCCCTCATCCAGATCATTGATAAAGATATTAAACAAGACTGGCCACAAAACTGAGCCCTGGGGAACACCATTCATGACTGGCCACCAACCGGATTTAGCTCCGTTCACCACAACTCTCTGGGCCTGGCCATCCAGCCAGTTTTTTACCCAGTGAAGAGTACACCTGTCTAAGCCATAAACCGCCAGCTTCTCTAGGAGGATGCTGTGGGAGACAGTGTCAAAGGCCTTGCTAAATTCCAGGTAGACAACATCCACAGCCTTTCGCTCATCCACGAGGCAGGTCACCTGGTCATAGGAGGAGATCAGGTTGGTCAGGCAGGACCTGCCTTTCATGAAGCCATGCTGGCTAGGCCTGATCTCCTGGTTGTCCTGCACTTGCCTGGTGAGCTCACTGAAGATGTATCACTCCATAATCTTCCCCGGTACCAAGGTCAGGCTGACTGGCCTGTAGTTCCCCAGATCCTCTTTCTGGCCCCTCTTGTAGATGGGCATCACATTGGCAAGTCATCTGGGACCTCCCCTATTAACCAGGACTGCTGACAAATGATGGAGAGCAGCTTGGCAAGCTCCTCTGCCAGTTCCCTCAGTACTCTTGGGTGGATCCCATCCAGTTCCACAGACTTATGAGTGTCCAGGTGGCTCAGCAGGTCGTAAAGTGCTTCCTCCTGGATTATGGGGTGTTTATTCCACTCCCCATCCTTGCCTTCCAGCTCAGGGGGCTGAATACCCCAGGGATAGCTGGTATGATGGTTAAAGACTGAGGCAAAGAGGGCATTTAGCACCTCAGCCTTTTCCTCATCCTCAGTGGCAATGTTCCCCTCCATGTCCAATAGAGGACGGAGATTCTCTTTGGTTTTCTTTTTGTTGTTCATGTATTTGTAAAAACATTTTTTGTTGTGCCTTACAACAGTGGCCAGATTGATTTCTAGCTGGGCTTTTGCCTGTCTAATTTTCTCTCTGCAAGACCTAACAAGATCTCTATACTCTTCTTGAGTTGCCTGCCCCTTCTTCCAAAAGTGGTAAACTGTCCTTTTTTTCCTGAATGCCAGCAAAAGCTCCCGGTTCAGCCAGACTGGTTGTCTTCCCCGCCAAAGATGGGAGCAGGTGCTTCACTATTTCTCCATTCTTTTACTTACCCCATTTGGTGGTTTCAGGGGAAAATCCAGGCACTAAACATCAATCTTTAGAAGGCCACAGTCCAAACAGGACTTAATGGTAATACCCTCTCCTGAAGGAGACGGGCGTTTTGGGTCCTCCTTCTTTTTTCCAGCTCAGTCACTAATTCACCTTGGGTTTTCTTCCTAGTCATTCTCTGGTTCTTAACAGTGCTGGAAGTGCCCAATTGCTAGGGAGAAAAGAGGGATATTGACACAAAATTAAAAGATGCCCACCTAAGCACTGAACGATCCATGAGATCATACACTCATATCACAAATACACTTAATTTAAAATGCTCCTTTGGGTTACACCTGGTAGCATCCAAACCCTCTCTACTGGCCTTGAAAAAGTTTTGACCTAAGGAAACTACTTTTCTGATCCTGCATGGCAACTCCTGTCTCCGGCAGCATATGTTTACTGAGCTATAGAAAATATCAGAACTATAAGAGTGAAAACAGAGAGAGTATTCATAATATGATACTTCAAGGAACAGCCACCAAAACAGACTCCTAATTTAGAGAAGACTGTCAAATGCCCAGCAGGGTTACTGCATCATGCATCAGATTTCCCTTTTGCAGATTTTTAATTCTTGACTTCCCTCATAAGGCAGAAAACAGATGAATTATTTTAACAATTGCTGACTGCAATTATGTCATCACAGCCTCAGCTCTTCCCTCAGATATAACACAGCCACCACAGCAAACTACCCAGTACAAAGGTGATGAAGTCCTGGTCCCCAGAGGAGGGTGCTCCTTGTGTTGTCTCGCAGCACAATCATGTATTATCCCTCTTCATCCCATTGTATGGCTATGTACTGTCATTTGGAGTGATGGGAATGGAATATCTTCCTCTCCTGAGTCATGGATCCAGATTTCTTCTGTGGCAGAGGTCTTCCTAAGGAACCTGCAGACTAAAAAACTCCTCTACATTTTCATACCGTTAAAGAAATTCCACTGCAACAGGGAAGGGAGGACAGCCAACCTGAGCGAGGTTAAGGAAGGATTTGGAATTTCTGGTGTGCAACTGCATTGTTTTAGGGTGAAAAGTACATCCTATGCAAGGCAGAAAAAGCACAGTGCTGATGGCATGCCTGCCTCGCTTGGCACCCTCCTCTTACGTGCTTGCCAGTACAAGTGCTGGGAGGAGGCAGTGGAGAAAGGACAGGCTGAGAAGTGGGAGCCTCACAGAGGACCATAACCTCTCTACCTCCTGCTGTGCACTCACACAACTCCCAGGACTCGTTACCAATGAGTTCCTCTTTATTTCTTTTCCTAACGTTCATTTCATGAATTGCAGAAGTAACATCTTTCAGTATTAAAATGTAATTAATGATTCACCATAATGAAATAAATAATTAACTAGAAAGACATTTGGACCCTTTGTTGAACAAAACTCACTAATTTTATGATGCATTAGGACTGTCTGGGCTAGTCTGGCTCTGAAGCAGCTATCCTACAGCTGGCAGAGAGCCAGGAGCTGCAGAAAACATGTCTTTTCTCCTGTCAGAGCATTTCTGACAGGCCTCTACAGCGCAGTAGCAGCTCTGCTCACAGCCACCATTAGCTCCTGGTTTCTGGATCCTATCAAAGAGGGGAGAACAAAAGAAAACGATAAACACAGTTGGGGAGGAGGCAGTGGCCTCCACTGAGGCCACTCCAAACCTGCCATTTGTGAGATGCCCAGACAACAGAGTTTTAAAAAGAGTTTAGAGGGCACCAGTGGATTGATATCTGCTTCAGAAGAGGATGTCTCTACAGTAGACCAATGCAATGGAAGCTACCAGCTGCAGGGCAGGAACGATGTGTAAGGGAACGAGCACCCCGCACAACAGCGCCTTGTGCCCTCAACTTTGGAGCATCTTGGGAGAGAGGTGCCCATAGTCCCAGATCAGTTCTCCTCCTCCTTTGCACCCAGCTCATGCCATTGCCACGGTGGCAGCAAATAACAACAAGACAGTGGACTCCTTGAACTGACCCACTGGCACTACACACAGGACTAGCAGATTCTTTTGAACTTGGACTCTTCATGTGCCGTAAGCACATAAGTTACAGAGACTTGAACTTGGAAACCTTGTACGGAAACACACTAAGTCTTTAAGACCTTAGACTCAAAACAACTGATTAGCGGTATATTTTGGCAACCCCCACAACAATTTGAGGCACAGGTCCTCTGCCATACCACCTTAGTCAGCCTGCAACCAAGCCAGCACTGTTCTTTGGTATTGAAGCATCTTAAACTAAGACTTTAGCTTTCCCCTGAAGCCAACTGAATTAATCAATTCCTCCTTGGCATTGGAATAAAGCTCGCTTTCTGCTAGGTGGGTCAAAAATGCACAGTCTATTTCAGCTGTTCTGTTCCTATGAATTGTATTACAATACATTGCAAAGGGGAAGATTACAGGCAAGGCAGAGCCAGCGGCATGCCTTGCTTTATGAGGGGGAAAAACCACACACACAATTTATTTTTCATTGCTTTATGATGAATATGAATTCAATTACATGCAGAGGAGAACTATGGTAGTCAGTCAGAATTATACTCAGCTAGTAGCAAATATAATGGCTTTTAACAAGGAGAGCTTATCATCAAGGTTCAGACAAGCTTGAGTCTGTGTTGCACCTGATGAACCTGCACAAGGAAACAATGACTATCACAGATGAGAATGAATCTCTCATCTCCATGGCTAGAAGAGGGAGGAGGAAGTAGGGTGTTAGTGGAGCCCTCTGGTCATTGCCAGTCCTCCAACCACACGTCAGGACAGCAGCCATGGGCACCCCGGAGCAGAAGGACCATCCATCAAAACATGAGCACATGCAACAAAAGCAACACAGAAACATGCTTGTCTCCCTTCTTGTTTCTGTCATTTTTCCCACCAGACAAAATGCATCTCTCCCTGTCCCCTGGTAATGTTTCCAACAGCCTGGTTAAGCTTTGCCCACAAAGTACACAAGCTTAGCAGCCACGTGTGCAGAAAATAGCCTACCTTCTGCCTCGATTCAGCCATACATCCAGGAAGTGCCTGTACAAATGGCATCACAGCACCCAAACATCCCAGTGCACAAGTGTGCATATATATATGTGTGTGTGTGTGTGTGTATATGTGTGTGTGTATGCCTTTTTGCTTATAAGGCTCTAGTCACTCTGAAACAATGACCACCCATGCAGAAGCTATGAGTTCTTCAAGGAGGCCTTTTAAGCCCCTTTTAGTCCTTCTAATTGAGCAGAAATCTGCAATCATTAACACATTAGCTGTGCTTGGCACGAAGCACCCATTAGCAAAGCTCCACTGGAGAAACGAGCACCCTACCTTGGGGAGGGCGGTGAGACTCATGGCACCCCTGGGAGGCCCCTTACAAACCCCGCTGCTCCCAGGACAGCCTTGTGATGTTCAGTGACCCCCAGCCCCTGGCCCCTTTTTCCTGCTCCCCAGACGCATCAGTGTGCTCTGGCATGCATTTCCCCAGCTGCTGCAGCAGCAGCAAGAGAAATCCTCAAGCAAATAGGAGGAGGGACAGATGACTGCCACATAATGTGCATTGATCTCATGCATGGTGCAACTCTACTGGGGGTTCACTGATGCTTGTGCAACAGCGATACATCCAAGTTTTCTTTCTTCAAGGTAGCTCTCAAGTTGTTTCTTGGAGTGCTTAGCAACTCAGAATCAGAAAAGTAATGTTAATGCAACATGTCAAGCAATCACCTCCAGTCCTCCTCTGGGAGCAGGCATAAAAAGATTATACATCTTTAGTTATCACTTAATAAATTAGTCCTAAACAGCAAGTCCATCTAACTTGACATTTCTTCTGCCTAAGACAGAAGCCCTATAATCCCCCACCAGTGTGTGCAAACACACATATGAATGTGCTGCCACTGTGCAAACACACATACAGGTGTGCTGCTGCCTGTGAAAACTGCCTTTGAGCCAGACATACCAGTCAGGCAAAGGGGACAAGCTGGGGGGCAAACAGAAGGGCTCAGGCAGCTGTAAGCCACATGAGGCTGGAAGATATCATGTGTTTTGGGATCCAGCCTTTAAAGCCCAGTCCTGGAGCAGCAGATATGCCAGGCTGTGCTTCCCAAAGGAGGCTGGTGGAGACAAACTTCCCAGTCGAAGCTGGTCTGCCTTCCTCTCTGCCCACACCTAGCGCACAAAAAGCCTTCCCTGTTTCGAAAGCAAAATGTTATTTTGGAGCAGCTGTCTGGAAAGGGCTGCTCAAATCTTGCCCAATAAACAAACATTTCAAATTTCCTCACTATTTTTCATCAAAGCATTTCATGGACATTTGTGGGTTAAGTGTTACATCTTCTTTAGCATGGAAGGTGAGCCACTCTTTAAAGACAGGAGAAATAAGATATGGGGCATCACATTTCTTGGCCAAACTTATGAATCAAGACAGAGCAGAGCTCATGTAAACCCCTGATATCTGTGTTCCTTCATCCTCATGTATTTGCTCCTTCTCATCAGCTGAGATGCTGCATGGCAGCATCATGGCTCTGAAACACTGGAACAGTTCTTTTACCCACCACTTGGAAAGTATTTACTCAGTGCTGGAGTCACCATCAAGCTTTTGTTCGAACTGCTGTCATTAATTGACTTCTGCCGGGAAGCAGAGAGGATCCGTGTTTAATGCCCTGCTCAAAGCACAGTGCTGACACACCAACAGAGTTGCCCCTCCGCTCGAGCATGGGAAGGTGTACAGCGCTGCAGCACTGGCCGAGACCCACTGCCCTGCAAAACCCCATGCTGCCTCATCTCACTGCACCCATCACCTTCTCTTAGTGGTCATACAGCCATAAACAGTTCCAGCCATTTAACAAAAGAGAATGTGTTTAATCTCATTTCCATCCAGGTGAGGCTGCCTGGCTGATGACCCCATCCCAGCTCTGAGCCTCCCTTTTCCCAAACCCATGCTGCAGCAGCATAAGCAGAACTGAGCTCTGTCGTGAACTGAAGACAGCACCGGCAGCAGGCTTTGAGTCTGGAATCAGACTGCATCATTAGACAAAATCTACAGGCTTGAATTCTGCCATCTGCTCACCAGGCTTGATTGAAAGTGTAGGAATTACATTAAATTACCTGATTATGTGAAGGCTGACAAATGATAGCAGATATTACAGCCAAGGCCGAACAAGGGCTTGGCCATTCCTGTCTCTACAGGAGGAGTGGGAGTTTTGCCCTGGTAATAACAAGCATTGCACGTTTCTTCTCTTCAGAGTTTGTTTTTTTGGTGGGTTTTTTTGTTTGTTTTTTTTGTTTTGTTTTGTTTTGGTTTTGTTTTTTTTTTAATCTGAGGATGGAGAAGAAAACATACAAATTGCACATAATAAGTGGAACACAGAGAAAAAGAGCCAGCTGTACTCACAGATGTTACAATGCAACCAAAGGTGCTTCTCTATTTTCTCTCCTCCTATAATAAACCGTATACATCTAATGAATAATGCAAGAGATTTCCTCTATAGAATTAATAGCATGCAGTCCTTCTTGACTTGCCTTTAATCACACTCAGCACCCAGTGGGCCTGGGAGAGAAAGTCAGCATTACTCATTTACTCAGGCAAACTCAGTGGTTGTCAGCCATCCCAATCCTTCACAGCTTTAACATCGCAGTCTGGGGAACAAAATCAGAATCCCTATGAGCTTTGCTCCTCACCAGGGGCAAAGTTTGGATTAAAGTGACTTGACATTTCACATTTCACTTGAATACAATCAGTGTTTACAAATGATGTGTGTAGGAAAACCTTTGCTTAATTAGATGGACTCATTCAACTTAATTCATGCAGTGATACTTCAGATTTATATTTGTGCAAATTCATGAAGATCCACATCACTTAAAGAAGGTAGATTAGATGTAGATCTGACTCCATCAGTCTACAAGATGCACACACACTAGTACTCTGAGTCTGCTAGACACCTGTTATTAGCGGTGCAAATGGCATGGTTTCAAGTGTCTGTGCAAGCCTACAGCTCAAGGCTGAAATCCAGTCTTTTCCCAGAAACTAACGAACACAAAAGTATCTCTGAAGGTTTGCAAATTAAGAGATGAAAAAATAAAAAGAGTTCAGATATGGCTGAATCTGAAAATTATTCAGGATTTGCAAAAAAGGGTTTGTAAGTGGTCTCTCCTGATCTGCCCGGGGCTAGTTCAGACCAGAAGACATCAAGGTGTAGAGCAGTGGGAGTTTTGCTTAAAGAAAAAGTAAATCAAGTATGAGTCACAGGCAAGTGTTGTTAGAGAATATTGCAAACTGGAGTTCCCATCCATCAGAAAATCTGATTATCTTAATGTGTTTTGTTTAGAAACATTTCTACATATATAAATCTAAAAGTTTTGCTTTGCCTTGCTGAACTGTTACAGCAGCCAAGCAGCTTACATCCACCGCCTGGGCTTTCAACCCAAATGCCATCTCCCAGCTCTCCTGCAAAGCAGACCCTCAGAGGGATGGCTGTCCGTCCCTCTGTCCTGCCTGGACAGACCAACCCCAGGGAGGCACATGAGCCACCGCGCTCTCCAGGCAATGGGAGGACAGCACGCAACATCTGAACTACAGCTCCTGCAGGGTACTGAACCAGCTCTGGCAAACACAAAGAAATGTGGAATTAACTGAAAATTACATGTTATGATTTGGCTTAATAAGCCAAGATAGTTCAATCTGGATCCACTAGACTAGAATGATATATTTCATTTAAATCTTCTTGATGAAAGACAAAAGTCTATGCATTGATTTAAAATCAGTTTTTCCCATGGAAAATTTGATCTTTTTACTGAAACTGCATTATCCATACACACAAACACTTACGCACCTCTAATCACCACACATTGGTGAGTTTGCTAACAGACTTCTTGTGGTCTACAGGACCTCATTCTCAATTACGGTAAAGTCATTTTCCATCCTCTTACTTCCTGCTACCTAGAGGCATAAAATGAGTGTAAAAATAGTTATGGCGAAACATTAAGAGCCCACAGCCAGAATACATTTCTGTTTGCAAACTGCAACAGGCAGGCACAAGGACTGCCTTATGCAAGTGCACAAGCTGACCTCGGCCCCCCACACCATGTTCACATGAAGGTTTGCTGCTGGGTCTGATGGCACTGCAAGGTGCTGAGAGAGTGCAGGTGGCAGATGTGAGCAGGATTAGGCCCACAAGTGATAAGATGAACTGCTACAGCTACATCTGATTATCCTGCAAGTGTTGCTTGAGCCCTGAGGATTTGTCCCTTTTTCTTATTTCCCTTCCAAGTGTCAACAAGAAGTACAGAAAGAAGTGCTAAAGTTGGAGGAAGTGGGAAAGGAGATCTTACGTATGTCTTGAAAAAAATATAAATAAACTTTCCCACTCCCATGATGCCTCGTATATTTGTCAACTAGTCTTTATGGGAAAGTGGTAAAGAAGATTTCTGATGCCTCATAGTGACATATATTCCCACTGAGGAACAAGGTTTGAACCAATTTCTGAATTTTAAAATAATTGAGAGGAGGGATTATCACAACGAAGAACAACTGTGTGTGAAAGGAAATTGATTTCTAGTCTGCTAATAATTTATTTTACATTCTTTATAATCATATTCCAAAAGGCACATATTCTAGAACAATAAATAGTTCCAAGAACTCTCCTCATTTACTCTCCCCACAGCATTCTTTGGACTTGCTTAATTTCACAGCCCAAGGCTGCTCTGGGTTTTAGGTGATTTTTGTATTGTGCCTGTTTAAGACAACAAGCCATCAAAAAGCTGCTGTTGCCTCTCTGCCAGTGCAGGTATCCTACCAGTGATGGCTCCCTGTGCTCTCCCTATTGAAAGCCCTTCTCTGCATCTAAATAAGCATTTTAGTTTGGTCTGCATTTGTAGCATTCAGGTGTTTCCATATCCAGCCTGTGTTTTCCTTCTGAGCAGGCTGCTGTTTTCTCTTCTGGCTTAGGGACACTTCAAAAAGTTTACCCAGTGCTCCTTGTTCTGAAATAGCTAGGACAAGAGCTGGATTTTTAAAACAAGCAAGTGGAAAACCGATCAAACGAACAAACTGAACCAGAAAGAATGGATACTCATGGGACATTGATAGACAGCAACAATGACCATGAAGTTGGTCAAGCTGGTCAAACTGTGCTGCCCCACCTGCCTCCCTTCCTACAAGGTCCCTGGAGGTCCCCTGAGTGCTGGGGGAGGAAAGGCAGAGGGACCACACATTTGGACTTCTCAAAGTTATCCACCACTGTGATTTCTAGGCACCACAGTAAGGCACAGTAGTAAAAGAAAGACTGGGGAAACTGTGGGCCCACTGCTGAATGAGGTAGGGCCCTGGTGATGCAAGATGCAGAGAAGGCAGAGCTACTGAATGCCTTCTTTGCTTCAGTCTTTACTGCCAAGGCTGGCCCTCAGGCATCCCAGCCCCCAGAGGTGAGAGAGATAATCTGGAGAAAGGAAGACTTCCCCTTTGCTGAGGAAGACTGGGTTAGAGATCATTTAAGCAAACTGGATCCTCACAAATCTGTGGACCATGATGGGATGCACCCACAAGTGCTGAGGGAGCTGGAAGATGCTGTCGCTAAGCCACTCTCCATCATTTTTGAAAGGTCATGGAGGGCAGGAGAGGTGCCCAAGGATTGGAGGGTAGCCAATGTCACTCACTCCAGTCTTCAAAAAGGGCAAGAAGGAGGACCCAGGAAACTATAGGCTGGTCATCCTCACCTCTATCCCTGGAAAGGTGATGGAACAGTTCATTCTAGAGGTCATCTCCAGGCATGTAGAGGAAAAGAAGGTTATCAGAAGTAGTCAACTTGGATTCACCAAGGGGAAATCATGCTTGACCAACCTGAGAGCCTTCATGATGGCCTGACTGGCTGGGTCAATGAAGGGAGAGCAGTGGATGTTGTTTACCTTGACTTCAGCAAGGCTTTTGATGCTGTCTCCTATAACATCCTCATAGGTAAGCTTAGGAAGTGTGGGTTAGATGAGTGGACAGTGAGGTGGATTGAGAACTGGCTGAATGGCAGAGCTCAGAGGGTTGTGATCAACAGTGCAGAGTCTGATTGGTGGCCTGTAACTAGCAGTGTTCCCCAGGGGTCTGTGCTGGGTTCAGTCCTGTTCAACATATTCATCAATGACCTGGACGAAGGGACAGAGTGTGCCCTCAGCAAGTTTGCTGATGATACCAAGCTGGGAGGAGCAGCTTATACAGCAGAAGGCTACCATCCAACGAGACCTGGACAGGCTGGAGAACTGGGCCGAGGGGAACCTCATGAAATTCAACAAGAGCAAGTGTAAGGTCCTGCCCCTGGGGAGGAACAACCCCATGCACCAGTACTGGTGGTTGGGGACTGACCTGCTGGAAAGCAGCTCTGCTGAGAAGGACCTGGGAGTGCTGGTGGATGGCAGGTTGGCCATAAGCCAGCAACGTGCCCTTGTGGCCAAGAAGGCCAACGGTATCCTGGGGTGCATGAAAAGGAGTGTGGCCAGCAGGTCGAGGGAGGTTATCCTGCCCCTCTACTCTGCCCTACTGAGACCACATCTGGAGTGCTGTGTCCAGTTCTGGGCTCCCCATTTCAAGAAAGACAGGGAACTACTGGAGAGAGTCCAGCGGAGAGCCACAAAGATGATCAGGGGGCTGGAGCATCTCTCTTATCAGGGAAGGCTGAGAGACCTGGGTCTGTTCAGCCTGGAGAAGAGAAGACTGAGGGAGGATTTTGTCAATGTTTATAAATATCTAAAGGATCGGTGTCAAGAGGATTGGGCCAGACTCTTCAGTGGTGTCCAATGACAGGACAAGGGGCAATGGGCACAAATTGGAACACAGGAAGTTACACCTGAATATGAGGAAAAACTTCTTTACTTTGACGGTGACAGAGCAGTGGAACAGGCTGAATGTCAGCTCCTTGAGCTGTGCTGTATTCACACCACAGTCCAAAGCAGAGAGACTTTTGCAAGGTATAAAGAGCCACTCATTTGGCAGAAAGACCCAAGGACCTCAGACACAGCTGCTTCCCCAGGCTTTCAAGGACTTGAAACCAGATTTGCCAACAGACCTTCTGCCTAACCTTGAAAAGCTGCACTTAAAGTCTGCATCTGCTCTAAAGTGAAAGATCACCCCTGAGGCTTGGCCAGACGCCAAACTTACAGACACCAGTGCTCTTCACTTGGTGGAGGATTTGGATGCTCACCCTGGTGATAGTTCAGCTCCGGTATCTACAGAGCAGGCTGTGAGTACAAGGTAGATGGGCCACTGGGGCTGTGCCTGTACCCAACATATCTGCTCTGTAAGAGTCAACTGATGACTGAGGCTGGGGAGATAAAATGGCCCAGGGACCTTAAAAGGATCTTGTTACCTTCCACTGCAGCAGATGGGATTTGCAGTGCAGCCTGCCCGTAAGGGCAACATGGATGAGCAGATTTGAGTTTTGGGATGCTGCAGGCTGCTGTTCCCAGGATAGCCAAGCCAAGGTAAGTGTTAACATAGCTCCTGTACTTCAATTAATGCCTGCAAAATGAATGCTATTCTCATGGGCTGCAATAAGGTTGTAACATGCTTAAATACTTCATTAATGAGGGCTCTGTAAGTACCATAGAGACAAACAAGATTTTAGAGGGGCAGAAGCCTTTGTGCTTTCCCCTTTTCCATAGGGGAGAATTTCAACTCACTGTCCAATTTGCAGTTGCTAACAGAAAATTTTGCACATGGAGATGGATTTGCTAGCACAGTTTGTGCCTCAGTCTAATTGTTTTTAAACTTTGCATCTTGGGAAGAATTAGCAATCATGCTTTGGTGGATCCCTGTTCTTATAGTCGTCAGATTTTTAAAAATTTTTTTCCCGTAATAACCCATATGTTTCTATTGCTTTCAGGGGAGCAGAGCCGAGTCATCTTCTAACTGAGACCTGTTAATTCACAAAGCACATTAATCTACTGGGCAAAGCATGTGCAGTCTGTTGTAGAGGTTAAGACAAACTTCCCTAATGGGGGAAATTATACCAGGAGTAAACGTAAATCTTGTTAACATGATTGTTTGTAATTTTTTAACTGTGCACACAAAGATAGATTAATTTTCTTCAGGCTTTTTTGAAGATAGGAGGAATGAGAAGGTGAGAATGTCTGATTAAGACTTCTGAGGCCAGGTATTTGCGGGGAGCCATTCCTTTAAGCCTTGCCAGCACTGGTTCAGGAACACCGGGGAAGTTGAGATGAAATAGCAGCTTTTACCACCCTTCCTGATCTGTGTCCTGCTATAACTGAGAAAAACTTTAAGGCTTCTTTAACTAATAGTGATAGATAACCACTGCCAAAGGCCACACTGTCATCCAGGATATGCCCCCACCACTCACTTTGACATGCACGTCCCCTTGGCTTCTGCTTTAAAGTCCCCTGTGTGACCTTAAATGTGAGACAAAGTGGGTGGAGCTTACCATAGTCTGGTCTATGATGGCTGTAGAAAAATTCCAAGCTATTTAAATTGTTGGGCTTAAACCTAATATTGGCTCTGTTTTTAAAGTGTTCTTAAATCCTCCTACTCAGGGAAAGAGGATAAAAATATCCCTCGACACCTGGTTAACTTATCCACTTGTAACAGCCACTGCTTTTTGAGGATAGGTATTTCAAGGTGTTGTCCCCTAAAAATGCTTTTTCCAAGCATTTGTTGGGTTAGATATTTTAGGATTCAGGCAATGTGCACCAAATGAGCGAAAAGGCCAAGAACTTGAGGCACTTGTGTCTGGTGGAAGTATCAGAACCCCACTCACTGCAGTACTGTAACATCCATCCCTTTACTTTTGCTTCCAGAAAAGCCTCTGAACTCATTTCCTTCAAGGGAGACTGGTTCCCTTTCCATTGCTCTATTGTAGGCTTGCAATCTCAAGCAGGATCCTAAAAATAGAAACACTACTCTAACATCTGTGCCCTTCTAATATCAGTAAAAGCAGGGCATGAAGTGCTTTAAATCAGGCTTTCATTCTCTGGAATAAGGAGGATCACCCCTCTCTGGTCAAAAGTCACAGATGGCAGATGTTTGCTTTTACCCCCTTTGGCCATTGACTGTGGCAGATTCAGAGCTGCTACAAAGCGCTAAGGCTCTGCACCAGCTCTTAGCTCTGGGAAATCCTGGCTGTCTGCTCTCATTCATTCTCTTGAAGCAACCTTTAATCTTCCCAACATTACCTTCAGGCTCTCTGTACCAAGGCCGCAGCTAGAAGAATGTCTTCACACACCCTCAAAGTCCAGAAAAGCCATATAATCTCAAGGCATAGAGTGAAAAAGTGAACATGAAAGTTTTGGGGTTTTAAAAGAAAAAAAAGAAAAAAAAACACAAAACCCCCTACCATTAAATTAAAGTCATTGCCAGCTTCCCCACCCATGAAGATACTTGATCTGCTCATTCTGTTGAACATCAAAGCC
The DNA here is from genome assembly GCA_013389905.1 of Sula dactylatra. NCBI lineage: Eukaryota > Metazoa > Chordata > Aves > Suliformes > Sulidae > Sula > Sula dactylatra. The sequence continues at coordinate 199,492 of WEKW01016511.1, read as the reverse complement.
AAAAAATCCTGTGCTCCCTTCTCTCCTCATCTTTCTTTTCCCTTCAACAAACTTTCTTATTGGAGCAGAAGCACCAACCATGGAGGCACTAAACCTCTGGGTTTGCAATGTGTCATACAATCTGTATGGTAGCTGGCACTTCCCATCCACTTTGCCTACCTTGAACCTGCTGATCAGCATGACTGACTCACACAATGGCTCATCCATGATGGAGATTATAACCATGGTTTTCGAGGGAGCTCCAGGTGCCTTTCACTGTCTGAAGCTTGGGTGGCCACGAGGAAAGGGCACCCAGAGCCTTGGCTACTCCTGTGGTTCTCTGGCCCTTACGATCTCAGCTGCAGTGAAAGGGAGTGGGCCCATGAGGTCAAAGAGCTTGAATATCAGAAAGCACTTAAGCACACCTTGCACACACTTCCCGGAATAAGATCCTGCCATTAATACTGCTAGTGTACTTAATTTAAGAGTTAAATTACTTTTCTTCCTTTTCTGACAGACCTAACTTAGCACACCCAAGGCAGACATGTGATATGGAAAAATGCATCTTATTTTTTAAGTTGAGGGAAGGCAAAGGAAACATAGTCAAGGGCTAAGTGAAAGTAGAGGACAAGAACATGGAGAAATTTTCAAGGTGGCCGATCTGTAGGTGAAGGACAAGGCTGAAACAGAACCAAAGCTGCTAACCAGACCTTTGGAGTCATCTGAGGTGAGACAGAATCAGCAGAGATTTCATTACTCACAAATCCCTCCAGATGCCTTAAATAATTCATAGCAAGCACTGGGACATAAAGACCAGGAGTCCCATTAGGAGGCACATGGTATTGTTTTTGTTCATTAGGGTGAGTCACACAAAACACATTATTACATAAAGCAGGATGTCTCATTAATTACATCAGTGTGGGGGCTATAATGTACTAGTGCCTGGAATTGCTCTGGGAGACTCAGTCCTTGTCCTTATTGTTCCAGAAAGTCCCACAGAACCTCTCTGCAGAAAGTCACCCAACACTCCCACCCCAGCTGTCGCTCGGCGTCTGGCTCCCAGCACCCTTGCTATGACTCTGCCCATGGGTGCCAGGATTCATTTCTCCAGCAATGTCAACTCTCCCATGAACTGCCCCCGAGGACACGAATCTCCTCGTGCTCACCCCATGCAAGCACGGCACAGCTCCAGCTGGGCACCCAGCTCTGACACCAGCGAGGGAAAACCCACCCCTCAGCTAGGCTCCTGCACCACCATCAACACTAAGAAGATAACGGAGACTAAAGAAGGAGTGTTTATCACTATTGCATTTGGAATAACAAGCAGCACTGCACTGTGGCTTTCAGAGTGAGGGGAACCGAAGCATTTCAATGGCAGCTGCCAGTGTTTGCCCATACAGGCAGGTGGTAGCTGTGCCTGCCAGCTGGCGGGGAGACCCTGGGACCCTGCATTTCCTAACACACGCTGTACACGTGCAAACATCCATAAGGGCCAGCCCTGCTTGTATGGAAGCCCCTGCAAAGGGGTGCCATCCACTTCAGTCCTGCCACCTGCAGGTATCCAAACAAGGGGAGCTTGAATTTTATAAAGAAAAATAGGTGGTTGGCTTTCTTTCACTACACAGATATTGCAGTGCACGGGGAGAGTGCCCAGATTCCTAGGGCCTGAGTCATTTCTGCAGAGACAGGAGACCCTCCCTGGGGACATACCAGCAGTAGCTGAGGAGCTGTAGGCAGGCAACCTGTCCGTGTAGCCTCTGCCCACTTTTGGAGCTCAACAATACAGCTCCCTCCTACCTCTTTAACAAAAAGAGTTGTTATGGGAGACATACACCACTCACTTCTCCACAAACTTGGTCTTCAAAAATCTATGTCATCCTGCGGAAGCCCACTGCAACCTCAGGGCCATGGGGTGGACTGAAAATCCCCTGGACCCTGGCATCCTCCTTTCTACTGTCCTACAGCTTTCCAGGTAGGACCGTGCCCAGTGATGGATGCTTGTACCCTGCAGTGATGTGAAGCAGAGATCAGGGACATGAATGGGAATTAGATTTCACTGTTTGGGATGGAAAAGGATCAAATAAATAAGTCAGAGGACCATCAAAATCTACACTAACATAACCTTTCTGAATAACATTCACCCTGTGCTTGGTTATATCCGGACTACGCACTACAAACATTACCAAAATATTGCTGCGAGGATACAGTGTTGGTTGCTTGTAGAGAAAGTATAGAATTTACTGGTGGTGAGAAGGGAAAAGGTCAGGGAACATCCTCGCATATTTTACTCTCTAACAGCTAGTCCTTGTGACTATATCAATATGCAGTAGCAATGACAGGGACAGATGATCTAGAACTCCCTGCATTATTAATATACGGTGAAAGATGAAGCAGTTATTGTGAATAGTATCTGTTTGCATGTTTAATATACAGCGCTCTAACCTCAATGCACTGCTACTGATGATGCTGTATTAAAACACAGCTAACCTTTTAAGAATTCCCACACCAAACAGAATAGGAAACATTTGCTGAGTTCAGACATTCCTAAATGTTCCAGGCTTGGAAACAGGACTGTTAAGATCAGGAAAACAAAGCAAATGAAAACAAAACAGGGGGGCGTGGAGAGCTAATGCAATGACAAATGCCAATGGAAGTGAAGTAGAAGGAGAAACAGAGAGGGGAAGTGGAGGTGTGGGGAGAGAATTCAAAGTGTGTCCAGACTCCACCAACTCCCCTTCTGTCAGCCAAGTTAGGACTTCAGCTCCCCACATGGGATACCCAGACCATGATACAGAGGGATGCAGCACCACACCTTTCAACATGGGGAGGTGCTTTCTGACTCCTTCTTGAACCTTGCCTCTCTGCAAGGCACCATCTACTGTGCATGCCTTGCTTAAGATGAGCAGTTCACCCCAGCACTTCAAATACCAGATTCTCATCCTGTCATTGCGTGAAACAAACTCCATTCATAGCTCCTGTCTGGCTTCTGGAAAGGGCTTTCCTCTCTCATCTCAAGCTCTGTCTCATGACAACTAGAAAAAATAAGCAGCAAGATTTCTCTCTACAGCAGCAGGGGAGCAGGAAGAAAGGATAGTGCAGTGCAAGGACCAAGGGGGTCATTATCCCCCATGAACCCCTGAACGGTCACATTGTACCTGATCATGATGTCGTCTAAAGAAAGTATGAATATGGCAGAGCCAGGCCTTTAATCTCTGTAGTAACCAAATCCCAGAAATACTTTATCCTAAGCTCTTTAACATGGAGTGACTGAGCAACACGTGTAACAACTAGCCTTAATGCTTACAGACAGCAAGAAGTCCAGGAGACGTGGGTTTCTTCCTGTTGATGTTAAGTTTAAATAGAACTATATGGTCTTTAGTTTACCTTGCCATGCAGGCACATTAGGCATGGATTTCTCTAAAGCCAGAACATCACAAGCGACCCAAACAACCTTGTCGTTGCAATTTTGCAATTTCTCAGTTTCCCTCTTCTATGCACCTTTGAGCTCTGACTGCAGCAAAATTTTATCTCCTCAACCCACTGCCATCTGGAGCAAGGTTCAGACACAGTCACAAGCATAACGGGAAAGGATATTTCTGGAGAATGGTGGGAAGGTTAATGATGAATGTGCTTAGAGCTGGTGATCTCTTTCTGTATCTGTGACACTCCGGTCTCCACCGTATGATCTACAACAACTAAGTGGAAGTTACTGGGAAGATAAAAAGAGTTCTGAGATCTGACAGGAATTGGGAACTACAAAATCTCAGTCTCCAATGCAGCAAGAGACTCCCCAAAGGATTTTCGATCTGAAATTATCCCGGTTCATCCAGGAGACTGGAGCAGGCCCTAGACCATCTGCAGAGCATCAGCAGGAGATTCTCAGTAGCTGTGGGGACTTTGCAACTCCTAAGTTTGGGCCAGCTCAGCATTCAAAGGGATAAAGACGGGCATTGTTCAACTGTGTTAATTCCAGGTTACGTTAAGCTTCACAGGAAACATCAAAACCTTAATTATTGGGGTTAAACGAGGACATCAGAGGATGCCTTGTAACCTCCTGCCATCAAGAAAACAGGTGGTACCCATTGCTTTGCACAGCTCAAGTAACACACCAGCTTTCCAAACCGCCCTCCAGCTATGGGCTGGATCGCTCTGTACTGCCTCCAGCCATACATGGCATCTCCTTGAACGGCTTCAGCTCTCTGATGACCTTCTTTAGCCATTTCAGTGCTCTTGCTCTTTCTGCTGTGGCCCTGCCTTACAAGGCTACATTCCTCCAACACTCCACAAGGCAGAGACCAGAAAGGAGAAAAGGAAGAGAGATGCTAATGCCTTCACTAGTAGGTGTTAACAAGCCCATATCAGACAGGCTGTTTATCTCTGCTGGGCTTAGCTGGAGGTGTTTGGATGCTTTTATACGACTTGACATCCACCCCTCAAATAATCGACTCTGCATTCCCAAAAAGGCCAGAGACAGACATATTATTCTCTGATGCTATTTCTAGCATTGTCCAGCAGACACCACAGGGAAGAAGAACAGCTGCAGCTCAGGCAGTTTTACAAGCTGTTACTGGCCTGGCCGTTCCAGGCAATGCGTGTCAGGTCTGAGTGAGCTGGACTCCAGTAATCGGGCAAAGCTGTTGTTTGTTAGCCCCTCGCGGTCTCTTGACTTTTCATCTTGATTAAAGACTATGCTGAATGATAGAATTAGCAAGGCAGGAATCCTAATCCTTTTGCCGCTCGTGAAATCTAGTTGCCTGCCCGCTGTACACGTGCTCATCCTAGGGGCTACCAATTAGTGGCACCAGCTGCTAGCCTGGATGTCAGGGCCAGGAGCTATTAGTGCACAGACCATTAGCTTTAAAAGGCATTTGGAACTTCTGAACATATTAGGTTTTTTGTGACTGATGTACACTACAGCCATATGTGGCTTGCTGTCCTTTCTGTCAACCATTTTTTCTCCAAAAATGTGTTGGTTTATCAGAGCAATCTAGGTGGAGCATCTCATGAAAGCATCTTACCAAGAGGATTCAGTAACTGTATTCAGTTAAATAGTTGTTACCTGCTTTAACTAACTTCCTTGGCACCTTTCCTCTGAGTTAGGAATGGCAAAGAGTTGTATGAAAGGTTGAATATCTGGACTCTATTTTTAGCCCTGTCATTTGCCCAGTTAATGGTTCCAGGGAAGTCATTTCATTTCTTTATGCTTCAGCGACCCAATCTGTAAGATGGTAATGATGAGTCTGTACCATAGGGTTTTGAGATCTATGCTTGTAAAAAATATAATAAAACTTAGAATTACCATTACTGCCTAAAGCAAGGGTGGAGAGGAATCCCCATGGGCCTTTGCATATTTTTCAGCAGTACCTGCATGGATTTTTTTTTTTCAAATCCTCTCCTGCCGTGGCATTAGACCTGGATCCCCTCTGCTGATCTTGGCAATCACTGTTCCATGCTCAGCACAGGTTAGACTCGCTGGGGACTGCTGTTGTCGCTGGGTCCCCAGGAGTGGTGGTACCAGCAAGCTGTGCAGGTCATTTCCTGAGAAGATGACAGGAGATGATGACAGAGGGTGCTTTTGTTACACACTTTGTGGGCAATCAATCCATCAACACAGCAAGAGGGATTGAGCCATTGACTTCAGATTGTTTCCCTTACACTGCCTTCATTTCCCCACTCACAATCACAGCTCAGTGCTGGGTAAATAACGAGCTGCTCACCCCTCTTTCCATCATTACTTGGGTCAGCCAGCACATCTCCACTCCCCCTCTGAGTCTCCCACTTCTCAGCCTTGTCTCAGCCAGCATTCAGGAGGGATTCTGCCATGCAGGACCTGCTCTTTGTGAAAATTAATAGAGTTGGACTGGAATTGACCTGAGCATATTGCTAGCACACCGGTTGCATGTTATTTGAAGCCAGCATAAGTGCCAGGAGGGAGAGCCAGAACACCAGGCTGTTTGCTATGCATCTTGTGGCAGTGGGTCCTGGGCAAACACAGAAGGAAGATGTCCATCAGGAGACCACCTGGCTACCCAACCATTAACCCTGACCCTGAGCCAGGTGGCAAACCAGAACCTTAATTCTCAAAAACAAGTTAAAAGCTAGGTTGCCTTACCAGCCTATCAGAGCCCAGTGCAATCTGGCCACAGGGAGATCCTCCCATTTCTTTCCAGGCTTTTTGTTTAGAGCAGAATTGTCAGGGAATTTGGAGTTTAAATACAAAATTTCTTTAAAAAACTGTAAAAGGGACTGAAGTTCTGATGAAATTTCCAGGCCTTCTTCCTTCATATATCTGGCAAATACCAGCAAAAGTTGTCTATCATTTTTAAAAATATTTTAATATTATGCCCCTTAGCTGGATTCTTGACATGCTAACATTAAATCAGTATCATTCTAAGCTGGTCTTTTTATCTCAGGTCTGGCAGATTTTTCAGTCCTAGGACAGTTCTCATCATTTGAAATTACTCTTCTCTCAGTAAGACACACATCCTTCTACTTACCCAGATGGTCTCCTCCTCCAAGCTAGGATAATGTATTTAAATTTATCCAATGGTTTTCATGACTCAGATTTCCCATAACTGGATGGTTTCTAACCATCCTCTGCTCCACCTGTTTAGACATTACAGCAACCGTCTCACTGGCTCACAACCGGTAATGCTGCAGTTCATCAGTGGAGTGCAACTGCTGTTGGGTCAGGGAGAGATTTTTAGCTGGTTTAGTCTATCATATAGCAGTTCTAGAGCAGCTTCACGTTCATATAACGCATGGTCTACAGCTTGGTCCATGGCAGTCCTGGAGAGAAACCATGGCTTTTAGAAACTGCTTCAAAGTTTTGTTTCTTCTGGGGGGGAAGGGTATGTCCTGAAAGCAGTCTTTGCAATCACCTGATCGGACAGATGGAAAACCACACTTTTATTCCACCCCAAATCTCTATCCCCTGAATATTTCTCATCAAACTACATATCCGATCCAACAGAAAATTCATTCAACAGCCATGAACACAACTACTTCACTATCTATAAACAGATAATTTTCTGGTTTGGACTACAGGAGAGAAACACAAATCTTTGCATACTGATGTTTCATCATCTGCCTGGATTGCTCCAAGACAACATGCAGTGATTTTAAATTGCATGTAAGTCATCAAGGCACCCCTCATCACTGCTGTTCATTGAGTGCCAAGCTCCTACACTACATAGGTCCTTTTAAAAATGTCACCAGTGCCTTCCAACTCACAAGAGTCCTTCTGGAGCAAAGGTATTTTTGGAGAAAAGCATCCTAAATGATAGTGACATTCAAGAAATCCTCTGAAATTGCTGGCAGGCATGAGTGGTGGCTCACCATAGGCTGGAGCAGCTGAAAGCTAGATGCAGGAAAAGCAGGTGAGGGAGGAATAAGTGAGATGAACAAGCTCATAGAGGGAAAGGGGTGGAAGGAACAGGGACAAGAGGCTGAATACTGAGGTTGGATAGGTTTCAAAGCTGCTTGGGTAAGCTGTAGGATTGTTTTTAAAATGTAGGTTGGAGTCTGAGAAGGCAGAAGTTAACTGAACTACAGGATATTGTCCTGCCACCATCTTCCATAGATTATTCCCAACTACCATAGAAATTACCGGCCACTTGAAACCCTTACTCTACCCCAGCCCAGGCCCCACAGGGCACCGAATGCACAAAATTCAGGCAAACACCTGGCTCCAGAGAAGAACAAACAATGACCTGCAAAGTTTTGCTTCAGTAGCTCAGGAACACTGATGATATGGCACAGTTGAGTGCAGCCAGGGTGGGCTATATCAGCTACCTTCCTAAACATGGACAAGCCATGAAATGTCTAGAAAGAGAAACCTAAATGAATGAGAGATGCTACATGTTAGAAAACTAAGCCACTTGCCATAAAAGACAAAACAGGAAGGGAAGATTAGCAAGGGCAAACAGGCAAACAATTAATTACAAAGTGAATTAACTCTCCAACCAGGTACATAATGAGACAAGAAACATTGTAAGCATAAGCCAGCAGCTTCAGTAGCAAAATTTTGACAAAATTCCCATATATCATCCCCTAGCTCAAGCATCAAAATTCTGCTTCAATGTGTCAAAATGGAGCCATCAGGGAGCACCATCATCACCAGAGTCCTTGCATCAGGGCTCTGATGGGAAGATGACCGTGTCCATAAGACCCTAGTGTCATTTGCCACAAAAGCCATGAGACAAATGAGGGAAAAATCTTCCCAGGGTTGAGTACTCCCGTGGTAAATTGTTCCCACTGTTTGACATGTCCAGTGACACTTTTGTAGATTTGAACATTCAGAAAGCTGTGAAAATCCACTAGGAAAAAAAAAAAAATCCACAGTACTATAAATAAATAAATAATCAGTCCCAGCAATTTTCAAGTTGGGAGAAGAAACTTCTGTGGGCATTGTTCACAGCTCTTCTGTGGCTCAGTTCCTCAATTACAAAACAAGACACTGTACAACATGTCTGGGATATTGTTAAAAAAATTTACAAATACAACCAAGAAGCACAGGTACCACAGAGAAGTACAACTAGGAAGCAGTAAACCTGAATCCCACACAGGGTCTGTGAAGAAGGACCCAAGAAGAATAGGGAGAAACACTGCAGGATTGCCCAAGCACTGAGCAAAGCAAAACTTCAGCAGAAAAAAATCTGTGTGTGCCACATATACGTGTAACTGCATAAGCCAATTTAAAGTTATGGACTTAATATTAAGTAACGCATTTCCAAAGGTCTAGAGACACCTCTGATTCCCAATATCACCTATATGTATAGGGTTGCTTGAAGTTACATATGTGTTACGTTGGGCTGTTACCACTTTTGAGGAGTAAAATGAGAAAGATATAGCCACTTTTTCCTCTGAAATTCCATGTTGAGACTCTGTGGAGAGCTCTGGTGCCTGCCTTTTACAGCTGAATAATGAAACCTGGCTGGTTCCTGTAGTGTCCTGCTGGGGTTTCTCCTGAACTGGCAGACAAACATGGAATTAAGTGGTGGAAGTGAAAGAAGCTGATCAGGAGGTTGCCTGAGAGTGCCTGAGCCTTGCTGGGTGCAAGGAGCTAATGCCAACTTTGGGAGTCACCATCATTCCTTGCTGGGGCTGGAGTTTCTGTCCTCACCTGAAGCAGGTCAGGTGCCAGGTGACGGCAACCTACCTGATGGATAAAAGACAAGGCACCAGCATCAAAACCATAGCAAGGTTGAAGTGAGGTAGGATGCATCCAGGAAAGACCCCAAGGATATCATGAGATGACAGGAAATATGCCTGCAGCCCACTGATACACTCCAGGAGGATGGGTTGTTTTTCACAGCAGCAGCAGTGGCAAAAAAAAAAACAAAACAAAAACAACTAAAACTGGGTTTTATTAGCTGAAAGCAAATGTTCTCTTCCCTGTTGCTTCAGCAGCCTAAGGAGAAGCATGCAGTTTTTGTCAATATGCCCAAGGAACATTTAAGGCTTTCAACATCAATGTGTCATTTCTCATAACAGCCCACCACTTGGGTGAGCCCTACAGACAAGCCTTCACGGCCATAATATATGTTTCAGTGCACTTTGCTGTCTCCGGCACAGTTCCCCAGGCTGCTTGCTCAGGCTCCAGACTGCTGTCTGGAGACTGTGAACGAGCAGTGGCTGGGACCATCTCAGCAGTGGCAATCTCAAGGCTGCTGCTAATAAGAAAAGTCCATGCACATCACCATCAGAGCTGCATTCCCCTCACCAGAGCCAGGCTGCCACACTTGTTTAAATCCTGCCTCTCACCCACCAAAGGGCAGTGGGCCAGAGCAAGCCCACACTGCTGTGGAGGCCACCTGGCTGGAGGGTGGTGCGAGCAGCTGGAGCTGCTGTGGAGACACCAGGGGACAAGGACCTGTATGCTTGTGGGTAAGGAGTTAATGGATAAATGCCAGTAAACATATGAAGTTGTGGTCCTGGGGCTTGGAAACTTACTGTTTGGCACTACCAACAGTTCCTTTTTTGCAGGTCTTCATGCCAGCTCTTATGAAGGGTTTTTTAATCTGGATTCTGCCTCTAAACCACAGCCCAGCACCTCCCTGAGAAATTGTAACTGGACTTTGTCCAACATGCCAAGGCCAAAACAGTATCTGCTATCTGAAATACAGGCATTTCCCCAAATAATACAAGTAGTGCTGCATTTCTTTATTGAGACAAAAGGGGTTTTTTCATGCTACAGATTTTGCTGGTTTTCAGCTAAAATTGTAAGATCAGATTTGGCTCAGACTCCCACATTTGTACTTCGTGTTTTTTGAGAATCAGCAAGGTTCAAACTACAAGGCATGTGTGCTGGGGTGACAATGCTGCTGCAATACATTGCTCTGACAAGTTTTGGAGCAGCACAGCAAAGATCAATGTGCTTTCGTGTAACTCAGTGGTCTTGAGGCCACCCTGAGTGGTCCTGGGGATGGAGCCACCATGTGAGAGACCAGACCTTGGTCTCAGCTGGGCCAAGCAAACCAACTTCATCGAAACTACACCCTACCTGAATTTGGCCCAGAACTATTCATAATCCAGTTGACAGCTTTGTCTCTGAGGCCAGGGGCAGTATACTGGAAATATGTGATTTCTCTATAATGAGTTTGGCAAACAAGGTAATTGCATGCCAGTCCTGCAGGTTTCATTAGTCTGTCTCTGTCCACGGCAGGCTGATCTGCCTCTGTCCTCTGAAGTGGCTGCAAGCCAGCACCATCCATCTCTCACTGTCCTCTTGGCCGCGGAGACCAGTTTTTTAATAGAGATGGCCTGAACAGATTCAATAGGGGCCTGATGGAGGGAGTGAATCTGCATCTCTGAAAATCCTGAAGGATGGCTGAGCAGTCCCATAAATGAGTGTCTTTCTAAGGCCAGAGGATGGAGAGGCATGATAACACCTTGATAGATTGAGAGACAGAAAAAGAGAGAGAAAGAGAGAGAGATCATTAATATGGTACGCATTTAATCCCAAATATTCTTCACATCTTAAAATAAGATGTCTGAAGGAAGTCCCCACTGTCCTGAAAGCAGAGCTCTGCAGGGTTCAGGTTTGTGTGTCTTCAGGAACACAGTGAGTTTGTTCAGACCAGAGTGGCAGAGTGATGGAGGTGGCCAGGATGCAGAGCTCTTCATTAAATTGCAATGAGTTAACGAGTTGAGTTACTGAGGCCTTTCCCGCAGATCAGCCTGGAAGTGCTATTTGGACAGGCAAGGATACGCTTTTCAAGTTCTTGCATTTGAAATTTCTTTTTTTGCATCTGGGATTTGTGATCAGAGTTTTATTCTCATAAAGAGTTTCTACAGCTTTAAAATGCTGTCATATCCATTCTCCCTAATTTCTACTCATACCATGAAGACTCCGCATATACATTAACCAAAGCTTTTGTGAAGCTTTTATGAACATCAAGAATTCAGGAACTTCCTGCAGGGGGAAAAAATAAAGCAAAAAATCAACCTGAAAATAAAATAAAAACAAAAACAAAACCAGAAGATGAAAGAAAAAATCCAGGTGGTAGGGATTAATCTGATCTCACCTGAACTTTCCCTAAATGGAGAATATGTTTCAAAAGTCAAACACAGAGCCCTATCTCATGTTCTCTACAGTAACCTTTAGAGTTCAAAACACTCATCTGTTCATCCCTCCACGTCCCCTCACAGTGGCGTTTGCAAATGACACAAACATTTGACTAGGATTTGTGCTCTCCCTAATGCAGCTGAGCCTGCGCATGCCTTGTAACAATTTTCTCTGGAGCAAGTTCAAGCGCAATTTGCTCATGCTGGTATCTATCTGTCATCGGATGTGTCAGCTGAATCTCTCTCAGCTCTGGTGGGGAAGAAGGAAACAAAAGGTCTGGTGTGTTCTCCAAGAGGCAGGAGAGAGGAGGAGGAAAACTAAGTTTTCATCTACCTGACAGGGATTGAATGCTTTTTTCCCTTTCCCTTCACATTTCATTCCCCATGCTAACAGCACGGCTCAGTGCCTCTGGTAGCAGGTGGATGTGCTCAGGACAGATGAAAATGAACCAGATCTGTCGGAAAGCCAGGAAGGTTGGTGCTGCCGAATAGTAGCCCTGAAGGTTGCAATGCCTTTCCTTAGAGGAAGGATCTCTCACCAGCCTTTGAACACTGACTGTGCCATATCTCCCCAAGGCTGCACTGTGCACTGAAACTAGGTCTGGTTGACACAGCCAAGGCGCTTTCAGGAGCCAGCATGGGTTCATGACACTGCCCCAGCTGAAGTCACACTACGGTGCTTGGGAGTTCATCCACCCATAGGAGGTACAAGCAAGGAAGATCACTTCAAGTGCCGTCCTGTACTGAAAAGGGGTTAATGAAAAAAAACACCTCCCCACTCCTTGTGTGCAATTGTAACTGCATCCAATGACTCTGCCAACTGCACGGAAGAACAGGTAGTGCCATGACCCTGGCCCGCCCCACCACAAGCTGGCATGGCTACCGTTGATTGTGCTGGCAGGAGGCGTGCTTGGTGGGAAGAAGAAGGACTTCACAGCCTAAGCTTTAACCTGCAGTAGACACTTAGCTCAGGTACAGGCAGTTACCTTCAGCAGCTCAGCAATTAGGACACTAAGCTCTCAGAAATGGCAAATCTGAGCATAACAATCAGGTGACTAAAGCAGTTCATGCTGCTCTGATTAGGCAATAGGATGTCTGGATGCTGCTGCATGGAGGGTGGCGACAGCCCTGGTGATTGCTGGAGGGCCCCAGCCCAACTCACATGTCCCTGGCAGGCTGACACAAAACAGGGCAGATATGATTTGGAAACCACTGCAATACTGATATTGGTCAAGGGCTTGCCATGCTCCAAGGAAGCCATGGTCCAAGGCATATCCTGGACCATGAAACCCAGGTTACCCAGATCCACTTGCTTAGGGAGAGGTTTGGACTAGGAAACACAATACAAGGAAACTCAGCGTGTGGTGTGGTGTGACCACAGCCCACACGAGCCAACCTCTCTCCCACTGTACACAGGGCAAGACTGCTCTGGTGTGGGAGGGAGACAAAAAGTTGGCTGGAGGGAAGAGAGAAGCCACAGCATCCATCTGCATTGAAAAAGGATCTTTACTGCTGATAGAACTGGGAGGATTTTTTATCCTTGATGTTTATTTTGCTAGTGTTTCTGAATCTGACACCAGTCAAAAGGGATTCTGGGAAAAAAATATAAATGGTACTTTTAGTGTTTTATAAAAGGAGATGTATGATCTCAGTCATTCAGTGAGAGCAGAAGACTTATAGGATGGTAAGGAATAGAAAAGAGCTTGGAGATTCGTTTCCCATTAGAGTGCAGCAGATGGAGAGGAAGGGGGCACAGACAAAACTGAATGATTTGATGCGGAACCAGAGCCAAAATGTAGAAAAGGCAAAAATCAAATCAAAATAGGCTGAAAGTTTTCCAGTTAAATGTATCCCTCCCTCCAAGAAAAGAGGTATTTTCTACAAAAGCATGTGTTCAGGGACAGCCCCCCGTTTTCATGAAATTATTATTTTTCAGTTTGCATTGAGCAACCAACCCAGAAATTATTAACAGCACCAGAAAAAGAAGTTAGGTTGCAGCAAACTTATTCCCATTGAAAACATAGGTCAATGCAAAGGCTTATGTGCAAATTCTTCCATCAATAAAAATCTAATTTTCCAACCATTTTTAAGGCTGAAATTAAAAAAAAAAAAATGAGTTAAGGAAAAACATTCTCAGAGAAAGCAAGCTTGATGCTATTGACAGTAAATGTACAGAAACTTTTACCAATCTGGCTGCTGTTGTTACCTGTCAATCTCCCACAGCTGCCATGTGAAGAATAACCATGTCCTGGAGGACAGCCTGCTGCTTACAACAGGGATAGGCTTGTACACCCAAAAAATGCATCTTTTTATTCCCAGCCATATCTCTTCATCTGATAAAAGGTTTTATCTCTCCCTACAGACCTTGCCTTACCATAATACTTAATCCTCAGTAGCTACACATATCCAAAATAACCAAGCCTCTTTCAGTGGATGGGAGAGGACTGTGACACATCGAACCAGTGCAATTAGGCTTGCAGAGAAATGCATCTTAGCTGGGTCGTGCACAGACAAGATAGACTGCTGCCCTGTCTGCCAGGAGGGCAGGCCGATGGGGGACCCATTGCTCAATCCTGCTCCACTTCCAAGTTTATTTTGCTGTGCCTCTAACCACGCTCCCCAAGCATCTCATCACTCCTTATTGCATCCCTGATGCTTCCTATTGCCCTGTTAGATGTTTTCAAAGTCACTAAAATAGGAAAATACAAACACCCACACAATACAAATTTAGTAACATGAATTGGAGGAGAGAGAAATTTTTTTTTACATGCCGGCTGTTACCAGCACTCAGCAGCAATTGGTACAAACTGTACATTTTACAGCATGTGTCAGTGTGCAGAGACCCGGGTACAGATTTTTAGCAGCATCAATAGTTGTAATGAAGCTGATTTGTAACAACCAGTGTAAGGTAATGAAACAATGAAAACACCAAACTATTTTAATGTACAGCCAAACTACATGCCTTTTGGTCCTTCATGCATGAGTCTTGTAAGCATAAACTTTTCACACTATAGGAAAGAAAATCATCCCTACACTTCAGCAAGAAGAATGATTCAGATACCCCCAGGCAACAAAGATCTGAGCCAATAAAGAATGACAATGTTTGACTGCCTTTGGAACAGTATTTGCTGATTTTTTTTCACATGCAACACTGCTTTAAACTACAAAAGATGCAGAAGTTAAGGGAAGGTCACTAGGAAGATGTTACTGTGTTAATTCTCTTCAACATGCCTTCCTCCAGTTTCCCAGAGGTGCAGGGCCAAATGGGAGATAGACTGGCAGTGGAAGCCTTGATCCCCACTCTCTAAGGAGAGGTCAGCCTGAGCACTTCCCATCTCTGAAATAAACCTCTCTGATGGGCAGAGTACCTTGGAGGAGTCCCTAGCTGATCTGGACCTGAGAGCAGCAAATATTTTCTGTCCAACAAAATGAAAATAGTGCATGGAGAAGACAGTTGGTGAAAACAGGTGGAAAAGACAGTGAAGACCAAAAAAGTAACTGGAGCATCATAGGGTGAAATCCTGGCCTTTTTAAATCAATCGCAAAAAGCTCCCATTGGTTTCCATAGGTTCATGTAAGTTCTTTCATTAGTAAAACATCCAGACAAGCACAGAAAATTTTATCAGGAAGGACTACATTCACACTGTCCATCATTCCTTCCGCAGTTCCATCACTGTGGTAAGAGATCAGGTAAGGTTCCCTGTCCTGCCAATAGCACTGCTCTGATGTGGAAGAGGCTATGGCCTTTCAACCTTCTCTACGGGCTACGAGACAAGGAAAAGGGCCTTTTCATCTCCTGCTTAAGCAGGATTTCTAGCATTTCTTTCAGAATCAGGAGAGGATCATAAAAAAACCTGTCTCACAAACACTGTGTTCCTAACAAACTGAGATGGGATGGAGAGAACGATATCTCTCTACCCTGCACATGAGAGAGCGCTTATGCTCCCCTCTGACACTGCCTCCACGGGCTGCCATAATCTCCAGGGAGCAAGCCTCATCCGCGACCAGTGCCCAGCAGTCCCAGGATGAAATGAGGTAAACTGACCTCCCACTTAGCAACGGTAGGTGGCTTCCCCAGAACTTCATTCCAGCTCTGTAAATCAGTCCAAGCCCAAGCAGAGGTTGGCCGGAGGGTGCCTCATCCCTTCCAAGACCCACAGCCCTGCCCTCCTCTCCCAAAGCCATTTATTTGGAGAGGGCAAAGAGAGGTCCCAGCAAAGCTATGACTAATGCCTAGCTAATTCCCAGAAGAGAAAGCAAACCAGCCCCCAAGGAACAGTCTTATGCTTTCCTGACACAGGCTCAGACAGTTTAAGAGAGAGCTTGCTCTTACCAGTAAAATAAATGCTTACCTCATCAGAGATTACAGAGGGCAGCTCTCCCATTGGTGTTACGTCTGCAGGGCCAGTGGTGCAAGGGCAGATGTCAAGACATTGAGTACACTAAAGACCTTGCAGCAGTGCACCACAGGAATTAACCTAGGTGCAGACTATAGAAAAAAATTTAGTGTGACTCTTGTCCTCACCTTGTTCGGCGTTCAATGCTGAAGTCCTTGGATGGTTTTTGTTGCCATAACCAGGCAAAACTTACGTTCACTTCCCCTGAGTAGTTGTTTCCTGCTTTGGGTCTGAACACCAGAACATATATAGTCCTTATTGCAATGTTCATCACACTTACAGGTGTGAAACAGCCCCCAACTTCTACACACACCTTCAGTGGAAGCTACTCTTCACTTAAGCCTAGAAAGCAGGTTTTCAAAGTAGCAACACATTATTAAGCAAAGCATTAAGCAGCAAATACAGCATTGCTTAGTAAGTGGAAAATGCAGGACACATGAACTATTTGCAACAACACAAAGCACTAAGGCTCAATGAAGTTGAGAAAATATCTGTTGAAATGAAGAATATTTCAAATTACAAATTTTTTCCTCCTCAAATGTGCATGTTTTATGCTTCCTATGTTACTAGCTAATTTGTAAATTCCAGCATCTTTACATACTTTTTAAGCTACATTTATTCTTCTACTGACAATTAATAGTTTATTCAATTAATATTTTTACATTCACCAAAGAGGTATAAAATCTTTTATCTTTGCAAAAAAAAAAATACTTTTAATGATCTCCGATGTTCGGATGCAGGCTATATTTTGCAGGTATACACTGGAGTTGGGAAACAATTACAGAGGTGGAACTGCCAATGCTCTTTTTCCCTTTGGAGGAAAGGAGGATTCCAGCACTCAGCCTGATGTAAGTTGTCTTTAGGAGGAAGAATGTTGCACGAAAATAACTGCAGTTAATTGTGCATTTTGCCCATATGAACTTAGATAAATTGTCTCTTTGTAAAGAAATATAAAATCCTTTGTTCCACCAGCTCACGCTGACCACCATGCAGGAACACTAAAGGAGGTGCCTCCAGCACCTAATCCTAGAGGGTTACTTCTCCCTTGGAGAAGCTGATGTGTCCAAATAACTTTCTGTGACAGGCAGTATCCCCTGAACGGCCACTGCAAAAAAGAATATGGAAGCTGCTGTAAATCTCACTCTTTCCATGCAAGCATTGTTTTCAAGGAGTTTTACATGCTTGAGGGTGTGAACGGAGTGTCTCTGTAGCATAACTTTGCAAAGCAGAAATGCAAAAGCTCGTTAAGTCTGAACTGCAGAAGGAATTCAGGTTTGAGCATGTCAGCAAGAAACAGAAGTACCTGAGAGCATGGACTACACAGTAAATGACCCATGGCTGTCTGTACAAAACAAGAGAAGTTTGTGAGGTAAAGTATCACAAGGAAGGAAACTATTTTAACCATATAAATGTCAAGCATGTTTTAAAGAAAATAGTTTTTAGTTTAGCAGAAGTAGTTTCTGACCTAGGAATACTTTGCTGGTACAGAGGGAACCCAGTATCCAATTTTGCTTTTATGATGCTGTGCCAACACAGCCCATTATGCAAGAGAGGACTTTCAAATCCTTCTTTAAGAAAATAGGTCAGTCTGAGCTCAAACCGTTTCTTGTTGAAATGCAGCTTAATGTGGATTTGACTAACTATCATGGCTCAGTGCCAGTCAGCAACTTTAGAGATGTTTCTGAGAAAGGTTCTTCAACCTTCCTTTGCTTCAATCTTCCTTATTCAGGGAAGGAAGGTAAAGCAAGGAGACAGAGGTCTTCATAAAGGAAAACATTACAGGGTCTTGGCATGAAATGGCTCTAACTAGCAAGTGAAGATATCCACACTAGACAATGTGTCTGCTGGTTTTGCTGCTGGACTCCATCTTACCTTAAGGGAAGCAAAAAGAGTTGCTGTCTGTAGGTGAGATGAACAGAAAGATGAAGCCATGTGTGCTGCAGAGTTGAATGTGTCACATCAAAAGTTCACTTCAAGCACAAGTTAGGATAGACTGGAGGGTGACATAGCAGCAAAATCTTTTATTCATCCTAATTTCATGGCTAGATCTGTGTAAGAATGAGGACAACAATTTTGAAAAGCATCACCACAAATGTGTTTCTTTATTTTGTTGCATTTTTTTCTTAAGGCTTAAAACTTGATGTATTCAATCAATTTTACTGCTCCTGTTACACTGTGGATTAGTTAATTGCAGAAGCAAAAAAGGGTGCCTGATTTATTATGTATAGAGCTTTGGAAAAATATAAAAAGCAGAAACCTAGACAAGTCATCCAACTCCTCACTAATGGCCTTCAGCAACGAGGAAATTAAACTAACTGTAGTGAAAATGCAAATAAAAAGCAACTTATGAATTCAGGCCTCTGTCTTCATTACAGAATCAATAAGAAATACATTAATTCAGGCAGCCAAAAGTTTAAAGCCAAAAAAAGGACAACAAATCCCAGTCTTTCACATCCGTAGCCCTGGCAGCAAGGAAATCTTGCCAAATTCGTAACCACTTATATGGCAATTTATACCTCCTATCACCCCATGTGGGCTCTGGTAGCCTATTTCAACAGTTCAGAGAACAAGTCTCCAGAAAAAAAAGGGTCTTCCTCTGGGGACAGGAGAGGCCTCTCTTGAAGTCTCTTTCATGATGAGAGCATGAAATTGTCAAGACCCATTGAACTGAACTTGAACAAAATTTAAACTGGAATTTCTGACCAGTCCAAAAATCTTCGCCACTTCTTCCCAGATGTTTCTTTTGCAGGCACAATGCCTGTTCTGTTGCAAGAAGGGCTCAAGCACGGTGACGTCACTTGCTCTATGGGCCTTCAGGTCATGCTAAGGAGCAAGACTGATCAGCAGCTGCATGAGAAATCCTCTTCAAGGGTAAGTTTCAGACTTATTCTGAAATCTATTCTGGATAAAATGTAAGGACTTGAAAAATTCAACTGTGATACCAGCTGCTTTTGAGGAATCCACTACACAGGCATCAGCTCGTGACAACTCTTGGCTTTTAAAGACTGAACCAGTGACACAGAGAAGAGAGATCTACTTGCAGCTACCTAACCTCAAAGCCTCTTCATGGTGAAGCATCTGATAAAGCAGTAAGCCTGTGCAAACTAAATTTAGTGCTGAGAAAATGGAGCTCAAACACGTACAAAGCTTTCACTCGCTGTGTGTGCATGTGTATGTGTATGAATCAAATTCCTACATTGTTCTTTGCCAATTAATACTTCCAGATAAAACACACCAGGGAGAGACTTGCAATTTCAAAGATTTTGTGTGCTCTCCAGTCCTGATAGACATCGTAGCACTTTACTACTGTTTTACATGTCCAAATATTTGCCTGGATAAATAGATTTAGAATAGTTTGAATAAGCTGCACTTTCTCTTCGGAAGCTGGATGAGTCACATCAAAAAAATATTCTGGAAAAGATCTACGGCACAACTACAGACAGGAAAATGAAAGGAGAAGCTGACACTAAGTAACGCATCTAGGGTAGAAATGTCCAGACTATGTGAAACATAAGTAGCCTATAGATTTAAAGAAAATTTGTTGAAGGAGGCATTTCCCCAAGCTCAATTTTTATGAAAACTGTTTCATAAAATGATCAGCTGGATATATATCTTTTTTAAAATATAAAATACATAATTTATTTTTTTTAACATGATAGTCACAGACAGTTAAGCTCACCAGGAGCAGAACTCCTCAAGGTGGCTACATACATAGCTGGACTAACTGGACTGTGTTAGGACTGGACACTGTCTTAACACAATCTGTGAGCTCAAAAAGTACTAACCAGTGGGAAAGACTTGCCAAACCGTAGTTAGAGCCAGACCTTTTCTTCCCAGCAAGAGCCTCAGAAGCCCCAAGTAGTCACTCCTTAAAGCTGTCTGCTTGGCTGGACTGCTATGGTGCTACAGGTCCTGGGTCCCTGCAGCAAGGTGGCCTTAATCTTGGATCCAGAACTTGCCATGCAAAGGAAAAGAAATTGAGAGGGGTTTGAGTGGAAACCTGCCCAGCATGCTGGAAACACCTCTGGAAACCTGACACAAATATCTGAGATACAACAAAAACAGTATTTTTCACTCCTCTGTTACTCTGCTTGTACCACAAGGAAGCAAAGGACCAAAATAACACATGCACCATAAGAGAGGGCTTGAGTTATGATTTTGTGTCTCTCAGGACACAGTGAGAGCCCTCACATGCTTCAGAAATCCAAGTGGAGATCTAGCAGGCTGTGTAGATCAATCGCAGGCATAGAATTAGGGAAGCAAAAAGTTATATTCCCACCATTAAATATAAGTTGGAGCCTTAATAAGGCACAAAGTGAGGGAAATGAGAAGCTTTTAAATTGAAGTTATTATACGCTGCAACAACTGCCAGAAATTATATGCTAATGCCATTCTCTTGCTTTTATTCCTCTGCAGTTCAGCAACAACCCGCTCCCCTCAGCCTTTTTCTGCATCCACAACTGCTCCCGTCTCACAGATTTGATACCATTCTCCTTTTAGCCAGTGGACTCTCCCCCATCAAAATGCAACATCCTCCCCCAAAATACCCCAAACCCAACAACTTCACCATGGATCCAGCAACCTCTCTCCCTGAAGGCCCCCCACAGCATTAAGCCACCCAGAACTCCTGCATGCCTTTGCCATAGGGTGGACCATAATCTGAGACCTTATATAATTTCTTTCCTACCAGCAGTAAATCTGCTGCTGGAAGGATCCACTTGGGCTTTCAAGCTTTCTCAGCCTTCTCTTTCACTTCTGTACGCAGGAAATAGTAAAAAATCAATTAAGACTATTACATTTTCCCTCCTGCCTGATTTGCTTCATTTAAAAGTGAGAAACAGTCCAAGGCTGGCCAACCGGAAACTTGCAGCACAGCAACTTCCACTGCTTTCCTGCTTCCAGCAACACAGAGGAATAAACCCCAACCTTTTTTCCTCCTGATATTTGGCTTCTGGCTCTGCATTCCACACATATTGTGCAATCAACCTACTTTCTGTTACTTGCACTCATACCTCTAATTAAACACAAGATAATTTCTGCCTTTGGCTGGTTCCTTCTACGTGGGGACTCCAAGCCTACATTATTCCTTCTGCTCCGTCTGATCTGCAGTTTGTCACACCACCAAGGGCAGGAGGGTTGTGTGAGCAACGCATGATCCTCCAGCAACGTTGGTCCTGTTTGGCAGCCCCTGGATCATCCCCAGACAACCAAGTATCTCAGTGATGTTGCTTACTGTACAACAGAGGATGTTCAGACATTACGGAATAAAAACTGGAACTGCAACCAAAGTGAAAGGTTGCTTGGAGAAAGGGGATGGAAATGAATCCTGTGGGGCTGTTAGCACCTAGCAGCTATTTAGAACTAGAAATAAATACTATAAGGGTGTCCTGCAGCCCACATACAAGTGCACTGTGCTCTCCCCAACCACAGGTAACGGTCCTGAATCCCGGCTGCAGCCATAGGTAACTTTACTCTTCTTACCTATGTGAATGTCTGATGTTCTCCAGTCACCATGGGTACTGGCACCCAAAATCAGACCATGGCAGAGGTTCAGTCACATCAGTAGCAATACGCATGAAAATGGTGTTATGTGAAGCAAAAAACCTGTGGAGAGAGGAAAAAAAAGAAAAACCAACCCACCACAAAAAAACATTTACAGGGGAACACAAGACCAAGGTGAAAATCAGAAAGCCACAAGATCACAGGCAATTATGGGTGACTTTCTTGGCAATCACAACTTGCAAATCCAGTCAACCTTCTGCCCCAGGGGCTGATTGCCAGGAACAAGTTAATTAACCATCACTAACAAATGCACATCTAGTCTAGACTTTAACAACTCTACTAATGCTGGCTCCACCTCCTCTTGGCAGCTTCCCCTGACTGACCTCCTGTGATTACCCACAGACCAAATTCAGCCTTGGGGATAGTATTTTTTTCTTTAGCTTGCACCAGGAACTAATTTAGCCCTGAGAGTGTGCCTTGGCATTTCCCCCATAACCTAAAGGAAATCATAAAATCTTTCTTTTTTTTTTTTTAACCTTCCTTCAACATTATTGATCTTTCCTGTCTTCCTCCAATCACCTTCATGCCAAAGGCTTACAGCCAGCTCCTTTTTTCTTTCATCTGATATTTGCAAGCATTTATTTTATTTTAGATGTTGTTCATTGAACTTTTTCCAGTTCATGTATCGTATTTTAAAATTACAATTCACAAAATAGCCTAATTCTCCAAACGTTGCTGAACTGAGTGGAATAATTACCTTACTTGTTTTAGGCCTCTGCTGGAGTCCAGAATCATACACTTGGAAAATTATGATTGTTTTATCTTCTTTTATTTAGTTTCACAAGATGTGTGAAAGACAGGTTTTTATAAAGGACATAAAACCAGCCAAAACTATAATTACCACAGACAGAAAAGAATTCAGAGAAAAGATGATTTTATGATTAAGGCATTGGAGTAGAAGCTCAGAAATTTAGATTCTTTTTGTGGCTCTGCCAAAAACTCTCTCTATAACCTTTGCTGAGTGAGTTAATCCCTCTGTGCCTCAAATAAAATACTCTGGCACTTCTCTGTTTTATGATAGCTGCTGGAAAAACACATTCATTCACATTTGCGAGATGTTCAAATACACCGATAATCAGAGAACCACAACGACTGGGATGGTTACAATCATCTGGCTGTATTTAATCATCTCCTGTCAAAAGCATATGCATCTTTAATCACAAGCACATGGGATATACCAGCATTGCTCTTGAGAAACAAATGCTGAACTAAAAGAAAAAAAAAGACAAAAGAAAAAATTCCATCTTCCTAACAGAAAATATTTTGCAAAGCAGGGCAGAAAATGTCTGAATGTATATCTGAAGCTTAGCATCTCCCCATTCCAATTCCCCCAAAACAGGGACAGGCTCAGGTCTCTTACTAAAAAAAACTGGACCAAAACATCAGTTTATATTCTACTGAAGGTGTGTGAAGTCAAGAACAATTACAGCAACTCCCAGACTTCCATCTTGATACCAAGGAACAGTACACAAAAGAAACACTACTAAAGGCATATACATAGTTTTTTAAAAAAAACTTAGAAGCAGGATGCCAGAGGAGTCAGGGGAATTAGTCACATATGTTTCCAGGACATGATGAGGATGCTGAACTTTCAGAGAGAATTCCATTTAAAAACTCTGAGATTGAGCAATGACTGAAATGAGAAAGCAGGGAAGTCAAGCCTCCACAAGCTAAAGCAACATAGCAAGTGAGGGTCACTGCGGGCACATGTGAAGGCAGCTGCCTTCACCCAGCATTTTGGTGCCTTGTTGGCAGCTTTGGGCACAAACTAAGGCAGATCCAGACAGTTTTTTATCTAATGCTGCCACTAGGAATCACACTTGCATCATGCGCTTGTACAGAAACTGTTGCCACCATGCTCTGCCCACCCTGGGGACCCTGCCTGGGGGAAGAGGGAAGCTCACGAGTGTCTCCCTTCTTTCTTCTTCCCCGAGCACCAAAGACTAGGAAGACTGTTGTGTCAACCAGTGCCCCCCCCTTCCTTTTTCATCGCTATAATAAATTAAGATGAGCAACAATAGAGATGAGAGAAAGCAGGACAATGTGGTAAATGTAGCAGAAAGAAATTTGAATTGTAATGAGGAGAGCTAATCAGGAAAAGAATGGACTATAGAAAAAAGCACTAATGAGTTTCTAAATAAATTCAAAAGGTTAATATTGTTCTATCTAACAAATACGAGAAGAATCCTGATGTGAAATTAAAGGCCTCACTCCAATGCCCTTGCAGCCATATGTTAAAGCCATACCACCCACCCACTCTATTTACCTGTCCAGCCACCACAGCCTTCTGCTGCCTCTTATCGATGGCTATTGTAAATGGAATCTCTTCAGATCAGCCGTGTGTCTCAACCTCTTTTGCTTCTGTACAACAAATGCTTGAGCCAAAGTCCAATAAGTCAATGCACAGAATCCTTTGACTTACAGAGCTTGCATCAAGATTTTTATGACTTGTTTATGTCAGCATTAACAAATCAGTGATCAAAATGCGGTTTTCAAACCATGAGGGATGCGTGTGTGTTTGTGAAATGCCGGAAGATACAGTTTTCAAGCACACTTGTATTCACTTTTATTATCATATGGATTGTCAGGGTGAGTAAAACGCCAATGCAGGTTCACTGAGGAAAGGACAAGTAAAAATAAGAGTTTATAAAAATAAAAAGCTGTAGGGTTTTTCTTTGTTTGTTGTTTGAATTTGTATAATGCCAGAAGTCCAGAATATAAAGATAGGGCATTCTGTATGTAATCAAAAATGAAAATATGCAGAGTTCTTTATGCATTCTATTACCAAACACAGTAAAAATTGTATTTCAGCCAAAATATGATTTTTTTTAGGTGAGGAAAACAGCCCCTTTCAAGGAAAAAAAATATCCAATTCCCAGAAAACTAATAGATTCACAGACTTTTCATAAGAATAGAAGATCTGCTCAACTATTTTCTTGCTTGAAGGAAGGAAATGGTGCTATTATAATATTTTACCCTGAGTATAAAAAAACTAGAATGACATCATTCTTCAGGGAGAAGTCTGAGTATATTTGTATACATGGCTGTCCATCTGTCTTCTGAACTGCAAACAAAATCTAGAGGGAAGAGATGAGGGTAGCTGCACATTTATCTCCCTCCTCCCTGGTCCCACAATGCCAGGAGATGAGTTAGGTGCAGTCCTAGAGCCATGTAACCTCATTACGATCCAGCTTTACCCACACTAATAAATCTATCTGCCCACATTACTGCGGGCATAGTCACATGCCAATGTGCTGGCACAGCCAGGGGATGCACAGTGACTCAGACCCCACCAGGTCTGCGCGGGGCAGAGCTGAGTGTGTCTGTGGCTCCTCTGCCCTGCCCCATGCAGCAGCCATGGTCAGACCCAAAACATGGCCCCAGCAGACAGAGCTGCAACCCTTCAAGCTCAACCATCAAAGGATCCCTCGCTCCTATCACTTACAGAAAAAGAACAAAATTAAGATATGTACCTTTTTTCTTTCAGGCATGTGAGTTATTCTACAGTTGGAGTAATTCTCCTGTGCCAGGACTGACCATCCTATGTATTATTCACAAGAACCTTGCAAAATGCTGCTCAGCCACTCACCTGCCATGAATAATTTTGTTTGACAGGCAGGTTAAATACTTTAGCTTTCTAATCCTCATCCTCCTCCTCCTCCTCGCAGGGAAGGTGGGCATTCGTGCACTGCACTGAGAGGCATCGTGGCGAGGATGTTTAATAGAGGTTTTGGTGGAGTTTGATCCTGGGAGGCAAAGACTGAAAGCTAAAAACCTTGGACCCAAGAGACAGGAGGAGTGGGAAAAGCATGGAGACAGACACCTGACAGTCAAGACATGCAAACTTTTTGCAAGTAACCCTCTGAATGCCAGTGGGACAGGCATGCACTTTCCCTCATGTCAGTTATGGAGAGCTCACCAGAGCTCCTCAGTGTTTCCAAACCAACCCACAAGGGGAATAAGATGGAAAGCAGTGGAGCACCTTGTGCTCCTGAGCCGAAGGTGGAAGTATCACCGGCTGAATGTTTCTGGCACTACTCTGTCTGTAAAAGCTTAAATGCAAAAATCTTTCTGAGACAAAGGGCACTGCAATGAAATTGCTAACTGTGAATAAACAAGACAGTTGCACAGCTCATCATAACCCTAATGATCCTCTCTAAATCATGTAGACCCATCACCTAGATCTATTGGCCACATTAGCAGACTGCTGAGTGCAGGAAATACGGAGAGGATCATTTTTATAGGGTTTTGCTTGCCATGCGCATTGGGAACCCTTTGAGATAGTGTCTAAAGCAGATGGTGAAATGGGAAAATTATTCACATTAATTCTTTAGCAGCCTAAAATAAATAAAAAAACAAATGAAATAATGAAAGCCTCATTCAGTCATGCTTTCCTTTTGCAGCAGTCATAAAAGCCCCAACAGGAAGAATTCAACACTGCTGCATTCTGCACCACAAACCTGCTACTAGTTAATTGGTTCAAGGGCACAGGAACAGTAATATCCTATAAAAAATATATAAGGTCTTCCCCCTTCATTGGCTGTTGTTCAATGGCCTGACGAAAGAAAAAACAAGCTGAAACAGCAAATAAACCTCACTGTATACAGCACTGAATGTTGAAACCCTTTCAATATTCCTCCACACACATTTTCTACAGAACAACATCTTTTCTTTTGAGCTTCTCATCCACTTTGCAAACTCTTACAGTGAGACATCATTACTAGTGCTCCACTTTACAGACAGGGAAACTGAGGCACTGCTTTCAACCAGAGGGGGAACACCAAAGTCAGTACTACAGCCTACATCTAATCCAACCCCAGGACTGAGTTTTCCTGCACATTTTGCAGAAGGACCAGCTCCTTGGGTCACCTGGTGTATCAAACCATCAAGGTCTCCCAAACTAAACAGCAACACCAGGACTTATAGGTTCTGAAGTTTTCCTTCACCCAGATGAGCCAGAGTACCTGGGAAATGTGCCACAGGAGAACCCCACTCCCACAGCAGCAAGTTCTACAAAATTTTACTTACCATCTTAAACACAAGAAGCAAATAAATAACATTGCAGAATTCTTAAGATGTTTCTGTGCGAGAGCAGTACAAAGATCTGTGAAACTGCTGAAAGCAAATGAGGGACAATGTAAGTGTTCCATACTAAAAATGTTAAAGTTCACTTTTAAAATCACTAACACCAAATTCATCTGATATTCAAATATAATATTTGCTAAATGGAAATCTCTGGCTCAGTTCTTGCTCTTGACACTTTACAGCCTGTTGCTTTCTGGCTATTTTATTTGCTGTTAATTTTTGACACGATGAGTAAAACCTACCAAGGTTTACAACTGCTTGTTACTCTAAACTGCATTTCTCTAACCTTCTGTCCGTGGTCCTGACACTATTTTAATTTCATCCTCTTCTCTCTAATGCACTAAGGTGTGCAAAATGAGTCCAGCTCACACAGTGAGAGCTGCCATCAGCAGAGAGCTGTTTCATTAGTGTTTTTCCCATCAAGTTAGTGCTGGGATAAGCAGCCAGCTGTTTCAGTTAATAAACATACGTAGTCCTACATCACCTGGAGAGACTGCCCTGCCTCATTTCCCAGAGCCCAGCAACTGAGACAAAAGTTAACACAACTCCAGCACTGGCCACTGCCTGGATGGATTCACCTCTGCAGCCCAGGCTTAGGAACAATAGTCACCAGCAGTGCCCTGATCTCGGGGCAGGATCTGGGAGCAGATCCCTCTCATCTGACCTCTCCCAGGGCTTAAAAATACAAATCAGTGACCATGGCTTGGCAAGATGCTACACATCAGCTCAGCTCTTGGGACTGCACTTCTGTTCTTAGTCCATGGTTAGTGAAAGCAAGCATGACTCAGGAGAGTCCATGCTGACAAAGCTAAAGCTGGATACCTGTGTTTACTTCCAGCCGCGCACAGCTCACAGCTCGGCTCGCTACAGTAAGGCCACCCTGTTCCCAACCCCTTGTCAGTACTTAAAACACCACTGCTTCCCCAGCTCCAGCAACACATTCAGACAATCCTTCTTTCCAGTTTGAAACATCCCCTGGGCCAAGGCTCTTGGCCTGCTCCCAAAATAAGGACTGCTGCTGGAACAGAGGAGAGGGGAGGAAAACTTCTCTGTGTTCCCCTTGTCTCTTCCGACTATCAGCTGAAAGCTCTGAGCTCTGGGAGAAGTATGGCTTGGTAAATGTCATGATCTGAATGCAGATTATTCATGGATATGAATTTATCTGATGAATTATTCTAAATTTCTAATTCAGCTGGCTTTTCTGAGCACATACAGGATGCATCTCTGCAGCTACTCTAAATAAAAAGTGGGACATTAAACAAGGACAGTCACTTGCTTGAAACCATAATGTTTCATTTGCCACAAATGTGTTAATTCTTTAATTTTCACACTCAGTGCTACTAGAAATACAACCTGAGGAAGACACATTTACTTGTAGCTGATTACTAGGCAGTGTAAGACAACAAATATAGTTTTTTAGACCCTGATTTAGTGCTTCCTTAGACTCTAAACTAATTTTGATCCCATGGTAATGGATTCTGAGTTGCTGACAAACATGCAGAACTATAATCTCTCAGCCATGTTCCCATGCTGCTCATTATTGGTGCTTACTGACCAAATTTATGGGCAGGTTTGTCAGAAAAATTGGAGAGACATGGATTTGACAGATGGACCACTCAGTGGATAAGGAATTGACTGGATGGTTGCACTCAAAGAGTTGCAGTCAACAGCTCAATGTCCAAGTGGAGACTAGTGACAAGTAATGTTCCTCAGGGGTCAGTATTGGGACTGGAGCTGTTTAACATCTTTGTTGGTGACATGGACAGTGGGATTGAGTGCACCCTCAGCAAGTTTGCCAGTGACACCAAGCTGTGTGGTGCAGTTGACCTGCTGGTGGGAAAGGGTTCCATGCAGAGGGACCTTGACAGGCTTGAGAGGTGGGCCTGTGCGAACCTCATGAAGTTCAACAAGGCCAAGTACAAGGTCCTGCACATGGGTTGGGGCACTGGCTGGGCAGACAGTGGATTGAGAGCAGCCCTGAGGGGAAGGACTTCAGGGTGTTGGCTGATGAGAAGCTCAACATGACCCAGCAATGAGCACTTGCAGCTCAGGAAGCCGACCGTATCCTGGGCTGCATCACAAGAAGCATGACCGCCAGGTCAAGGGAGGTGATTCCCCCCCTCTACTCTGCTCTGGTGAGACCCCACCTGGAGTACTGTGTTCAGCTCTGGAGCCCTCAACAAAAGAAGGACATGGAACTGTTGTAACAAGTCCAGAGGAGGGCCACAAAGATGACCAGTGGCAATGAAGAACCAGCCATTTCAGTGTCTACCGCAACCTCCTGATGAACCTCCTGGTTTCTGGACTCCAGTTTACTGGATACAGACAATAAAAAAAAGAAAAAAAAAAAAAAAAAAAGAAACTTTGATTGAATTCCAAAGGCTCACCACAAAATCAGGAAAGCTGGAGCAAAGCGGGTACCAGGGTGCAAAGCATCCTCCAAATCCCAGCAGCCTGGCTCTGTGCTGAGTGAGGCCACTGGCCTAAGCCCCACATGATACATGTACTTACTCCTTATCATTTAGCACATCATCTTCTCTTAAACTTCACTGGTCCTGCCATTAATGCTATATAACTCTTAATTTTTAAAAGGCTATTTTCTGTCAATGTGATCTCTGCTGAGAACAAGCTCTCATGTGAAGGGACAAAAGATATCATTTTCGATAGGATCTGGGGAGGTTAGAAACAATTTGTTCTGTATGTTGCAGGTAGGTCTACTTAGAGCTAATCTAATTACACAGGAATTATGGGAATTGTCTCCAAGGAGGAAGGCACTAGGCCTTGGTCCAAGAGGAATAAACTGCAATTCACCAAAGCAAGAAGGCTCAGAGACCTGGGACTGCAGCATGTAATTCCTGTTCAGGGGTGCACTTGCGCATGGTTAATTACGCTAACTTTAAGTGCTTTCCACAATCTGGTAAGTGGAAACACATGCTTAAAGCTGAGCTTTAGTGCTTTTAGGAGCTGGGACTATATGAACATTTCAGCTTGGGTCTATCTCTGAAATTTGCAGCTCTGTGGAGTCATCCGTTTCTTGGCAAATCATAAAAAAACCTCCAAAGGCTTTGAGTCAGACGTGATACTTGTAACTGCTGTGGTATTTTGCCATGACAAAAGAAGGATGGGTACATTCACCATTATCGAATTTTAAAGAGAAATTTACTGTCGCTCTGGCATTTGGGACAATTAATTTTAGTTTTAGTGCTCAAGTACAATGTCAGCACAGAGAATTTTAAGAGATGAAGAAAACAAAAAAACTATTTTAAAAACAAGCACAACTCTGAATCTCCAGAATAGTTCAAGTGCACTGTGGGTTCAGGACAAATATTCGATTTAATTCTTATCTTACCCAAACTCCAAATCTCTTTTATCATCAGTTATTTCCAAAGCACTGAACAAGAGAGGTCTGAACTTACATTTGAAAGTCACAGAAACAACACAGAGCACTTCCACATCCCTCCCCAGATATTAGCCCAGTGCAGACTCCTGACAACCTCTAGACCTTGGGGAAGTTCAAACCCAGAACAAGCCAGAACAAAATCTCAAAATTATGGAAATAATGGCAGCATCTAAACATTACAAGTAGTTTTCCAGACATATCAGGGCAAACAAAAATCTGGGAGTGATCACACTAATAGGATGTAATCCTGTTGTACAGGGTTGAGAGCTTTCTTTAGATCTCTGTCAAAAAAAATTCAGGTATAAGGGACTTTTTTTCTCACATGTTCTCGTCCTTCTCATCTCATCCTGTCACCTATAAAATTGCTTCTCCACTCATTCCTCAGATGGAAGAAAGCAAAACAAGCAGGACCTAAGACAAGCGCTTTCCTTGGCCATGTCCAATCCATGCAGCTCATTAGAAAAGTTTGATGTATTTGTCCCTTAGAAAAATACACATCCATTAAATGGGAGCTGATCAGATGAAAGAGTCACTTTCATATGTTCTCTTCATTTTAAAAAAAAAGGTCAGAAAGATATTTTAAAGTTTAAATAAAAAAATGCTCTAAGTTAGATGAACTATTTCTTTTAAATTGCAGGAAAACATTAATTTTGTTCTGTGCTGGTTTTGGCTGGGATAGAGTTAATTTTCTTCATAGTAGCTAGTGTGGGGCTGTGTTTTGGATTTGGGCTGGAAACAGTGTTGATAACCCAGGGATATTTTTGCTCCTGCTGAGCAGGGCTTACACAGAGTCAAGGCCTTTCCTGCCCCTCACCCCACCCCACCAGCGAGTGGGCTGAGGGGGGCACAAGAAGCCGGGAGGGGACACAGCCGGGACAGCCGACCCCAGCTGACCCAAGGGATGTCCCACACCGTATGGTGTCATGCTCAGCACATAGAGCTGGGGGAAGGAGGAAATGGGGGAGGTTTGGAGTGATGGCATTTCTCTTCCCAAGCAACCATTATGCATGATGGAGCCCTGATTTCCCGGACATGGCTGAACACCTGCCTACCCATGGGAAGGCATGAATTAATTCCTTGGTTTGCTTGTGCATGCAGCTTTTGCTTTACCTATTAAACTGTCTTTATCTCAGCCCACAAGTTTTCTCACTTTTACTCTTCTGATGCTCTCCCCCATCCCATCACAGGGGAGCAAACAAGCAGCTGTGTGGGGCTGAGTTGCTGGCTGGGGTTAAACCACAACAGTTCAAGTAAACAAAATTAATTGACCAGTTAGCAAAAATGTCCAAATTCTGGCTCTTCCTTCTGATTTGAATTCTCACACACTTTCCTGGGAAAAGAAAATAATTTCTCATATTATGTTATCAAATCAGACATTGTAGTCACACTTCTCAATCTTTTCTTCATAATCACTTGTTGAGAGCAATTTTCTCATTCTTAAGTAAATAATTTGGGGGTTTTTTTCTCCCCCACAAGTACCTAGCACAGATGTAGGTCACTAAAGCGTAGGTCACTGTCCACATTGACACACAAAAAGTCCTGCAAGCGCTCATCTTCTCCTGGGCTGCGTTGGTAAATCCTTTCCCCAGCAGCGTCACCTCGAAGGACAGCAGGATGCACACGGGACATATTCCCTTTCCACTCACACTAGGGCAGTGACCACAAGTGGACTTTGGTATGGCTGACAGGGCTTTGCAGATCCTCAGGATGTTCCCCTCCTGGTCCATGTTTTCTGTAAGAAAAGATCCCTATGCTTGTCTCAGCCATGAGAAAGATGCACTTTTATACTGAGAAAAGTAGCCTGGACTGCCTCAAATTACCTACACAAAGTCAAAAATCATCTGGGCCTCGTTGCCACGAGGCAAGGTTTAGGCATGAAATCATCACACTTTAAAAACATCCTTCCTCTGTGGTCAAAGCACGACCAGCTGAAGTAGTATTGTAGTGGCAAAGTACACAGAGCATCCCCAAGCCCCGTGGGGATACTATGGAAAGCTTCAGTAAAATAAAGTTTCTTTCCCTGTTGGAAATATGAAGGCCTGGGGCTTTCTAGTCTATATCTTAATTTTCCACTCATCTCCTCCATGATCCAAAGATAAAATGGGTCCAGTGGACTCCAAGAAGGAAAAGAAGAGAAAGAAAAGCATAACCTCTTCCACCTTTACTGCCCTCAAACCTACTCAACCTACTCATTTCCACAGTGAGTCCTTCAAAATGCAGGAGGCATTGTGCTTACACACATGCCAAGAGCAAATCAAGGCCCCTTTGGCACTCCAGAGGACAGCTGGGTCTTTCTGGGCACAAATAGACACCTCCAGCTTTCCACACAGACCCCCAAAGGGGGTGTGCACAGGAAGGACAAGCCCAACAGATTTTAGATGGTATGGGACTTAGAACAAAACATCAGCTATTGCAGTGGAGGTAAGTCCAAAAGCACTGACAAGTTTAATTCTCAGCAGGACACGTTATGCTATGGAGTGTACGTGTGGGAAATAAAAGGTAAACTGAAAAGATGAAAATGCTTCAGACAGCATCTTTATCCAACCATCAGAAAATCAGCTGCTCAGCAATGGGCTTCATTGGCTAGTGTATTTGTGAGAGCCGGGCAGCCTGAACCTGGGGGATTCTGCTAAAAATACTCTAAGCAGGGTGTAACTACAAGTGCCTTCAGCACAAGCACTTTTGGCTTTACTTTCTTATAGGGAAAGGGAAGGAGGAAGGAAACAAATGCAATAGGAAACAGTGAAACAGCAGAAGACGACAGCACTGGTGACAGGAAACAGTTTATAACTCACTTGAGAGCCTTTTCCAAGTCATCTGTTCTGCAGCTCAAACAGCCGTGGAGGTTTGTTTGACTATGTTACACATAGGCACATAAGCACACATACATTCAAAGTTGTTTGTAACCATCTCCTTCATCCTGAGCTGTGAGATTGTTTCAACAAGCCAAATCTGCAGTGATTAGTTTTTGTGCTTAGTGTTGAACTGACAAGATAGTGAAAAAATTCAAATTATTATGACCAGCTGAAAGGGAAGCTGCTCTAATTCCATGGAAACTTCTCTTACAATAAATAAATCAATATGAGCTGAGCTCATGGCTTTCTGTGCAATATGCTAAAGTCAGAAACAAAAATGCAAAAGAGTGTCCCTAAGACACGTTTGCACCATTGTTCTGTACTAACTTGTGGAAGAGAGACTGGTGCTTCAGCTCAATAAACTGGCTGACAGAGCTCTGGAGAAGTGAAACCCGGTGCTGCCTTCCCTCAGGATCCTTGTATAAACCCCAGCACTTAAACATGGGATTTGTTAGCTCAAGTGTCCCCTTGGATCTCATTAACCACCATGGTTTGGGTGAGGACAAGAAGGTTCTCAGAAGCCTTGTGAGACCTAACTGCACTTTGCATACCTTACCCTCTATTTTGGGCTGGGTCACTGTCCACATCCACAAAAACATTTGCTGCTTCTCCCCAGATCCTCCTGCAAACCAGGTTTGCCTCACAGCAATGCCAGTCCCTGCTACTGATCAGAGTTCGGAGCTATTTGTCACTCAGGTGACTATTAACTAGCTATACTGAATCCATACAGAAACTGAAAGCAGTGAATTAAGGAGAAAAACTCAAAGGAAAAAGTCTTCTTTCCCAGTGTAGCTGCACAGGAATGACATGTTAAATTTACACCCACAAAACCACATAATAATTACCCAGGCCTTCTGTTTGCACAGTAATTACAATGAAACAGTTTAAGGAGGAGGAAGAGTGTCTTGCGTATCAGCACGGTTGGTTTTCTAGTCACCTCCTCCACCTTAAGTCCTCTTTCTTCTGCAGCAAAGGAGATCCTCTAGTTCATGACTTCCCCCAGCTGTGACCCTGGGGATCTGCTCCAGGTCTGTGGGACCCCGCTGCTCAGGATAGGCTGGGGGGAGCTCCACACTCCATACCCCATCCCTGACACTGGGACCACATCAGTGGGCACTGCTTCGTGGCTGTCTCCAGAATATTTAATGCATTCTTCAGATGCACCAAAATAAACCCTCATTAGCTTTCCAGACCCTCCTGTCTGTACAGGAGAAAAATCCTTGATTCCATAAATCAATGGACAACTGCTGCGTCGGTTCAGCTGGGACCAAGCACACTGGCAGCACCGACAGAGGTGGGAATGTCCCCCACCATCCTCGGTGGCAGACGAAGAGCTTCAAAGCTTGTGGGTGACCATGCCGGGGCCACTATCATG
This sequence comes from Sula dactylatra, assembly GCA_013389905.1. Classification (NCBI taxonomy): domain Eukaryota; kingdom Metazoa; phylum Chordata; class Aves; order Suliformes; family Sulidae; genus Sula; species Sula dactylatra. Next base: position 165,271 of record WEKW01016511.1, on the reverse strand, counting down.
CTTCGCTTCAAACGCCAATACAAACTCCCAGCTTGAGACATTAAAATTTAATTACCAGGGACAGCTGGATCCAGGCGAGGGCCTGACTCTGAGGACCTGGAGAATAAAACCACTCCATTCAGCAGCAAGCTGTCCAGAGCTGAGAAAATGGACTCAAGCCAAATATTATCTATATATCTCAAGGTCTCACAGATTTCGCTGGATCAGGCTTGGCCAGCCAAGCAACCAAACCCCGGCTTGCAGCTTGAGGGACCTACCCTTCTGGACAGCACCAGGTCCTCAATGCAGGGGACCTGCTTTGCCATCTCTGTGCTTTTTGGGAGGGAGTTGAGTCCTGCCACATGGGTGACCCACATCTTAGGGGGACACAGGCACCTGTGCACACATCCTGAGTCAGGGCTGGCTGCTACTGCCAGTACCCACCAGCACCACTGCCGGAGCATCCTCCAGCCCACGACCAGCTTACAGAAAGCATGCAAGTGACAGAATTCATATTTTCTGTTGGAAATGAAATTCAGTCTCTCAAAAATAATTCTGTTTGTTTTGCCTACAGGTTCCAATCAGGCATAGCTGGCTATTGAAAAAGTCAAATACTCATCAAATTTGCTTCTCCTCTCATTTTCAATGCCATAGGTTGCAAATTTTTCTCCTGGATGGGTGGTACTAACTTAAATACTTGGGCATCAACTGTGTTCCAGTTTTCAGTGAATCAGATCAAAACTGGGGGGAGCAGATACCTTTACACATACAAACAGTAATTTTTAAACAGCATTTTTGTTGCAATGAAAGGCAGGAAAAACCAAGTAGTTCTGAAACTGGATTTGCAATATGAGCTCAGACTTCTACTTTACCCCCCAGCAAATCTACAGTTGTTTTAAGGGCTGGTGGTGATTTTTTTTCAGAAGCACACGCACCTTTTCCAGGCTAAAGGGGTAGTGGTGCCATGCAATAGCAAAGGAAGCTCAGGCTGGTCCCTGCGGTGTGGCAGCCAGCCTGCCCCCTGCCTCACCCCTGCGCTGGGGCTCAGGGCACCCAGGGGTGCAGCTGGGGACCTGCGGCCCCAAAACGCATCTCCCGGCCTGGCATGCTCTTGGAAGAAGCTTTTCAGTGGGGAAAGGCGTGTAACTCCTCACTTGCCGTGCGTGGGGCTTTGTCCCCCTCTGGTGACTGGCTCACGGAAGGACAGAGCAAAACAAGCTGCTCGAAAAGCGCAGCTCGGGCTCGGACACAAGTTCTGGTTGCCACCCACCTGGGCTGGGCCCAGGCTGCAAAAGCAAGACAGGCAGAGAGACATGATCACAATTTGGTTTAAAAGAGAAAAAAAAAAAAAAAAGAAAAAGCTCAACTAAAAAATGCTTGGTTAAGAAGGTCAATGCAATGTAACCTCCTTGGGGCCAGGGACCGTGCCAAGGCTGGTTTGCACTTGCCCCGGTGGGAGTGTAAGCAGAGATGCTGCTCTGGGTCTGAAAATACCCACAGTAAGCAGGCAATGCTCTGCTTCTCCAGGAAATAAATTGTATTTGTGAAGATTTTGTAGCTGCAGAGCAAGATGCTGCTCACCAGCCTTGGGGGAAAGTTATTGCTGCTCCTCCGAAGGCTACGTCTGAAGGACATGCTTTACCGCACTTCTGATTTGAGTTAAGGAAAGGCAGGATAGTTCCCACTGACAGAAAACGCCATCTTCAGAAAAAGGTAAACCCTCCAGTTTTCCATTAAAGAAAGTTTTGTATTAATCTTTTTTGGCAAGCCCAACTTTTAATCTACATAAAGCACACTGGAGATGTGAGCCTTAGTGGAGGAATTATTTACTGAGGAGACTCCTCGTCTATGATGTAACCAGGAAAAAAATATCATTTCACTGTCTACTGAGAATGAGGAAATAATACCTTTTTTTAAAAAAAATAACTGTTCCAACAGATTCATTAGGAATCCACCTAAATGTTCTCCAAACTCTTTTCATTCCAATAAGGAAAAGAAAAGGTTTCAATTTTTTTAAAGTATTAATTAAAAGTATTAATTAAAAGAGAGAGTGGAAAAGTTCTACCTTGGAAAACTCAAGTATTGTCATTTTTTAAATCTTCTGTTGTACATTCAACTTTAGGCCTGAAAAATGCTGGAAGTTTAACAGCAAAAAATAACCTTTTTCATTATCATTTTTAACAAAAAAGATGCAATCAATAACCGTATCATATGTTTGGGGTATTTTGCCATCTTGAGAGAAACATTAAGAAACAAATAAGGGTGGATTTGGTTAAAATTATTTAGAAAAATGCCCTCAGGCTTGGCACAGCTCTGCCACTCACAGGCAAAGCTTCTCACATTAAGAATGGCCTTCATGGGCAAGTACATTTGTGTATATGTGATTTTGTTTTTCAGAAGCAGACTCAAAGCCATTTAAAAATGTTTTTCAGAGGTAAGGGGAGCATTTTCCTACATGCCTTTCCACTCCCTGAAACCCTGGAATTTCGGGGTTTAGCTGTATCAATATAGAAAATAATGCAGGGAACTCAAAGGCCAAAACCAAAACCCTGTTGCAAATGAAGCAATCAACGGAGCCTTGCTGTCATCTTCAGAAGAGCTGAGATTTCATGACTTACATAATTTTTGTGGGATTAGAAGACCTTTAAGAAAGCCTCAGTGCTCACTGCTCCTCAGAAATCCACAGCACCGCACAGAGGTGAAAGCTACACAGAAAAGAGGCAGCTTTTTCAACTGGGTTTTGTGGGGCTTTGCATTTAGGATTGGAGAGCCTTGTGAAATTACAATGAACTCGCTCCTCTAAAGACTTATGATTTACAGTCAAGAGCCCAAGAATGAGGCTTTATGATCTGATTTTTCTGCAGATGCTTCCTTAAGTTCTAATACTGTCATAGATACTTGTCCTTGAATATTTAAAAAAAACGCTTGAAAAGATTTGTTGTTATTTTTCAAAAGTGGAATGAATCCTTGCACCTAGCTTGGGTACCAGTTTTGAACAGGGAAAATGTTCACATTTGTGTCATCTCCCAGCCCGAATATCTTCGTTATTGTCATTATGCTGTCTTTAAATCTGTCACTTGAAACTTTTCTAAACTTTTCATAGCTCTTGAAACCACATTTTTAAGGGGAACTTGCAGGGGAGAGGTCTGCTTTGTGCTTCCATCATCTTTCCCATTAGTTTCAGAAGATCAAGAACTTCTTTCCTCTATCCTGTCCTGGGCAAGCTCTCTAAGGGGCCAGGGGTTGGTGCGACATGTCCCTGCTGCTCTACAAGTCTGTGTTGGTTATGCTGGGAAGACTGTCCTGCATAAATCACTGAAGTTCAGTACTGAAGGGGTGGCGAGGGCTCACACAGTGAAAAATGTCACCTCATCCACACCCCTACCCTGCGGTAGGGTCCTGGAGCATCTCCAGGTCAGTGAGAGCAGCTCTGCAGAGCTTCTAGAGAAGCAGATCTGACCTAGCATTATGAGAAATAAGGATGAAGAGGCATTGCAAGGATTTGTGCATTCCCCGCCCATGTCTGCTGGCTAGCAATAAGGAGGTGCTGGATTAGCTCCATCCATCCCCAGGGAATGGTAGGAAACAGTGTTTCCCCATCCCTACTCTGTTTTCCTAGTTCCTGTTTATGGCTGTGCCTGTTTGCTTCATGAGTCGTCTAGTGGTGTCCTCCAGTGGTTCCTTCCCACACAAGAAACACCATCTTCCTTGGCTAATTTGTGTCAGCTGCACTGTAAAAGTGTTGGGGGGAAGAAAAAACACAAATTTTTGCCAGGACTCAAAGGAATAGGATAATAGATTACATTCTTCTCCTTCATTTATCTACTTAAAAGTTATAGCAAAATTCAGTCCGTCCTAATATTAAGGAAATTTTATGAAAGGTAGCAAAAAACAGCAGCATGATTTAATATTTTTGAAGTGATGGTTTTCTATAAATATAGAAAAAATCAGAAATGGCCAGTAGAACTATTAATTAAAATGTGAAAGCAGATAAATAATGAATAGCAGTGTCATGTATTCATTAAGATTCTACAAATGAAAAATATCTCTCCCAGTTATTCCTTTGATGAATCTAGCCCAAATATACTTGAACTGCAACATAAAAAATTCAGGATGCTCGTATTTCATTCTGTATCAGCCAGTCTCAGATCCCCAAATCTCAAAGCCAAGAACTGCAAATGTCTAATCACAGCATTGATACTGACCTCTTTCTCTAGCCTTAGACAAGTCATTTAACCTGCCATGGTCTTAAGACAAGTATGTCTCTATTAAACCCTAATAAAGTTGTGCATAATTTTGTGAAGTAGAGGGACCCTTGCAAGGAGAGCAATTAGCTGGTGTGGAGTCCAGGGCTGTGGATGGAAATATCAGTGTTTGGTCCAAGGACTCTGAGAGCTGAGGCTGTCTTGTTTATTCAGGGGATCATCTTAGAAAGACAAGAAGGTCCCATGTCTCCTGCTTGCTCTGGCTATTTGCTTTGTGGAGAACCCATGAACTGTTAACTGAAAATTAGCAGGTAAAATCTATACTGTTCACCTTGTCCTGGCTCTTGGCAAACACATTTGTTCCTTACACTGTTTTCACTTTAGATACAGAGATACCAGCTAGACCCAGACTGGCTACACTGCTGGCCTCTGTCTCACCAGCAAGACCAGCCACGCTGTTGTGGTCCACCCCTTTAAGCCAGGGGTCCAGTTCATCCTTACCATCATAACTGCAGGCTGGCAGGGAAATTTATAGGCAAATTCCTTACATTTTAGAAGTTCAATGATAGGGAAAGATTACAGCAAGTTATTCAAGTTTCAGAAAGAGTGAACAGATCCTGCTGCAGCAGTAGAGGGTCTGAGCCATACAGCAAGGAAGGGAGCTACAGGGAAGGGGCGACATGGACAGCCATAGAGGAAAAGGCTTCTCTGTTTGTTCTGCATTGTTCCCAGTGGTACAACTTCACCAGAGCCATCACCACAGCATTTGTTTCTTTTATGGAAGTCAGATTACCATTGCTTATTCAATCAATGGCTTTTCTATTGCAATTATTGACAAAATTTCATGTCCACTCCATCACTGAGGAAAATGTTATGATACCAACACCTAAAAGACATTTTGGAGACGAGCCCATGGCTTCATAGTGAGAATGGCCGTGACACGTAGTCCTTGTCATATTGCTGTCACCCTCAGCAGGATTTGATTTGAAGACCCCAAACATCAAGGTCTGTGACCCTTCTCTAGCAGTCTACAACTTCCAGCCCTACTTACAGGAATAACCGTCTGCAGAAGATGGGGGTTTTCCTCTAACCACTTGTGCTCAGCACATTACCATCAGTGTAGTGGATGTATTCTGGGGCCCTGTCAACCAAAGGAAGCACATGCGAGTAAGGATGCATAGCACTGCTGGAAGGAGAGGGAAAAGAGAGCTGCAGGCCAGTATCTCCCAGATAAATTTCCATTTGTGCAAGGCAGATTAAAGACAGGAAAAATGGGTCCACCTGCTGTATTATATAAATATTTTTAAAATAAATCTGCAGAGGTATACATGTATAAAACACCCATGTGGCTTCTTTGTTAAAATGTTTTCTAAAAGCACCTAAGCCCCTTTGAAGAACAAGAGCCCAGCGTGCCACTGAAATTCAAGGGCAGCCTTGGGCCCTAAGTCACCTCAACAGTAAACAAACCCAAACAAAAAAAAAAAACCAACCCCCAAAAAAAACCCCCAGGACAACTGTCATGCCACTAGTCTACAACAGACGTAGCTACAACTCACTGTGACTTGCTCACAGAGCCCCAGCAGTGGCTGCCATTGCAGGCTAGTCCTCCTCCCACCCCACCTGTGGGTTTAAGGTGCTGTGCGGAGGGGGAGCAGGAGGGCAAATGGGCACCGAAGCCTCCTGCCATGGCCAGTGCATGTCTCTGCCCAGCAATCCTTTTTTGCTCACACAGAAAACATTTTCACTAAACATTAAAATAAGGTTGCTGAAGTGTACTGGCAGTTGTTAATAAAAGACATGCTTTCCCCTGGGGTTTGTCAGCTCTACACTTCAAAGCTCATTTTACACGCAGGCCGACACTGTATTTTAAAAAGCGAATGTTAACATGAGCTCTTTGGTCAGTTGAATAGCAGTATGAGTAGTCCCCTCTCCTTCCCCCTCCCATCAAATTAAAAAACAAAATAAAACTAAACAAAACCAAAAAAACAGCAGCCTGAGATGGATTTAACATTACAATTCTTTTTATGATACAGCTTCACTCCTCTGATTTGCTCCCTGGACTTGTGCTGCCCCACCAACATCACCCCTCTACTCTCCCAGCTGCAAATTCCCCCCTGCAGGGACAGCCCTCAGCTCCTGCCTCAGTTTATGTTTGAGGTCTGCCAGGCAGGACCCTGCCTGCAGCTTCACAGACAGCCCAGAGTGCTTCAGCATGGCCATCACAAACAGGTGTGCATCGTACACTTTGGGTTGAGACATCCCCAACACACTGCAAAGCTCCCAGGGTGCGTTTCGTTCAAGCAGAGGACAATTGATATTTGCTGGCAGCAAAATTTAGGAAATAATTTCCAAGAACAGAGAGTGTGGTTGGGTGGTCTTATTACCACCCAAGTACTCTTCCTTCCAGTCAAAAGGGAAGTTTAAAGGCTAAGCAAAGAGTTTACTAGCATCCTGGTTCCTAAACAGACTCAGAGGGAGACATTGGAAGGGAGAGGCAGGAACACACCCATTTCAGGGTGGATAAAAATCCCAAGCTTTATGAATGGGATTTTTTTCCATAATCGCAAAACAGAAGACAAGACCAGGTGACACAGCTCAAGGAATAAGAGTTAATAACTGGTGTGTTCGAAGGGTGTTGTGTTACCTCACTTTTTTTCTATTAAACAAAGGTTGATGCTGATACAGGTTATCTCAGACAGATGTGCTGGAGCTGGATGCTGCAGCCCAGACAGGTGAAAGGCTGGAGATGCCCATTTCCTGGTGTTCATTTACCTCATACCTCTTGTTCAGGTTGCTCCGCAGAGGCCATCGTCTTGCTCTCTTCTTCACCACCAGGCTCTCCAGCTGTTCCTGTTCATAGGGGGTACAAAAGGCAACATGGTCCCACCATCCCAGCATAGGTATGGTGGACCAGAACCATCTCAAACCCACTGCTATGGGGTTTCACGCCTATGTGAGCTCCTGGGCAGCCTACATCCAGCAACACCTCCCAGCCCTTGCCACAAGGGAACGGCTTTCTCCTGTCACTTTCACCCTCTCCTTTTAACAATACTCATCATTGGACAAAGCCCAAGGCCCCACAAGCATAAGCTTTCACCTGAAGCGTAACATTAGCGCTATGCTGTGCTATCCAGCACAGCTAACTTCACCTCTGGGCTTCCTTGCCAGGACATTTTGGAGGTTGTCTCACACTCACACTCCCACCAAGATCCACAGCACCTCCATGGAGGTTGTCTCCTGCAAGAAGGTGTTGGTCCCAGCAAGATGTTTCAAGAAGACCTGGCTCTCAGCTTCCATGCCACTGATGGTGGAGATGTGATTGAGGCTCCATGAGCCACAGCCAGGGTGAAGACAGCTGATTTAAGGGCTGTAGTACTGCAGGCACCAGTACAATTCAAGCAAAACTGGCTGACTATGCACATGGAAAGAGACAAGCTCCCTTTATGACCAGAGGAGAAACCCCTCCCGACATTAATTCAGAGCATATAAATTAGGTGCTGTCTACTGTTAGGGATAAACTGTGGGAGAGACGTAGGATCTCAAGCAAAGGACAACTCTTGAAGCCATGAAATCAAAAGAGATTTAAAAGAAAAATATATTACTTCTAGTTATTTGGACAGTTAATTACAATGATATATATGTATATTTAGCTTATATTTATTGTAATTACAGAATAATTTATATCACCTTGCAGCTGACAGAAACTGTATAAAGACATGAGAATGATATTAAATTATTTTAAGTGCTTTGAATGTGTGAGAAATATTTTTTAAGATATATTGAAAGATTCTAAATCTAATTATAACACTAAGTTACAGAAAGCTGTTTGGGCTAATGTTTTTTTCTAGCAGTTAGAAAGTGGTTGATGATGCAATTACACTCTTATGCGTAAGGTCTTTGCAACCAAGATAATTTTTTATTGAAAATAATCAGAAAACGTATTATGTGAGTAGTTATATTCTGATTTTTCTATCATTTTCTCCAGACACAGGTAGCTCCAGTGCAGGTCTCTGCACAACAAAAAAGGTAGGGTGAAATGGGAAAAAAAAGGAAGGAAAAGAGTCAAGATAAGCAATTAATGCAGGGTAGCTCTCCTCAGAAAAGATTATCCCAGTCTCCATCAGAGAGGCGTGCAGTTAAGGTTAATTTCAAATAGAAGAATAATCTCAGACATGAGAGTAAGAAGATTAAAAGTCAAAAGACAGAATAAGAATTCTTAATGACATTTTGTTTGTTTTCCAAATCTCATGATTTAAAGATTATGATTCAGTGGGTTGTGGGGGTTTTTTCTTTTTCTTTTTTTCTTTTTTTTTTAAACCCTTCATTTCCTGACCTGGCAACACTGTAGCTTTGGAACACCCATCTAAACCTCTTTGGAAAAGATAGTCTTTAGACAAAGGTCAGGGAAAAGTTCCCTCACTCAAACATCCAGGAACCTGCTCTGGCTCAACCTTGCATCTTGTGGGAATCAAGCTGATCTCAGCCAAGACAGCTAACCTCAGGAGACTGGAACAAAAAGGGCAAAGGAGGCATTTGTGTCAAGGTACAAAGGAAGCAACTCTCCAAGTCACGAAGCCAGTATGTTCCTTCCAAGAACAGGCAGGTTGCATCAGTTCTGCCTTCTCTTTTTCTTTTGCTTTTCTGCTTGGACCAGACTTCCAGCAGATCTGGTGGGCCAGGCTGCCCAGCCTGTCCAAATGCCAGTCATCTTTGAAAAGGATCATTTAGATAACTAAGATCAGCTAGAATTTGAATAGTTAAGATTTATCAGTGGATGAGGAAATAGCAGACAAAAAATGAAAGACCACACTATCACTCACCAATAATAAATGTTTCTCTCTAGAAAATGAAAATCTTATGCAAAGAAGCATTCATTGTCGTCCATCATGGCTGCTTCTGCAGAGTCAGTCTTTACTGTACCCTGGGATGGCATGATTCCAGAGATGCAGCAGTCTATCATTTATTTTGAAATGAGCAAATTCTCCTTAAATCTTCATCCCACGCTGACTTCGTTTGCTCATTTACAGCAACTGCATCTCCACTGAATTCCGTAATATTATTGCTGATTGCTTCAGGACTGCATAGCCAAAGGCTGGGATCTCCAGGGGAGCCCAAGAATCTCAGGTCTATTTTGCTATCCTCAGCAACTTTGCAGATGACACCAAGCTGAGTGGTGCAGTTAACACACCAGAAGGACAGGATGTCATCCAAAGAGACCTAGACAAGCTGGAGGGGTGGGCCTGTGAGAACCTCATGAGGCTGAACAAGGCCAAGTGCAAGGTCCTGCACCTGGGCTGGGGCAACCCCTGGTATCGATACAGGCTGGGGTTGAAGGGATTGAGAGCAGCCCTGCAGTGGAGGACTTGGGGGTGCTGGTGGATGAAAAGCTGGACATGAGCTGGCAATGTACGCTTGCAGCCCAGAAAGCCAAGCGTGTCCTGGGCTGCATCAAAAGCAGCGTGGCCAGCAGGTCAGGGGAGGTGATTCTGCCCCTCTGCTCCGCTCTGGTGAGACCCCACCTGCAGTGCTGCGTCCAGCTCTGGGGCCCTCAGCACAGGAACAACATGGAACTATTGGAGCGGGTCCGGAGGAGGGACACAGAAATGGTCAGAGGGCTGGAGCACCTCTCCTACGAGGACAGGCTGAGAGAGTTGGGGTTGTTCAGCCTGGAGAAGAGAAGGCTGTGGGGAGACCTTACTGCAGCCTTTCAGTACTTAAAGGGGGACTATAGGAAGGATGGAGACAATCTCTTTAGCAAGGCCTGTTGTGACAGGACAAGGGGTAATGGTTTTAAACTAAAGGAGGGTAGATTTAGACTAGAGATAAGGAAAAAATTCTTTACAATGAGGGTGGTGAAGTCATGGCACAGGTTGCCCAGAGAGGTTGTGGAGGCCCCATCCCTGGAAACATTGAAGGTCAGGCTAGACGGGGCTCTGTGCAACCTGATCTGGTTGAAGATGTCCCTGCTCATTGCAGGGGGGTTGGACTAGATGGCCTTTAAAAGGTCCCTTCCAGCCCAAACCATTCTATGATTCTACGATTTTACTGAAAGATGCAGAGAAGTGTAATAAAATACTTAAGCAGCTGTTTAAACACTGAAGCTCAGGGGATGCCATCAGCTTCAGTGGTGAAGATGGCAAACCAACATCAGGCTCCTCTCCAGAACTGCCTTTAGGCTTACAACCACATGGATCTCTTAGGCATCAGCACACTGCAGGTCCAGACAGCACTTTCTTAAGCAACCATCAGCTGAGGGCTTCAGATCCTCTATGGCAGGTCTACTTATGCAGAGACCACACAATGCCTGCACACTCCATCGAAGCATCCTTTGGCAGTTCCACATTGCTAAATAAGAGCACTGCTTGTCCAGTGATTTGGCGGACGTGGTGCTGGGCAGGTCTTGCATCTTCTGACACAAGTATCCCTGCTCTGCAATTCATGTGGAAACAGTAACAGTGGCTACCAATTCTGGTCATTTTTGTTTACTGTAATTTACAGCTTTAAATATTTGTTTCATTGATGTGTTATTGTGGTTCTGGAATGGTAGTGCTCAAGGAAAAAACAAGTTGATTCACCGGAATAAAAACACTAGCATTGAAAAATCTAGTTATTAAACAGTATATCCACCAGATTTCCATGTCTTACCATGACATACTCAGCTTTAGAAATAGGCAGATGCCGTTATCATGGTCAATGGCCAATATTCAAGTTGTTAAAGCTGGGTAGAAGAGGACCAACTGAACAGACTGACCCCTGTGCCTTGCAGCAATCATTTCTTTTCCCTTCATGCTCAGAGATGTAACCAGCTAAGAAAAGACACAGAAAATCTGTGTGGTGAGCAGATCAGCTGGGTAACTAGGTGGAAGCATTGACAAAATTTTCAAAAATTGTGCTGGCAGAAGTGCCTGGAGGCATGAGGCAGGTATGGACCAGCTGATGCGGATTTACAAGGAAACATTGAACTGTAAGGAAAACAAGGCAGAGGACAGCTAGCATGAGCATGAGGCCAAGTGAAGGGTAACACAGGGCTTCAGGGGGACAGCCTGGAAGCAAAGCAAGATAGAAAAGTGAAGAAAATCAGAAGGAAGTGAAATGTGCAAAGCAAAATTTTCAGTGGAATAAAATGAAATAACCCAGCTGTGTTTTCCACTGGTACCAGGGTAAACTGAAAGCAGGCATGCAGATACCACTTCAGTTTGAAAGCATGGAACTGATGTTGGTGGGAATAAACTCAGGATTTGTTTTAAGGCAGTGCCAGCACCCTTGGATGTGTGCCTTCCAAGTCAGTGTAATGCAACTTAAGGACTACCAGTAACTAAACCCCAACAGTTTCACTTACTGGCTCCAGGGAAAACTGCGGTGCAAAGAACAGCCTGCAGGCACTCAGAAACCAGACTGGACCAGACGCTCTGAAGTGCAGCTTCCCTGATGGAGACAGACTCACGGGTTTGCTAAGCACAGGTGGAAGTTTGAGATTCAGGTGTGGCCTCCAAAGGTGACTGTGTTACTTACAGATGGAAAATCAAAATCACAAGCAATGTTTCAGCTATTCACCTGCACAGTAGTATCTAGGGTTAGCTGGCATCTTTCTACCTTCAGACTGCTGCTGAGATATCCTCTGTTTTCTTGTGTGAGGTTTTCTTATGCACATTCTGTTAGGAAATCCAATCAAATACTTTCTCATTTTTCAAACACAACAAAACCCCAGAGGCTGTATAGAGAATGAGACGTTCCAACGAACTCTTGAAATTAAGTCAAAGAGTGACCTGAACAGCAGTTGGACGCGCTGGCAACGAGAAAACATTTGCAGGCAAAGGAGTGATGAGTCAGGTAGTTTAAATGATTCTAACCTTATCTGCATGAAGGTCTGAAGAAGAGCTAGGAGAACTTATTTTAACAAATGGGAACAGATTGCCAAGGGGTGCAGCAGCTTTTCTATCACTTCATATCTTTCAAAGAAGACTGAATTTTATATACACATATTCACATATTCATTCCAGGTCAACCAGAAGTTATTGGAATGGATACATCAATGAGTGAAATCCTATGACTTGTGTTATCCAAGAAGTTAGCCTGGGTTATAACATTAATCTCTCTGCTTCTCCTAAAAACCTATGGCTGAACTAATAACTTCATCTGGAATAGGAAAAAAAAAAAGCCTTCATTTTAATTGTAGCAGCAATTCAGCCTATGAACCTACTGAAATCCAAGTCAACAGTAATAGTTTTTATATACATTAAATAAGAATTTACAACCACTGAAGTTTAAATAGTATTTGATTGCAACTGCACATAAATTATGGTATGCTATATCACCATTTAAAAAAGCCACACTATCTGATAAAGAATACCAGCCAAAAAAAAAAATCTGAAAGCTCACAGATTCCTGAGACAATGCATAGATTTTTACAACGAATTTCTGCGAAAAAAGTGCCTATTTTAAGTAGACAAAAAAATGAAAGAATTTTCTGTAATGTTTGAGAGCATTTTCCTAACACAAAACTAGATACCAGTTCTACAGATTGAAGAATTTCTAGAACATTTTCCATATTTGCCCACTTTGAAGTTTTTACACCAGGATTTTTAAGTTTCATGATCTTTTTCTGTAAGCATGTAGCAACCTTGGAAGGCTCTGGTTTTGGTACTCAGCCCTACAGTTGTGCACAGAAGCTAGAGTAGCAAAAGGGTCACCATGAATCGTAAATAGTTTTACAGAGCATAAAATTTAACAGACCCAAAGAATATGATGGCAGGGGCCATAATATAAAAATAACTATGGGAGCACTCTGTCACTAAACAGGGATCAAGGAACAAGCTAAAAAGCTGGCATTAGATCAGGAAGCTGTCACAATAATTGAGGTAATTAGTGAACTGTAGGATTGACCACTTTGCTAGCTCATGTGAACATCCTATGCATGAGTTCATGTGCCGTGTTGGCTTTGGGTTGCAGTCGTTCTCTGCCTCATGTCAACATTTGTGTTTCTGCAAGTGCACAGCACTCAGTAGCTGCAATTTTTGTCTGCAGAAAAGTTCAGGCTGCCATGAGGATACCAGAGCAAATCATCACATTTTATTAAAAAAAAAAAAAAAAAAAAAATTCTACACACATAAGCTTCCCCTACGCTCTCCATGTTTGAAAACCTGGCTATATAGTCTGTCATTGGGAAGTTAATAGGTAAGGCATGTTTGATAAACTGGAATTTCTTTTACTGCCTGACCAGTTCAAAATCCAAATTATTTGGAAAAATCTAGCCCCATATTTAGTCCGATAACAAACGCCCAGCTCTCCAGAATGAGCACTCACCCCGCAGCACTGAGTGGGCTGCAAAAGGACAAAAGCTCAATTGTCTGCAGTGCTTGAAATGGCATGTCTTGACCTGACAAGGAGCTGCACAAAGCAACAGGACCGAGAATGAAAGCATTAGGCTGGGCGACAAAGGTCACAAGGTGGCTGATATGATACGAAAAACGTGACCTGCCTGAAAACAGAGGTATACCCAGGCTGAGATCCACAAGGCAGAAAACAACAGGAAACCATAAGGAAACAATGGGCAAACAGTGTGAGAGGCAGTGGCAAGCAGGGGCATTTTAGCCTCTGTCTTGGTTAGATGAAGGATGCTTAGATGAGAACTCAGTACTCAGATCATGCGATGAAGGGAAATGTTAGGTATATTACACAGGAAAGCACAGTGGTTGTTTCCCATGACTCCAGCCAAGTTGTGCAGCAGCCACGAGGAGAATTTCTGCTGTGTCCTGTACCCTACTGAATTTCTCTTCTGCGGCCAATCTAACGAATAACTCTTTTCCACAGTGAAGAAAAAAATATAGATTTTTTTTTTTTCAAGATGGTAAATCAGGATGTTTAGTCAAAATATTAGGTTTGGCAGTCCAAATACTAAAGCTACAAGCATAGGAAATCAGGAGATCTCAGAAAGCCACAGCTGGCCGAAGAGACTCCTATATCAAAAGCTAGTTTCTCAGGCTCATGGTAAGGAGATATTGCTAAGAGTTCCTAACTTCCAGACCATGTAAGAGCCTACAGCATCTTCTCACCATTTACTGTGCAAAAATTGGTCTCTGAAGAAGACAGCATGCTCTCTTGATGCACTAACTTTCATTCCTGTCAAAAACATTTCTTGTGCCGTGTTTTCCATGTGACTTCATTCTGTGGGTCCTGTCTTTAAGATATGCTAGTGGAAATTGGGAGTCATCCCATGAAAAGTAAAATCATATCAGTAGAAGGCAGATGCAAACAAAAGCAGAGGAGAAATGCTCACACTGCTGTAATCTTCTGAAACCAAATAAGGAGTTTGATCAGGATAGAGAAAAACAATATCATACCTAATAGCGTAAGGTACCTCTAACTCACTCACAGTAACACCCAACCACTTCACAGCACCAAGATGAACAGTGCTGTTACTGTATTCAGTTTTACAGGGGCTGAAAGAACCTCACCAGGCTCACCCTGAAATCCCAGGGACAAACAGGAGAATCAACCCTGGCTCTTCCTACAGGGAATGGCCCTCTCTTTCTCCTTGGTACTACATCCTGCTCTCCCACGCTGTAAAAATATTCTCTCTGCCTCACGCTGCCTTCCTAATTTTATATGTATAAAATATTGCACATGCAATTTATCTTTGACATTAATATATTCATTCTTTATACACTATATGTGTGTATACATATATAATCATTTTTCCCTGAAACTATGAAAATTCTCTCTTGTCATGGCCAAAAATCCAATGAAAGGAAGACCAGGGTGATGCAGAGTGTTTATTTAGCCCAACAGTGACTGTGCTCCTTGGCTCAGCCTGTGGAGCACTCCCACGTGTATCCGCATGCAGAGCCCAGGCAGCAGTGGGTCCCTTTCATCTTTGTGGGATGCCACTAACATAGCTCCTCTCTCTCCAGAAAATGCAATGTGACATGAGGAATCTGAGAAAAGCTGTGGACAGAGATTGAGGAGCAACTGCTCCAATCCGACCAGCCAGGAAGGCTCCTTTCAGCCTTGAGAGAAGGCTGCTGAAAACAGCTCCTCCATTTGTAACTGATATACAGTTTCTACCCCTTTCTCCCCCAACAATGAAAAGTGGCAGGAGGTGTTCCCCAGCCAGACAGAAAGCAGGTCAAGAAGATCATCTGGAAACAGCCCCAGCCCCTTGGGAGTGAAGCCAAGATGTACACCAGGCCTAGCAGAAACGGACCTAACCCGAGCCAGGAGAACCAGCCCTTTTCCTCAACGCCCATCTGTCTCTGGCAGTCTCAGTGCTAGAAAGGGAATATAAAGCAGTGTGATGTGTAAACAAAACGGCACTGGGCAGTGAGAAGTCCTCTCCAGGCAGAGTTCCACACTGCAGCAGGTGATGGCAAACACTCGCTGTTGAGGAAGGCTCATGAGAGGGCCCCTGTTACTTTTTTATTGCTCATGCACATGGGTATGTGAACAAAGGCTCCTGACAGCAAAGGTACGTGAAAGAAACATCCGCAGGAGACTCATGCAGAGCCTGGTCCTGGGAATGAGGCAAGAGCTGCCAACACTTTGCTCCCTGGGGATAAAGAGAGGTCGGTCTCCCCACCTCAGCACAGGGCCAGGTTTCCAGCAAAGCCCCAGGGGCAGAAGGGAATGCTGATTCTTCTGCGCCCCGGCTATTGGAGCAAACACCAACAATCAGACAAGGATCAAAGTCCTTTTACATTTCCTATGATCACCTCTGGAGCCCAACATGCGTTGACGCATGGGTTCAGGGGATTATCCAGCACAGTAAATACATTCCCAGTTACCCCTGCTGAACCATCAGTCCAATCTACCAGATGCTTTCTCCATTTTCCCTTAAACACACAGCTTTGCTTCAAGTCAGTGCTGAGCTGCTGTGCTCTACCTCGGACGATGCCCAGGACGCAGCACTGCAGAACACTTTGGGAAAGGCATTATACCAAAGGCATTTTTAAATGGCAGCCTCCCATCTGACAACAGATGCCAGCTAACTCACACTGGGCACTGAGCGATTACAGTACAAGTCCACAGTGATGCTGCACTCGCCAGTGCTATAAACCTGCAGACAGAATAGACTCTAAAATAAATAAAAAAACAACAACAAAAGAAAACAAAAAACCCATGAAAGAAAGCTGAATTTGTGGTGTATTTTACAACACTCAGGGAGAAAGAGGATAGATAATAAATCTGGGCGCTAGTAGCCACAGCAACAAATTGCATTTCTCTCTGGATGGCTTTTCCCCCCAGTCAACAGCAATTACCAGGCACCTTAGGGTAATATAGCAAAGTTTATGTTGCTTCTATGGCAAAGTTCTTTTCACAAGACTAATTTTTTCCACGTCTGCAAGGTGCTGATTCATTACAGCACATTACTAGGGGTCTGATCACGACAGCCAGTGAAAACACAAAGAGAAAAGCCCTGGACGAGCTTGTCCTGCTCTCTTGTTTTTTTCTGATACCAATTAAGAGCCCAGCACACTGAGCTTGGAAAAGAGATGCCTTCCCCGACTCTTAGGAACAGGGGAAAGGTAGCAAAGATAAAAGCATTTGAGGGAGGCAACTGGGGGTGAAAGGAAAGGTAGGTTCGTACCTGAAAATGTCAGTCTCAATAAGGGCTGTGGTTGAAAAACCAGGTATGTGTTGCATGAAAAAATAATAATGAAGGAATAGCTGTGCCTCCTTCTGCTCTTCAAACACTGCCTCTAAACCACTTCAAATTCTCTCTGTATCACTGCAGTGCCATCAGGTCTAATAAGGGGCTAGGAATCTGGTTTCCATAGCTTTTATTGAAATGAACTTTGTGAAGAAACAAGGTTGATTTGCTTTCAAAACCTCCACATGAACATATCACAGACCACCTATCTCCACACATTAAAAGACTAGTCAGCAGTGGACAAGTTGTAACACTTATTGCTCTGTCCTAGGGCATAGTACAGCCACTGAAGCATCTTGCCATGCACTTGGCAAAGGGCTTTAAACCAGAAGCTAACATAGAAGGTCAGAGCGAGGACTAAACCATGCATGGCAGGGCAGACCCTCCCAGCTCTGATGTGACCCAGTAGCTGTCACTGTTGGATTTTAACCACATTTGCTTGTGCTCCCTTTTAGGCGCTCAAGGTTTTTTGTTTCCAAGGGAATGACCTTCAGGTGCCAACCTCCCAGCCAGAACCAACAGTGTGACAGCACGCCACATGCAGGTGCATTCATCTAGCCAGTGGGAAAAGCAGTGGAAAATCCTGCTGCCCAAGAAGGAGACTTTTGCCCCTGAGACAAAGTCCCTCCAAGACAGCACAGCTTCCAGCACACTCTCAGCAGGCAGGGTCAGCTCTGCAGGTTGCAAGTAAAGCATTGCCTGTCCTAATGAGAAGGCAGATGTGGTGGAAAGAGCCATCTCCACACCACATTTAATTATTAAATTTGACAGAAGGGATTTGTCTAGTTTTCTAAATATTTCACAGGGAAGCTGAGAGTTCATCTCTGTGTGAACCAGGAAATAATTTCCATGCTGGTTGAAGAGCTTTGTGCTCACATTCAGCAGCAGCCATGTCCTGCCTGTAACTACAGAGAGCACAAAACATGCAGTGGCTAGATGATACACCAGAATGATATCTAGCATCACCCGTGACAGCCTGATGTGTTTCTTTGCTTTGCTTAAACACACTCATGACTGCCCATGAATCTTATACAGCAGCTACCTCAACCTCCTACAATCTCAAAACATGTGGAGCTAAAAGGACACACCATTCATCCCTGCCCAGATATGCCACTTGCTCCTCTAACCACAGATGGTTATGTAAGACAGACCACCTGGAGGTACCCTGTCTCCCTATTGGTGGTACACACACTGGATCCATCAAACACAAGTTTCATCTAGTTTTCAAAACCCTCCTTCTTTAGCCAGGACTACCAGAATGGATGTCTCATTTCTGTTGCATTTTATTATAATGAATTGTTTTCATGCTATATTTGCAAACATTGTGATTTCTCCAGAAAAGACTTAACACTAGCCTAGATCAGGGTCCTGGAAATACACCCAACTCACTAATACAAAGCATAAGGGCAAACACAGAAGGCTCTTCCCCGTTTGAACAGTCTCTTCAAACTACGTGCATCCAAGCAATATTTTTTTGCCAAAGTAGTTCACTACCTCTCCAAAATTTTTTAGACTGCTTTTATCTAGAGCCAAAGCACCCTGCCCTGCTGCCGCTGAAATTAATAGATGTTTTGCCATTACAT
The DNA here is from genome assembly GCA_013389905.1 of Sula dactylatra. Taxonomy (NCBI): domain Eukaryota; kingdom Metazoa; phylum Chordata; class Aves; order Suliformes; family Sulidae; genus Sula; species Sula dactylatra. The sequence continues at coordinate 146,858 of WEKW01016511.1, read as the reverse complement.
TCAGTGGGATGAAAATTAAGCTTTAAGAAAGACAGACAATCACACTGCAGTCCATATTCATGTGAGGAACACTGCAAGCAGAATTTAAAAGGACCTTACATTTATCTTTGTACTGCCTGTGCTCCATCTGCATATAATTGCTTATGTCTACAGACACTACAATGCTCATCAAAGGCTATATTCTTACCCACACTAGGTCTCTCTTTCAACTGGCAGGAAATTCTCATTGCTTTACAATCTATACACAGCCATTTAACATTTAATAATTCAAATTGTAACACAATATTTGATGGAAAATAGTCATTATGGATTTATAACACAATGCAGGTAGCTGAAGTACACAAATTTCAGCATTTCAGGAAATGGGTACTATTTTCAAACAGAGCTAATCCTATAACAACAAAAAAAAAAATCCATAGTATTTTCCATAATCTTTTCTGGCTGCATACATCTATGGGTTTTGGTTGATTTCCTCCCCCTTCTTTTTAATGCTCAAACAACTGAGTTATAGCAGAACATTTTTCTACACTGTGAAGCTTATTTACATACTGTAAATAACCGTGAATGCAATAAAATTGTGGTACAAATAACGTGAAATAATGCCTCAATTTGCAGTTGTTTTACATCAGCATTGTTTATAGCAGTGTTTACTGCAGACTTATAAATAAATAAATAAACACATACATACATACATAAATAAAAAAAAAGACAAAGAGAAAGGCAAAAACTTTGTTCCCTATACCCTGCAGTGTGGCTTCTAACTCACTAACCAGCACCGTGTTTACTCACCGCTTAAGTAACATTAAAAAATCAGAGGTCACAAATGACGCCAGATCACAACCCAGATAGTGCACTACAGGGAGAAGACGACAAGTGGGTTTCTATCCCACATCATGCACAACCTGATGTCCCAAGATGTACTCAGTGCAGCAAATTGGTGAGATCAGGGCATTGCTTGGACCTGGATAGATAGATAGATAGACAACGGATCCTTCCCCACATCCCAGACTCTGTGATTTGGGACCAGTTTCTCCCTCTCTGTGCACTCAGGTTTCCCAGCCATGCTAATATTTCACCTCTGACTTGTCCATTTGGATGGTGGTCTACCAGGGTGCCCTGTGCAGAGCACAGGGTGCTTCAGACACTGACCCCAGCTCTGGTATCTATCAGCTTTTAAAACACACTACAGGCAAACAACCTTTGTAACTAATTCTTACCCTCCATTTTCTTAAATTGAGAGATCCTGGTGGTAATTGTCCAAACTACTCTATTTTTGTCATGTAGCCATCAGAAGCCACCCACCTCCTGGGACCAACATTGTCTTGTAATTCTGGCTGACACCCAATCTGGCACGTACACAAACAGGAACTAATATTCCCCTCCAACAACCCATTGCAAATTTGAGTTACTGATGACATGAAGAAAACTGTCACCTTCCTATCCAGAAGCTCAATGTTGGCTCCTGATTTAGATTTCTCTGCCTGTTCTGGGTTTTTGATGAGACAAGCTTCAACAGTAACTACATGACGATTTGATTTAGTTTTTATGAAAAAAAAATACAAAAACCCACCCTTTTAACACATTGGAAGAGCTCGCGTGGGTCATTCATTTTGGGCTGTCAGCTGGGCTTAGCCAAGATAGGCCAGGTTATAATGGCAAATCTCATAGTCCACTAGCTACCAACCCTACCAGTCAAACAAACATGTCAAACTCGGGTATTCCCTAGAACAGACAGGTGAGGACAAAGATTTTTCTAAATTCTTTTTTCTTCCTGGCATATCAGAAGCCAGAATAGAGCCCTGAAATGATGGAGTGCAATTTTCTCCTTCCTTTAAGCACGCACTGAGATGTAAATAGTCATTTCCAAGAGCTTAAAACCCCAGGGAAGCAGTTAATAAGCAATTACTCTAACCAGATAGCACTGATGTCTAAAAATTAATTTCTGTGGTAACATCCCACCCCTAAAGTTTTAAATTTCAAAGCAGAACATCTTCTGAAAAAGATACACAGGTGTACAATTATGTTTCCTATACATCTGTCTCCATCTACTCTGGTGGCACATTTAACCCTGCCTACTCGGAGCACACAGCAGTCCATGATAGCCTTTCCTCCACATTCCCCAGGCACATGTGCCTTCAGACAAGAGCTACTGTTGAGTTCTAAAGCACTACATTGATCGAAACAAATTGATCTTGTCACTGCAGCATTCCTGACATGCTTATCCCCTATAGTTTTCCTTTTTTATCTCAGCCAGTATTTACAAATCAATTTCTTTTCAGAGAAGGTTGCAGTTTTCCTCCAAATCTTCTCAAGCACTGAGCTGTCTAGCATCTTCATAAATCATTGAAATGGGACAATAAAGCCATCAAAGTCAGAAGAATTGGGAAGACAACCACGGGAACCTGGTTTCTCCAAGCAGCTCCTCTGTTCACAACATTTAGCTCACAGGCAGCAGTGCTAAAGCTTACATTGATGCTCTAGGGCTGCTGGCCCATGAGGAGATGCTTCACCTTCATGGCTCCAAAGAACAAGAATATTCCTTCCCCTTTCTCTGAATTCAGAGATGCCATCCATAAGAATGACATCAAGTCTCAAAGGTAAATGCTATCTTCTTCCACTAATATTTTTCAGGGAAAAAAAAGCAGTTATAGAGCTTCATATACTATGAAATCATAGCACTCTCTTTATTTCATCCTGTATAACCATTAAGAATGACCAAAAGAAGTGAAGCAAAGATGAAGAAGCCATCTTTAACAGCAGCACTCTGAGTTTACAGTACTATTAGTTGGATGTTATTTGTAATAAATGAGCCCATCATGGTCAGTTTATCTTGCATCTAGGATCCTCTGAGACATCTACAAATGTGCCTAAATAATCATCCCAGACACCCAGATACACCTTTTATCATTTTTTGGCTGATACTCTTTGAAGGTAAAATACCAAAAATAAATATTGGGCATCTACGTCCAGATTTAGTGCCTACCTTAATAAATGCTTACATTTGGAAACTCGCTCCAAAACTACTGTGTAAGCCTTAAAACAGAGAAAGGGAAAGCTAGCTAATTTGTCTATTAATTTGTGATATTCTGGGAAAAAGCAACTCAAAACCAGATCCTTGACCAAAGCCCACCCTGTTGTTCTACTCCCTGCTCCTTAACATTCACCACTGAATGGAATCTGGAAGCTGTATTAGTAGTAAGTTTGAGCCCTGAGATGTCGTATTTTATTTTATGTCATTTGCCAAATATTCCCTTCTATTTTTTTTCCTGCAGCTCTAAATGTTCTCTGCCCTTCATTTCAATTAATGATATCATAGATCAGTATATTCTCCCAACAAACTGTTAACTGACACAGTCTTCCTTCATTGTTTATTCACAGAAAGGAAGAAAAAATAAGCACAGCAAACTGATGCACTTAACTCTTTATGATTTCAAATAAAAGCCAGAAAAATGATGGTAATGTTTTGCCAGTCCCACGATTTAGCCAGAAAGCACCCTGTACATCTTAGTTATGTCATGTTTTATTCCTCAGCCTGTGAAGATGCTGGAGTGATGCATCTAGGGTCAAAATACAAAATGAGAAGGAACTAGCAGCAACTTGAAGTCAGAGATTTTTCTGTTGCTTAACTTAACGCCTCCTCAAATAACCTTGTTCTTCTCTCTCCTTTTAAAAACAAAGACACAACACAAGGAAATAAAAAATGCCATATGAAGCTTTCATTTCCAAGTCTGTGAAAGTAGTAGTTTTTCATCTTTAGCTTTCACAGTTATAATCCCTGTCACGTCCTTTCCCTGCTGGCCGTGGGTAGCTGATTGACAGGATGCTGTCTGCATTCATGCCACATTGGAAAGCGGGTCAAATACTGCCCTAGACAAACAGGCTGGAGGAAATTTCCCCTCAAGATCCTCCGTAATTAAATATTTACAGATACCTTTTCTCGTTATTGGACCACCAAGGACAGAAAAATGTCCACCACGTGATTCAAACTTTCCATCACCTCTTTTCCAGCTACGCTTTCTCCCTCTTCTGAGCAACAGTCCCTACTTCTCCCCTTCTGCACCCTTCCCTTGTCCTCACTTTCCTTAGGCTTCCTATTGTCTTCTTCCCAGAATCTCCTCCATCAAATCTTCCATTCAGCATCATCCCTTCCACCTCCCACTCTACCACCTTTTGTTCATTTTTTTAAGGAAACTTTGGGATTAATTAAGTTAAAAAAAACAGTAACAAAATATATGTTAACAACTAAACACACTCCTTAGAAAAAGCAATGGTAAAGAATTTGTTGCCACTAACAAACCCAGAGCAGCAGATCTGCTGCAAATTTGCACCAGCACTTTCCAGGACATTCCTTGTTGATGGGGAGCTGCATCCATTCGCCCCACAGCTGAACTCAGCCTAAGGGATATCTCTGTTGCTCACAATGACAAACACAGAAACCTGCTAGGCTCTTCCCCAAAGTCAGCGACCTCTACATGTTCCCATGCTTTTCATCACCTTGCTTTGTGTTTGAGCGCTGCCCAGCAGAGCGGAACTCTGGACCAGGAGCAGGGCTTCCCAGGGCCACCACAACACACACACTAAGCTACTGCGTTGGAAATCAGCTCCTCCACAGCACCGAGGTCAGGCAGTCACACATCCAGTCCCACACAGGACTCTACACACATCTCTCCCATCTACACATGTGATTTCTCTCCAGACCAAACATTTTATTCAGTTCCATCAAGAAAGGATTTCAGGCCTGTTAAGGAGCACTCTGACCTGCCCCACCCCACTGCTCTAACTAGCAATGTGCAAGGAGCTGTTTAGATGGTTAGGGTTTGGGGCAATCCTTGTACATTAACTGCTGATGAAATTCAGAGACACTTCTTTCAGCTCTGCAAACAGACCTTAATAAGAAAGTCTATAACCAGGACAATGGTGAGGACATAAGGGAGAAAAAATAAGATAGATTAGGAGTGAAGCCAAAGAAAATGAAAGAAATTACATGAACTGCAAAATGATGCAGAGAAACATTGCTTCTGGGTGTCTCACATTAACTAAGGACAGAGAAGAGGGTCCTGTTCCTCTCCCATGCACCTTCTCAGGCATTGCAGCAGCCAGGGCAGAGTCAAACACATCCAAACTCAGGCTTTCCTCTGCAGCACGTTTCTTTCCTCACTCCATAGCGTCCAGGAGCTATGACACAATTTGGAAGAGGGGAGGAGACGTGGTTAAGGGTTTCTCACCATGATCTGCCCTCAGCTGAGTCCACAGACTACAAAAGTAGGTACAAGGACCCTTTTCTTCCTCATTACCCAAAGGGGAAGAGTTGCAGCCATAAATCAAAGCTTAAGATGCACTCCAATGACAAACTTACCTCCCCAAGGGTTCCTCAAAAACCCACCAAAGGAATATGTGAGGTACAAGTCACAAGTTCTCAGTAGCAGTGCACGCCTTTGCAACTAAGGCTGTAGCACAGGCAAACTCCAAAGCAAAGGCAAGATTTGGCCACTTCTCCAGTGCTTGGGCTAAGGGAAAAGGATACACAGGATTAACTCCCATAAAAACCCCCACCAGCTCCAGGTAGTGGTCTTGGAAACTGCATCCTGGATGGGGAACCAGACCAACATCAACACCACAGCAGTCCACACAGATCGCTAGCATGAATGGGATTGAATTTCTGGAATCAAATACCCAAGGACCCATGGGAGTTTGCTTCTTTTCAGGGCCCCCAGATCCAGGGGAGAAAACCCAAAAGTTACATGGAGGTTAACCTGAAAAGCTGAATCCAGTGATTAAAGAAATGTTAGTTTCTAGTACCAGAGGTTGCAGAGGACAGTTTTAACTATCATCCCTGAGGACTCCAGATAGAGATGCAAAATATTAATGCATATGTTTAGGAGAACCTTGCTTGACTTCTATAATGTTGTGAGCAGGCAATACTATAGGCTCTGGCCACAGCCACACTACACACTCTTAGCACTGACCTGTGCTCCACTTTGTCCAGGGAAATTGCCCACTGTCATCAGTCTCATTTCAATTACAATTGCCTTTTGACTTTTTTTTTTCTTTATGGAACAGCAGGTCTGAAACCTATCACAGGTGTTTCATGGCTATACACTCATTATTAGTTCTCCTGCTTTTTAAGGGCCATGACTCACAAGCTGGGTTGTCCTCTGCACACTGAGAAATGGGCAGGAAGGGCCATGAATCACTCCAGGCACCATTACCTCTCACAGTGATTGAGTAACGGGACAAAAGCACAAGGAAACAATCTTTCCTGCAGACCACATGGCAGAATTTGCTGCTGCCTGGGAGTTGCCTCCACTTTGGTCACCTGAACAGACACAGTCCTCCAAAACTTCTATTGTAATGCAGAAGACAACTCTGATGCCCTATTAATTCTTTGTTCCAGATGGCATCCAGTCACGTTCTCCATAAGCACCACCTCCATGAAGTGGTACTGCTAAAGAAGGCTCTCACACCAGCTTTCAGTAAAGAGGGGCAAATATTTTTCGCAGAGCTGACAGATTTGTTAGGTGTTAACTTTTTTTAATTACACCCCTTTCACAGCCCCTTCAGTGGCACGTGAGCCTCTGTTGCCCTCTTATGGCTGGTTTGCCCGTAACAGAAGCAGTAGGACCAGAAACACCTCTCAGGTCATTGAGTCCTATCATTTTTTATTGCAGACAAACACATTATATAAGCCCTTTAATAAATGTTATCAATCCTGCCTGTAAAAACTCGTTAGGTTAATGTGGTGCTATTTTTATTAAAGCTCAGAGAACTTGCGTTTAACAGCAATTACACTGTTTAAACAAGAAACAACTCTAAAATGATAGAAGCCAGAGCTTGGTGTCAACTGAAATTCACAGCCCCAAACCTCATCTCGCAGAGTCAGGCTGACTTTTTGGTTCTGCAACTACACCCCCAACTTTTCTCAACAGTGACAGTGATTCCACACTCTCAGAGGATTCGGTTTTGCTCCTGAGCGAAGGATTTGACTTCCATCTCTCAGCTTGTTCTGCACAGACTCCCCTGAAGCCCTACAAAATTCAGAAGGGAGGCATTCCCACCACATCCCCACTCCAGCACTCAAAATGGAACAGCATTGTCCCCAAGATGATCAAATACTGAGGCATTTGACTCAGTGTAGCTTCTTACTCACCAGCTAACAGCATAAGAATAATAATGGTCCTACAGCTAAAAGCTACCTCTTCAATAAGATTTATGGATAAGCTGCAACTAAGCTAATTTTAAACAATGAAACACCATTTGTGGTAAGGTGTCTTTAGGGGCAGGAGAAGTTCTTGCATGCACTATAGGAATTTCACCTCTGTCCAAATGCTCTAAAAAGAGTCAGTCAGGTGGAGATGAGATAGGAGCTTCAACCAAGAACTCTGAATGAAGCAAAGGGAGATTTTTTTCTTCCTGCGAGCACTTAATTTCATAAACTGGTGTGTACAATAAGAGAATTCAAACGAGAACTCAAAAACTCCATTCTGGTTTCCAACAGCAGAAAGCAAAGCTCCAGCTCCTTACTGTTTGCTATTATACAGCAGAGAGCAACCAACGCTGCAGGCATAAAGTATCATGTGTCCTCTTCTCTTTTCTCTCTGGAGCAGATATTCCTATTCCCACAGGGAGAGGACAGGACTTGTGAGCAAATTCAGGTTAACTCTTCCATATTCCTCTTTCAAACGTTGTCATCCTAGAAAGCAGAAGACAAAATCCATCATCTCTCTGAACATCTGACAGTAAACCAGCAGAACTAGCATTTATCTGAACTCCAGAAGGCATTATTTTCAATAAGAATTTCTGTTTTCATCAGCATGGACTTCTCGTAAGGCTGTTCCATATTCTATTAATCTGTCTAAAACCTTCATGCTCAGCAACCTGGCAATTGTCACGCACATTGAACAACCAAGAAAACAAAAGGCCATAGTTTAAGTAAAGTTGGTGCTGAGTCCTCATTAGTCAGGTGTTGGCAGGACTTTATTAATGGCAGTAATTAGTAGAAAAAAAGTTCAGTGGTGGCAGTGGAAAATTCCACCACTTAAATATTCATTATTATCGACTCCTCCAGCTTCATGGTGCAAGCTATCTTATTAGCTTCCTTTGGGCCAGCCTCTCAGGTCAGCTCTGTTAGTAGCATTGAAGGTGAAAGGCTGGAAATGTTAAACTTCTTTCAGAAGTCAGCAGAATTATATGCTAAGACAAATGACCACCCTGCAATTCCCTGCGCATCCCCTTCAGTACTCCAGGGCATCAGGGCAATCTGAGCATGGTTAACAAGTACTGCTCTTCACTTCGGCCTTTTAATTTACAAGCAACTGTAAAGCAGTAAGGATGGCCAAGAAGAAAATAAAGCACGGGTGGTAGCAACAATGCACTAAATGTAGAAAGATCACAGATCCATAGTGTGCTCTGCAACAGCCTAACAGGACTGATTAAATTAAGATCAGCAGAGAAATCTGGAAAGTTCTATAGCAAAAGACCTTTAAACACAAGGTGGGAAAATTAGAAGATCTAGGACAAAATTCTCTAAGTTCTGTCTCCATGGATGTTCAACTTTGAGACAGTTACGTTTAGATTATCAGAGAAACCTGAATGATTAAACATGCTGCAGTCCATGGGAAGTACAGGCATGAGCCCTGGTGAATCAAGAACCTGAGGTCTGTTTTCCAAAGCTATTCTCCCACAGAGCTCACTTTTACCTTGGCCTAGTTGTAGGAGATGAAGGCAGCTCAGAGGCACTGTGGTTTGGTGAAATCCTTTCGTTTTCAATTGACCAAGGGTCAAATGTTCTGCAACAGAAGCAATTCTACCTGAAATCCCTTGCAGTTAGTATCTCAGTTGGCCCATAGTTCAATAGATGTCACAGACATTAAATCTATGACCTCCAACATATTCAATATACAGGTGCTCCAGACAAATGCATTGAAATTGAAATATCTACTCTTATTCCGCAAAACCTGGGACAGGCCATTTGCTGTTTCTCCTTTAAAGGACACTTTCACTTAGCGGCACACAACCTACAAAACTAAGGCCAAGGACAAAACCCACCAACTACAGCACGATGTTATTTATCTCCTCTGGGTTTTTATTAAAAAGAAAAAAAAAGCCCCCAAATGTCTCAGCTGACAGTAATTCTTCTATCAGCATGAAATTAGATGGATCTATGCCAAATTGAGTCAGCTGGAGGACCTTGGAGTTAGATTCTACTGGCCCAAAGCATTTTTGAGATAAGATCTGTGATTCTCAAAAGCCAGCCAGGTTCTCTGTGGCTTTTTCTCCTACCTATGACCCCAGGATAGTGCTTTGCTGTGTCCTGGTGGTGCTGTATATCATCATACAATAGCTGTTAAGTGCTAGAAAAGCTTTAGGCTGGAGGGGAAAAGCATAAACCTACAGAGAGTTTTATTGCTTAAAGTAAATGGTAGTCTTAGCGTGGCGCTTGTAAAAAGAGGCTGAGCAGACCTGACCTTTCTACAGTCCTGTAACTTTTACTAAGAAGACTACCCCGAACACTGCTAACAGTGAAGTAAAGGAAGGTCATGCTACACTACTGCAGCAGAGAGTAGTCAGCTCAAGAAAGGTGGTACTTAGCAGAAAAGGCCAGTCTAGGGCTATTTATAAATAGCTGCAGAAATGCAGTTCTTCCAGAAGGCGGTGCTGCATTAAGAAGCCTTCATGAAAACCAAGGTGGCGTTTTCTGAGAATATTCCATTCCTGGATTTGAAATATTTCCATAAATCCAGCTGATTCACATTTTACCCCATAAATCTCTGTATGTGTGAAAGGATTTAAGACAAAACAACTCCTTTTCCCATTGTACAGAATGTCCTGCAATATCTTTCTATTTGTTGCTCTGTTTGCAATAGCTTTTCAGCTCCGTGGTGCATAATCTGTTCTCTTTTGTACCTCTGCCTTCATCTCCGCTTAAATGTGGTCTCCTGTAACATTTTGACTTTTTGCTGGAAGGTTGGTTTAAATGAAATGCAAAAATGAGAGAGCTTGGAAATCCGCATGGTTCTAGCAAATGAGAAAGGAGCTTTCCCAGTGTCACCTGGGCTGGAAAAGCAATGCTCCCTGCCTGGCATTAGGCATGCAGAGCACTGGCAGCAAAGCTCCTGAGACACCATCTGTGCACATAATAAAGAGCGGTGGGATTTTTGTAACATAAATGATTGAATTTGCTTTCTGCTTCCCTTGCAGTGGGAGTATGCCAGCTATTAAGTGCCATAAGAACTTGCCAGACTACTGTTGAATATAAAATTTATCTTCTCCGATTCATGCCCTCTCCCACCTCTGCAAGTAAAGCTGGCGCTGCTATAGGAAATATCGTAGTCATTTTGCTTAAGCAAAAGAAGTCTACCTACCTGTCACACACACCCAAATTAGGAGCATAGTTGTGAACTTCAGAAGTCCTGAACTGCTTTTGGGACTTGCCTAATTCTTCATTGACAGTGGGACAAACCTAGAGTGACCACTGGGTCTTAACATCCTCACAAACCTTTTAAATTTTAGTGCCAATCTGAGCCCAGCAAGAAGGCTGGTACGCAGTACCATCCGTCTTTGTCATGTTATGATCTTCTGGTCCTTGGTTTACTCCAGCACTTATCTATCGCTTCTCGAGTAAGACGAGAACACTGGATCTCCAACATATTTCTTCTATAAGTAAATAAATTGTATTTGTCAGCCACAAGCAGTGCCATCAGGACCAGAAGTTCTCCCCAGTAAAAGTGCCCCTTGTTAGACCTGTTTTCATTGGATTATAATGCCAAATTTTCTACAAGGTTAAAATTTTATCTTGAGTGCCTATGTCAGGCTAAAGAGGTTTGAAATAGCTCAGCCAAAATGAGTCAGGTATTTCAGAAAACAAAACAAACAAAATCACTGCTATGTTAAAAAGATAATCAAACCAGATAGTGATGATTTTACTGGGAGCATTAGAGCATCTCATCTTTCTGGCAAGGATGTCAAGTGCTACCAGGGAGCTTTTAAACATGACCATGCAATTAAAGATGGTCATAACTTCTATGTGTACAAGGCAACTGTACAAACCAGTTTAATTCTGGCGTCTTCAAAATTCTGTTACGCTTGACCTTTTCCTCTCTTAGTATCTTGAATGTGTTGTTCGTGTGGTTATATAAACAAAACACAACCCAATTACACCCAGGCAAGTCTTTTAAATTTTATGGGTCTGTGGGATGTTTGTGGTGGGAAAACTTAGCCTGTACAAATTGAACAACAAATAGAGGCAGCAGGAGGGACAGCAGTGGCTGTGGAGAAGAGGCAGTCCTCACCAGTGCCGCGCGTGGGAGCACTGAGGTCTCTCTGAGCCCCAGGCTGCACCCTCAGCAGGTGCAGAATTTAAGAAGGAAATAATACACTGAGTACAGAAGGTATTATGTTGAATATAAAGGACAGAAATGTGTCCCACAGCCTCTGAGTGGAAAAGCCATTTGAGTTGTGCTTAAGCAGGGCCATGGGGAGGGGAACGGAGGTTTTCAATAAGCTGCAGCATCACCTTTACAGCAGCAATGCACATGGCATCCACGCTCCTCCACCTCCAGGCCAGCATTAGCTCTCAAAATAAAGATTAGCTGACAGTAATGTGTCAGTGGAAGCAATAACCATGGGGATAAATACAAGCATGCTGTTGAAAGACCTTTGTGAGGACAACCAGCTTTCTCAGAAAGATTAAATCCAATATGTTGCTAACCAACAAACAAACTTGGTATGAATGAGCAAACGCAGCGCTAACGGAGGCTTCCTCCCGTCCTGCAGTCCCCAAGGCTCAAGCAGGTGACGTGAAGATGCGCTGCCAGCTGGGACCTCTTGGCTGGCCCTCTCCACGCAGCATGGCCCCAGCAGCGTAGCGCAGATGTGCCATGGCTGCCCCAGGCTCCAGGCTTTGGCACGAGAGCTGAAAAAGCAGTGCTGACATGGCCAGGGGTTATACAGCAACAGCAGGTTTTGCAGCTGATGCTGTCCCTGATTTGTGACAAATCGGCTGAATTGTGAACTCCTTTCTGTTTCCAGGAGAGGAAGTCAAGGGGAAGCAAAGACATAGAAGGAATATCAACCCAAATTTGCGGTGGTCCACGAACTCATAACTGGTTTGCTCTAAGGACAACTGTGGGACACTTCTTCAAGCAGACACTACCATGGACAGGACAACTGGCCTATCCCAAGGTCTAATGGTTTTCTTCACCACAGGTCTGCACAGCTGGAACATTTCAGCCTCATCACCGAGCTGGAGATCATCCTCAAGGAGATCGATCACTGGGAGAGAGCAAGGACCCCACAGCTACATGCAAAAGTTAGAGATAGAAAAACTATAGGGTCTACCCACTCTGAACTGATGACAAGATCTCCAACTCACAGGAGGAGCAAAATCTTGAGGGGGAAGAAAGGACAAGGTGCACTTGAAACTTGCCCTGTTCTCTGTGAAGCGCATAGTGATGGGTGAGAAACTGTTCACTTAGAAAACATGAGGGACACAGAAGATCAAAGCTTCATCTGGGACTCAGAGGCAGCGGGGCTCACCAAGCCCTACCCAACTAAATGCTGCTCTTGTTTCAAAGTTCGTCTCTCCAGCCAAGAGACAAGAAATATCTCTTTTCCGTGCTCGTCCCAAAAACTGCTGCACCATGGTCATAACTAATATGCACACACCGACCAGTCTTCTTGCAGGCCCTTGAGAAAAGACCCCCTTTTTTCTTCTGCTAAAACTAGCAGACCACCAGATCTCCCCTCCCCTTGCCCACAGCAATCCCAACGCTTGGTAAACCCAGCTCAGCACAGGACCAAGTAGGCAGGCCTGATTATGCTGTAAAGAAAGATTTAAATACACAGTAAAAGATTTCTAATGTGCAAATAAAAAAGGCTACTTCAGCTCCTGTTAAGCTTCTGCCCTTGTTAAGCTCCAGTGAAGAGCATTAACACTCCTACATACACTGGCAAATGCATTCTTTCCTTGCAGTATCTCTGCTTGTCTCCCTCCTTCTACACTTCTGTCCATTTCCAGCCCTGACTGACATCTTTTGTGCTTACTTCATTACTGCATCTCCAGAGAGTTAGAGAGGGGTGAGAGGAAAGGAAGAATGAGAAAAGGGAAAAAATAATTACAACGGGATTTCATCGACAAGCAGAAAAAAAGGAAGTGTCCCTCTGGGTTTGATCAATAATGCAGCACTTGTTATCTTGATCTTCTTAATAAACCACAAGCAACCCAGATACGTTTCTATCTGTGAATCAATTATTTGCAATGTTTCTATCACAATATAACCAGTACATGCAACCACACAAAAATAAAATTAAATGGGCTGGTTTATTGATTGTCCAAACAAGAAACCTTGTCGTTTGCATAGATTATCAGCAGAGAAGTGTTGCCTGCTTTGCTTCTGTTTAATTACTTTTGCTTTGTTTCAGACTTTCTCTCCCCCACACTGGGGCCATATGATTACTAGGCAACCCCCTATGCCATATCGATGGCTAAATCCTTCCAGTTTAACCCCAAAGACATTTGCTAAACCTTCAACAGGAACAACTTCTGTATCCGTGTCCCTTGTCAGAGAAACAATCCTAGGCACTTCTTTTATTACTCTTAAGTCAGAGGTGTTGGAGGTGCTGCCGCACTTCACAGGAGGCAGAACTGGTCCAGAGTTCCTTGCCCCAGAGACAGTTTAATTACACAGCTAATTATATGGCTGAGTTTGCCTCCCTTCACCTCTTTTTTTGTTCCTGTCTTGCAGCCTGCCTGCAAAGTTCATCCTCTCTGACCCATCACTGTACAGGCGTAGATGGTCACAGTCGTAGACTACCCACCCAAACCCATGCACCAAGCAGCAGTAATTGCTGGGCTGGGGTCAAATTGCAGAGTCCTCTCAGGCTGACCTAGAAAGCAGCTTTATGAAGCTGTGATGACCCTCGTAACAGCTAACCCTTGAATAAAATGGTCAAAGGCATTTTGCGTTTGGGTATTTTCAGCTCTCTGACATACCCCCAGGATCACAGCATACCAGGACCTGGTATAACGGCATGGACACAGAAAGCAGCCTTTGGTGGACCTGTTCTCAGAGAAGGGCTTCCCACAACTCACTGCCAAGTGACCTGCAGCAATGCACCCCGTAGTTAACCACACAACAGAGATAAGGACATCCACCTCACATACACAGTGTGTCCACTGCCAGGTTATACTCAGACATCACCTATAGGAAACCAAAGAATGCTTTTATCACCCCAGACTGAATTCCAATATCTTTTCTTTTGCTTTTTCAATTTTCGGTAATGCCGGCTGTGAAGGAAGATTTCCTTCTGCAAAGGAAATCTAAGAATAAACCAAGTAAAGCCTTCAAGATTTAACCAATGAAGAAATTACTAATTTTCAGATTTTGTGACCATCTGATGAAAGCAAAAAGCACAGAAGGAGCAAGGTAACATCTTATTGTCTATCAGTTCGGATACTGGACATGATAATGTTTCCTGTGGGTCTGGTGTATCCGTGCTGCTACTTGCATTGATTGAAAGAAGGTCCTAAAGTAATTCCCCACCTTTCTTAGGCATTTACTACAGATATTACTAAGTTTTGAGAAGACAACCCTTGAATGTATGTAGATGAGCTCCCCTTCCCTCTGAGCCAGCGTAAAATCCTTCAAGAAAAAAATGTAATTAAGGTAGACTTGTGAACGATAATGAGTTTCTATTACGCCCTGCTGAGAGTAGCAGCAACACCTGAAAATTATTTTTCGCTGTCTACAACCATGCAATAGCTCCTTTATTAGAAACAGGAATGGAGCTGATAGCTTGGACTGTTGCAGTTCCAAACTTACTTTAAGACCAAAAATTTGTGAAAGATGATGCTGTGGATTAAAGCTATGTAATAATACACACGGATAACTGAGCTTCATTCTAGCAGGACAGTCCTTTCCAGTGTGGTACAGCTTTTTAGCTGCACTGTATCCATGCCCACACCACACCAATAGCCTTGGTTTGGCTCTTCCATCTCCTGCAGCCATTGGGATACATGTAAGAAAAGGACAAGCAGTGAGACGTCCCTGCAACTGGTGCTGCACTTGCTGCAGCCTCTGGGTCAAGGGCTTGCTGAGTCGGAGGCCATATCTCTCTCAGATGGGAAGCACTTTGTGATTTTTCCTCCATACAGTTTTGCTAAGTCAACTTTTTAAATTTAATGACAGGTTTCTGTTTTGCAATGTCCTGTGCCTAGGAGCTCCACACCTCAGCAACCCGCTGCCTGAAGCAAACCCTTCTTCAGAGTTTTCTGAACCTGCTGTATTAGTCTGAGTCTGCCTGGGTTTAGAAAAAGCAGTGAACTTCTCTTCCCAATTCAAGCCACTCCTGATTTTCTTGAGCTGTGTCATAATCTCCCCTCTACCTTTCCTCTTCCAGGTTGGACTCCTTGGTGCCTTTGACATTGGTCCATGGGGAAAAGCTACTCTGTGCCCCTTGCCCAGCCTTGCTGGACCCGGCTGCTGGGCTTGGAGGAGATCAGCAGTGGTTTGCAGTGCCATAATAAGATCTTCTGTTTTGTTCTCTGTTTATTCCTTGATAATTCCTCACAATTGATTTCACCTATTTGATTCCTCTTGAGCACCAAGCTTACACTTTCTTAGGGACTCTCTGTTACAAGTCCCACACTAATTCCTTAGGGCACTAGTCCGGTCAAGGACCATCAGAGTATATATAAACACCTATGTAGGTATGCATATTTATATGTATGCATACATATACAGTTAACCCTGGGGGCTTCTTCCCCATGTGCATACTTTATATTCAACTACATTGAATGTCATTGGGTACTGTATTACCACTAACTATTATGATGTCTTTGCACTCAGCCCTTGTACACTTTGGGACTTTGGGGTTTTTTTTAAAAATTAAATGAAGAAAACTCAAACAATCTGTTGGTCCTTGCAATGCAGGAGAAGGGAGTTTTTTCCTACATAGAAGTAACAGTTTATCTAGGACCCCAAACACACCAGGATGAAAACCTCTTGTGAATTTTATCAAAGAGAGTTCATTGCCTTAATCCTGGATAATCCATATCTAATCCTTTTTATAATCTTACTCATCTACTTGCCTCAATAGTTTTCCACAGCAGGGAGTTTACATTTCATAAAAGGAATATTTTCCTCTTCCTTTTCTGAAATGAGTTTTACTATCATAGAGGTTTCTTTTCTGCAAAGGTGGTTCATCCAAACCGAAAACAAATTTCTGTTTTTGATGCCATGCCTTGTAAAGGACTAAAGAGTTGTTTTGTTTCCCAACAGGACTTGCAATCCAGGTGGCTAATGGCTGCTACCAGGTATATTTTGGACCCAGGAATAGTCAGAGACCCCCGAAACCCACATGCCAAACAAATACTGAATAGAGTAGATATATTTTCAATATTGAACAGAATATATTTTATCAGAAGAAAAGCAGTCCACAGTATCCTATAACGATGCTAAAACAATATATCCGAGGGCTGGCCACAAAGCAGAGAGACAAGAAATCTTGTCTTCTAGATGGCATCATATGGGACAATGACATCTTCCAGCTGCCGTTTCCAAAAACCTGGTGTAAAACAAGCATCCTGAAGACTTTCTCCAAGATGCTGAGACTCAGACTCAGTCTCTGCCAGGCAATCTGGATTGCCTGGCCAGCCTGTCAGGGACCCCTTCTGCCACTCAGGGCCTTCATCAGTGAGGATGCCTGCAGTCTGACAGACTGCAGCAAATGAGGCAGGAGGCAGGCAAGGGCAGACAGCTGCCCTTCTGCTCGCATGTTTTGTGCTCCACAGGCAGAAAGCCGAGAGAACTCACAAACGTGGGACTTGAGAGATTTAGTTTTCTGGTCACAGCACTTGCTGATGGTGCAGACGTGTTGATTTCTGGCTTAAGAATCTGCTTGAATTATCTCTATTTTGCTTAAGGAAACAAGACGGATGTGTATTTTCCTTTTTTTTGTGTGTGTGTGTGTGTGTGTGTATGAATGATTAAAAAAAAAGGTTACACAGAAAATGTAGCTGCTCCATATCACTGCTTTCTCATCCTGACAGAAACAAATCAGCCAGCCTTCAAACTTTTGTTAACCACTCAGGATGAAGGGGACATAGCACCTCCTCTGAAGTAAATAATGTGAATCTGGCAAATATTCAAGGCAGGTGGTAATACACACAACACAAAATGCAGTATTAAACTGAATAACCTATTAGTGATCAAAGATCTGGAACGAAATCCACACTCTACAAATAACATGCCAAAAATGAACTGCAAACTGTATACCAAGGCAGTTAATAACTAAGAGAAATAGGCAAATTTGTCACCAGGATGCGAATGGTGTAGCTGTATTTTGTGCTCAGGGAACATACAAATTGTAACCCTTAGTAATCACTGAAGAAATCCTATCTTTCATTAAGCGGAGCATCCTCACTTGAAATTCAAATCTCTGTGCTCAGCTACCCAATTCCTCATTTTATTATGCATTTCAGAAAGAGCTCCTTTGCCCCCAAACCCTGCATGCAATTTCCAAACCACAGGCCAATTACATGCAGCTAACAAACACAGTTGGCACCACACTGTGCAGTGATGTTGGCTTGTGCTAATGAAGAATCTGATCCTCATGGTGGGTACCGGGGAGCAAGAAGATGAGTCTCCCCTTCTCACCCAATATATATAGTACCTCTCTAAAAATCCCTGAGGTTTTTTCAAGTTGCTGCTAATAAAAGTATTTTCCTAGCAGTGCTAGATCTTACATACAAGCAGATCACTTCCAGCTGCTCCTTATCTAATTTCCGTTGTCATCTGACACTGTTCATTTACAGTATATCAATCTAGCTTGGGAATGTTTAAAATATTAATTACGCAATGGCCTCAGCTCATTATCATTGATGCATTTAGCAGGCTGCATGCCTGTTTACAGGTAACCAAACAGCTGTGCAGAACAAATAATCTGTGCTTTCTCCCTTAGGGTATGTCTGTACAGAACTACTAAAACTAGCTTTAATTGAGCCAGCTTGGGTATTGTACTGGTTCTGTGCTTCAGCCACAACAACGAGCCTTGGTGAGACACAAGATATATTAGGATCCACTGAGGCTCCTGTACAGCCCCACTTAGAGATGTGCAGGCACAACCAGGCTGTACCATGCTACAGTTTCTCTTAGTTTTACTCAGGTCCATCTGAGCCTGCCTATGCTCAGTGGCCACATGGGTAAGCATAGAGATGTTGTTAACAACCCCTCTACCCTGCTAGGAGGTGGAGGAACACCTCCTGTTGTTCCCCCCCCCCCCATCCCACTGGCTGGGACACAGGAGGGTGTTGCTGGCATCAGTGCCAGGTCAGGGTGGGCCACCTGGGCAGTACTTGCCCAGATTTCTGGCAGTTTTCACAGCCAGTGCTGAGCTGCTCTGTGATTAACGGCACTTTTAAAACCCGCTCACCCACCCAGCCCACAGTCCCTGCACGATGATCCTGCTCTCTCTTTTGTCTCGCTCCTTTATGGCAAGACTAGGACATGTAAAACATAGGAGAACAAAAGTACAGAGGGCTGTTCTCCACCTAAAAAAGACAAGGCAGCAAGAACCAGCCTTTCCTGGAGGCACCTAATGACAAGACACCTGACAGAACTTTGCCCCCACCCCACTTCTTGCTGAGGCCTGTGGCTATTATCACATAAATGAGAAAATAAGGGCTTTGCACAAGCCGAGCCCCACAGTACAGCTCATGTGGTAGTGCACGGAGCTGCTTCTCTCTCGTGCACCCTGACTGACTCGAGCCATGGCCCAGCAGGCCTTTCCCTGGTTTTGCCTTTTGGGGAGGGGTGTCAAGTTTTGATGGGAGAGGAGGAGCCAGAGAGACAAGTCCCACTGCTGTATCAACAACACTGCAGCTCTTCTTCCCCAATGCACTATGAAGTGCCAGCATGGCGAGACGCAGGATTCAGCCCCTCCTGCACCTGCATCTTTCCCTGATGAGGCAGAATTGAGGAACCAGACAATGAATACACGCACAGATGAACACGCATGCACTAAAAGCTGTCGTTTAAATGCCTGGAAAATAGCCTAATTTCTGCATACTCTGGCTGCCTATTGCCAAGGTGCTAGAGGAAGATGGGCCAGTGATTGACAAAGTGAGACATTAACTCCATCAAGCAGATGGAGAATGGCATAATTATGAAAATAATAACAGTGATTGGCCAAGATATGACAAAAAAACCCTGTAGAAATTATTTACGTTTAGGGTTGTTGGGGCCTAATTTATTCTAATGTTTGAACAGCAAGAGAAAACACAGAAATCATGGCTCCTCAAATGCTCTGTGTCAATGTTCATAACAGGTAGTATAGCCCACAACAACAGCTACCAGCTAAGTGGTTTAATCGCACCTCCTGATGAATGAAATTAACCTTTATTTGGGTCTGATGTGCACATGTCATCCAACAGCATTTCTTGACAGGCTCACACTTGCTTCCGTTGCAGTTAATGGCTTAAATGAGTTCACTGTGGTCTGGCATAAGCCAAGCTCAAATGCACTGGGATGCCAGATAAAAGGAATTAAGCTGTACCCAGAGGACCAGCTCTGGAGCAATTAAAGTCCCTCATCAACAAACAATTTGCAGGGAGATGGGGAAAGACCGTTAAAGGAATTGGTTTTGAATAAAAAGAAAACACCTGCTGCAATTCTGTTTATGCCTCCATGTTTCAAGAGGGGCAAATCTGGCCACATATTTGTGGTGGCCGGCCAGGAAACTGGTGACCTTCCTAAATAAAACACTCTCATCTAGGAATTGAAATATGACTGTGAAGATTGTCATGCTGCCAGGAACGCTTACATTTTTCATACTTAACCCTAAATCTTTTCACCTCTCTGAAGTTTTTCATCAATTTCCCTGCCACATTTGCTATTTGTCAAAGCTAGCTGGCCCCATCTCACCCTGCTTCCATGCTCCTGGAGGCAGAGGCATTACCAGGGGTAGGTGGGATCAGCTCTGCATGTGCAGACCTGACCTCTCCCCTCATCCTGTTGGGCTCTCTCTCCTCACTAATTGCTGGCCCATCCTCCCAACCCCTCACCTGGATGAAGGATGTTTTAGGATTTAACCACACTTTCTTATCCACAGGACCCCTGCCTCATTTACAGCACAGGATAGACACTGGTCCAGGAACAGGAGAGTTATTCAGTGCTTAAATTCAAAGGGGAACTTCTGCCTTATTTACTGCACCCCTCCAGCCCCTGCGCTTGATTATTCCTGGTCTTTCCAGGGGTGTTCATCATTCTGCTCACAAATGCTGATCAGCTGCTCTCCATCTTTCCCCAGGAGAAAGCAGAAAACTCCTCTTGCCCTTGTTGCAAGTGGGGAAGCCAAGGGACAGGGACATCCACAATGCCTGGAGGAAACCAACTGTAGAGCTAGAAATCAAGGCTATGAGGATGCTCCCCACCCCCCTGGCTGTGCCCCATCAGTGGCAGCCTCGTTCCCCAGGGGGTGACTACCACTTCAGGTACCAGATAGCCCCTCAGCATGAGGGAGGAGCACACAGCTTCGCCAGCAATGGACCCAGCATCACCTGCCCTATTTTTCTATAACTCTGTCTCCCTTTCAATACAAATTGCTCATAAAGCAATTCCTTTGCTTGTTCAATCTTGATTCCCTTCCATGGCACCACTGCTCTTACTCTGGGCACGGTCATGGGAAGGAACAGCACAGAGTCAGTGACTACAGGATGAAATGGATAAGCTAAAATGGAGCATTTCTGGATTTTCAGTGTTTGCCTCCTCCCAGCCTCAGCTGCCACCGTTCTTCAGCCAAGACAGGCTTCATTCCACCTATTGCTATGAACCAAAGTCTTATATTGAAAAAGAACATGAAGTTTGAGAAATGGAGTCATCCACATGCTCCCCAGCAACCCCATCCCTTTCTGCTCAGAGCATCTCTCAAATAAGTGTCTCTAGCCCCATGCTGCACCCCAGGCATTGAGCCCACATGCTGCCTCCAGCCCTGGCCGCAGCCTTGACTTCTCCTGGGTATGGGAGGGAGGGGCTGTCCTCCTCCAAGGCTGGTTAGAAGCAGATACCGGAGGAGCTCTTAAATTTGATGTTTCAGGTCTTTCTGATGCAACAGCCTCAAGTTCAGCCACGGCTGCGAAACTTTCTGAAGCTGAGCAGATCCCACCATGATCTGCCTGCTGCTGGGGCCGTGGAGACAACATCCCTGCCTGGTGGTGTACAGCTCACACAGCTACAGTGTGTGGAAGGGGGAGAAGGGCAGGAAAAGTTACAAGAAACAGTTAAAAACACGGCTATAAAATGGTCTTTTATAAGCCCCCTATGACGTACAGACACGAGCCTTGATAAGCTAACTGGAGTCTTGCTGTAGAAGAAACCTGCAGAGCCCTGGCATAGACTGTTGCACCTGAACAGAAATGAGTGCTGACCACTGTAGTTATGTACTGGTTTAAGCAATACACAATCACTTAATGCGGCAGCATCTGGGGCTTTGTCGAACTCCAGATTCTGCCACCTAAATGGTTTTGAGCCAGTTCCAACAGAGGTGAGAAACTCCAGCAAAGGTATGCCTTAGAAACACATCACAGTGCCTGCAAAAAACATGATGCCTTTGCCAGCCCTGTACCTGCTCCGTGAATGAGGAGAGAGCTGCAGCCATCCATGGCTGTCAGACTGCTGCCTTTCAGAAGCACAGAATTCACTCAATAAACGATTAAAGAAGAAATGTTCACTTTTGTCTGAATTTTCCCTGGTTAGGTTGCTGTGTTTTGCTCCATTTTATTTAAGGCAAAAAAAAAAAAAAAGTATTAATTACATGCTGCCAAGATCTTTGGAGGAAAATTCAATATTATCTTTTACCGCAAAGAAGAAATGAATCAAGGCTCCATTCCAAATCCAGCAGCAGTCCTGACTTCGACGTGCCGAGGAAAATAATAACTTTCAGCACATACTAATTGTCTTGTTAACATGGATTATGCAGGCAGCCAAATAAATGTCATTCACACTTTTATGAGGAAGAGCATAAATCTAAAAATTGGAAATGCATAATATTTTTTAATCTTTTCTTTTCTCCCCATTCTGCATTCATAGCCTAAATATATTTACACTTTTAATCCATGCAAACAAAGCAAGACTCTGCTGGAGACTTTTGAAATCTCCCAGGGGTCCCAAGCTCAAGGTGATCAGATTTTTAAAATAACAAACTTTGTTCCCATGTAGCCTTAAAACCAGTTTATACTTTCTTGGCACTGCAAAGCAGTTTTGAAATAAGGATAATTTAGACTCAATTTAATTTACACTAAGTCCCCTTCACACTGCTGGCACAGTACAAACAAGCACTGGGTGTGCAGGGAAGCAAGCGTGCTGAATGCTTATTGCACTCCTCTGCAGGTGAGGGATGGATCCAGGAACCAAGGAGCAAAGCCGAACCTCCCAGGGCAGTTTCCTCAGTTGAGATGACTGCCTGACCCCACCAGGCTGGCACCTCCCTTTGTTTAACCCATCTCCCTCCCAGCAATGTAACAGATACCGCCACTTACATGCTCAATAGTGAATTTTCTCTTTCAAAGCCCTCATCACACCATCACCTTCACTTCATGCCAGGAAAAGGGGAGAGGCAGAGGTGATGTGACTTGCAAAGCCACCCAGCAGTGCAAGGTCTGGCTAAGGAACACAGCCCAGGGCTCCTGGCTCCTGCTCAGCACACCAGCAGCCAGACCCTCCCAAAAGGCAAAACAATTGTTTAACTGAAGGAAGGAATGGCCAAATAAGGAGATTTAGACTAACACAGGACACTGATAAACTTCACTCAAACGTTGCCTCTGTTATTATTAAAGTTAGCATTCATGTCTCCCCCATAGATCAGGTCCTGGAAAAGAAGCACCCACCAAGGGAACCCACAGTGCAGCCTGGTTTCTGACCTCCCTGGCACAAATCGGATTTTTCTACAGACACTGTTCATTGGGCTTTCTTTTATTTTACACCAGCCTGGCAAACAGCACTGCTGTGGCACAACCCTGGGCTAAAGCCCGTGGCGATGAGCCCTAGCTCCCTCTCGCCAGCCCACTCCTCTGCAGGACTGTCCCTTTCCCGGCCCCAGCATTGCCACAGCCATGCCAGTGCTCGCTACATGCTAATCCAGCTTCTGACTTGGGTACCTCTTCAAACACTGCTGCTTAGCACCCCGGTCTGCTGGGATCACTTTAATCACTAGTATCCCATTTTTCCTGATCTCTTCTGCTCCGGCTGGCCAGTGTCTGCAGTGACAGCACTCCCAGCAGTTACTGGGATGGACCGTATTGAAGCTGTCCACTGCACAACTACCCTTCCCCATCTCGGCAGCTGTCCTGCTCTGTACACACACCATTGCCACTAACCGAGTCCAAACCAGCCACACAAGCCACACTGCATCTGACCCCAAACTGGCTCTGAGCTTGTGCATCTCAGTGCCGCGGCATTCAGAGATGCTGCCTCTGTGCCCAGAAGATGAACAGCCTCAGCAGGGCCCCAAGTCTGGATTATTGAGCACCAAAACCAGTGCCAAGGTGCTGTTCTCCTTCAGGGCAAGAAGCAAGCTGGCTCAGTGTAGAACACAGGATGCTCTGCAGGCTGCAGACAAACCCCCCCAGGCCATAAGCACCAGATGCAGAAAGTATGAAGACAGCCCTGTCTCTCTGCAGGAAAGAGGTTGAGGGATTGATTTTTGTGCAGCCTTGAAGTCCTGCTGCACTTCACAGAAGTAAAACCAAATCTGCTGTAAAAAACACTTACTGACACTGTAGCATCACACAGCTCAGGAGCAGAGCTAGCAGAGTGGGGAAGCAACCTCGACAGAGCAATTCAAGCAAAAGCTTACGGACAGACACAATTAAAATAAGCACTATAGTTTCAATTAACTGTGTTCCCCAGCAGCACAGGCTTGGAAAGGACTCCTAATAGATCTCTTCCACTGCAGTGCACAAACTCTATTGCCATTGCTTCACCGATTATTGAAAGTTAGCAGAGTGAGGCCGTTCTCTCACAACTTCAATAGTGATTTGAGGATCTGTCTGTTATTAGCTGGCCATTTCGTGTATGGAGAGGCTAAGCAGGGTACAGAATGTAACCATTTTTCAGACAGTTTATCTGCTCAGGCCCCTGTTTGCTGCCTTCAGAGGATACATTTCCCCTGCTGCCGCTGCCATACCCCGCGCATGGAGCAGCATCCCAGCCTCCAAGGAACAGCTGGACCACGCTGCATCTGTCTTGATTAAATCACAGGAGCATACAGTTCTCCCATTGCCTCAGGTTGATTGGGAACAAGGCTCAGAATAATCTCTGATAGATTTTCTTTCTCAGACAGAGAGACATTCTGGTGGTTTTAAGCTTTCTTTTTTAACTTGCACAATACTCCCCCAGGAGGGCAGGCTGCTACCAACCCCACCACAGGGCTTTCGCATGTGACCTCCTAATAGGGCAGAGAGTGCAGAGCAGATTTATGTGGCTAGGTGTGAAGGTCAGCCACCTGCATGTCTGGACATTTGGGAGCAATATTAAATTTAGCATCCACACTGTCAGTATGCAGAGGCTCTGGAAGAAATTCTGGCTTTAGTAGCCAGCAAAGCAAAGAGCATCAAGTAAAGCAGGGCTGTGCCTTCATTTCCCATCTCAAAACACTCTGTAAGAAGCAAAGGGTTGTTTTTAATAGAAATTATTAACCTTTGGAACAACTGACCTAGAGGTGTCAGAGATTCTCTAATTCTACATTTTTGAAATCAATCCTGGCAGACTTTCTAAAAAACCTATTATAAAAATAGACACTACCACTCAAGTTTTTCATGAGAAATGACAGCTACCAACAACTTCTTCATTTCCTTTTCCTCTGGCTTCTCTTTGACTACAAGAAAATGAAGCATCCTGTGACTGAGGCTCAGAGACGAGAACCAGCAGGCTCAGAGACCATGTCTGGTCCTGGCACAGACTTTCCATGCCCTTGTGCCTCCACTTCTCTACTTGTAAAAAAGTGATGGAGTTACCCATGAACTTTCTACAAAGGTACCACGGCATCAGTGAATGGAAAGTATTATAGAACTGCAAGTTATTAATTTTCCCCTGGAATTGGCTACACCCATTATTTCCTTCAGGTCCCACTGAACATGATCTTGTCCCTTCTTGATTCTTCATCCTATCAATGTTCACTTTAATTTAGGTTAATTCCAATGGTCACCGAGGCCCCCAAGCTTGGGACCCCACAAACATCCAACCTTCCAGCTCCTCCCCTTTAATTTAACTCAAAAACAAAGGCCCCCACACTTTAAGTTCCAGTGTAGCCAGGAAAATTACCAAGTCCTACTTTCTTATGGAAAGCACCTGAGCAGATTTTTTTTTTTTACATCCCCCAAGACGTGAGTTCATGCTGCAGGTTTTCTCTCAGCTGAGCCCATGGAAGAGCCTCCTCTTCACCTCTCCAGCTATTTTTACAGAGCTTTTCAGAAATCTATTACCTTTCTAAGCTCTTCTGTCAAATTGCACTGAAATTGGCCAAATCTTCAAAAGTTAACAAGAATAGCCTAACAGGCAGACTCACATGCATTTGGTATTCCCACAGCCCTTGTTCTCTCCAGTAAAGAAGCACACAAGAAACAATAAGTGTACCTCCCTCCTCCCAGCCAGTCTGATGAGGCTGGTACTGCTGGGATTAACAGCCCCTGAGCCAGCACAGGCTGCCCCGGACTACAGGGAGAGGTCCTGGTGGAGGCTCAGAGCTGAAATCACCCCTCACAGGGATGTACCCCAAAATCAAAGGGAAGCACAGGAGGCAGACTGGGCTTTGGGATTTCAGCAGCACTAAACCAGAAAAGAAACCTTTTCAGTTTGGATCCTGATCTGGATCTCAATTGGGTCTTGCACTCTCCAAATCTGATGCCAATATCCTAGCTCCATCTGCCTGCTCCAATAGGAATGTCGCACTGGCACAGTTTACATGTCCGGCAGGGGAGCCAGACATCACTGACAACGTCTGAGCAAATTTGCACACTTCACTGCATGCCTCAACTATGAGCTATGTTGACCTTATTTTCAGATAGTCTGTGTCCTGCTGCTACCTCTGTCCCAAAGGAGGACTCTGAGATGGAAAGGTCTTTGACAGCAAACCAGACCCATGGGAGATATGCAGCTTTGGTCTGTATATAGCAGACAGAAGCAGACACTGAGCATCGTATTGTTTTGGGGGTAGCTACCTCCAAAGCTGAACCCAGGGCAGCAACAGATTTCTGAGCGTTAGGCAGCTGTGGTTGGACACCTCCTGCAAACATCTTGCATTGCTTCCAGCTACCCAAGTGGAAAAAAGAGCAAGAGGAAGTAAGCATGAGTATGCAGGGAGAGAGAAAAGTTTCTCTTTGGATGAAGGAAGGTGACATCAAGGGCAGTCAAATCACACCTCCCCTCTGCTACAGACATCCCAACGTAGATTCACAGAATTGCTGGTGCATTGTTGATGAAACTTGGGTTCCTTTCCTCTGAAATATCCACCTGTGGTCAGGGGAAATTCCTACACAAATCCCACTTTGAATTGTATAATTCAAGGTTTCCTGATGTAACCCTTTTCCAAATAGGGTCAGCATCCCTCCAGCTGCCTGCACTCCTCTGTTCCCCACCAACACCCTGCTCCCCTGGCTTCTCTCATATTAAAAATCAGTCTTGGTAATAGGTGTTCTCCCTGTCTTGGTCTGGATCTATATCTCATTTTTCTCCAAGGGTTTTGAAATATTGGACAACCCAAGACAAAAGTCTTTTTTTTTTTTTTTTTCTGGCTTGAAAGAAATAATTTCATCTAGATGGCTGCAGTGAACATGCTGCAATAACAAGAAACCTTTCTAGAAAAGTAAATTGCTTAGTGGTGGTACCAACTGGGAGCGATGCTGGTTTATAACATCAGATGTAATCTTTCAGCAACAGAGGGGGGGAAATGCTTTCAGAAAAATGCTTTTTGTCATTGGCCACTATGGTGGTGCATCCAATTACACTACTTTCATTTCAGATCCAGGGGGACAGCTCAGAGGAGAAATCAACAGCCAAAATAAACCTGTGCGGCATGGACCCAGCCAGCTGGAATAGGAGCTCATGTGTACCCTGCTTCACAAGACAGGGCACAAAGTCTGTTTTATTTCTCCTCAGCTCCTTTTGAGCTCCTTGGAGACATCTTGAGGCTTTTGATAGCCCAAGGAGACGCACACAAAGAAGGCAGGTTAAAGGGAGGGAGAAGCATCATGTCCTTCATTCGAAAAACTGAGTCAGCACATCAGATCCTGTCTGCAGCCAATGGAAATCTGACCTGAAGTCTCTAAGTCTGTTCTGAATCTTACTGGTATGCTGGCCTTTGAAATCTTTTTTTTATAAATCTTAAACTCAATAGAGGTTCTCTCTGGCAAGGAGCTGACGCAGCACACAGAGGCTAGGTGCACCCTGGACATCCTCCTGAGACCCGCCATCTCCATTATGAACTACCTCATTGATTATTCCTCCTTTTCCTACTCTATTGCTCTCCCATCTGCCAATATTATCTATTTTCTTTTCGAACTGTCATTCTCGTTGATTTTTCCAGACTTCTCCCGCTGCTCCAGACTTCTTGTCAGTGTGAAGGAATTAGGTTTGTCAGGTGCAAATTCCCCTTACGTGGCCACAAAGCCACTGCTGTGGCTCACAGCAAGGTGGCTGACAAGGACCAGCCAGTGCCCATCCCTAGGGCACGTGACACGCTGTGCACACAGGTGACATCACCCTGGTGATATCATCTGCAATAGTTTTACGTCAGCTGACAGATACAGACTCTGATACCTGTGTTAGCAGATATAACCCTCCCTTGGAAATCAACATCCTATCTGCTGCAGCAGAAACCTTCCAGCTTACATCACATCGGTGGGTCTCTGACTTGTACAAACCAGACCTGAAATGGTGCTGTGCAGTCCCACAACCCAAAATGAGGTATGAGCTCTTGGGGAGACACACTCATGTGTCACTTAAAAATAACAGAGGGAGCTATGGGGAGCCTTTTCTAGCCCGCCTGCCCCATCAGCACACCTCCACACCTTGCAGAGCTCCTGGGGAGCCCAAGATGGAGATTTTGATTTTGAATCTGCTCCTGATTTAGGAAGCTCTTGCTTCTGTAGGTACATAATGGAACAATTTGTGGGGAAAACGGTTGCATAATATTCATTGCTTTCTTTTTTGCCAATTATTACAATACATTTGCAAAAACATTTTTCCAGTATTCAGCCAGCTTAACAGGTGACTGAATAATATACAGCAACTGCATCATTTGCAATATTTTCCTGTCAGTCATCAACTAATATATTCAGAGATTAATTTTGTTTCTCCTCAGCCAGCTTTAAGTCAAATTTAGTGACTGAAAACAACATTAGCCTTATTGACTCTTTTATCAGAATTCCATTTCTTGGTGCGGAGAGACAATCCAGATTTTCACCAATAAGAAAAGAGATCATACTTAAAAATCACAAGAATCAAGGGGAGAACAGGGCAGGGTCAGAGGCAGCAATTCCCATGGCCAGACTGGGCAGCAGTAAGGGCCAAGCCCTTTGCCCCCACAGCTGAGTTTAGGTCTGGGTCTGAACTTTGCGACTAATACGCAGAAGTCAGGCTCTGATAATAACTCTTGTTCTCTCCCACCACAGCCTCAACTACCCAGTTGTGCCTTCAGACCTCAAAGCAAATCCTTTTCTTAGCTATTGCACAATGATTTCCTGATTCTGCATTTGCAGGACTTTTCCTGCATTTAAAGTTGTAACAACCTAAATAAATACCTACAAAACCCTGGCAGTTTGCACTCTCAGACTGGCACTGGCAAGTCATCGTCCCCTTCCCAGGCTGCCCCCAGCACTGCCAGAGGGTGCAGGCACTCAGCAAACACATGCAGGGGCAAGACGAGAACTCAGGTCTCCTCACTGATGACTACCAACCCTACCTACCAGTCCATGCACCATCCTATTTTTCTTCTTGATAAGCAAGACTATCTGCTCTGCTCTCTATAGAGTAATACCTGCCTGCCCAGTAGGCAAAGCTGAGTTCCTGCTCGATAACTCATAGCCACAGCACATTTATCTGCCTTCAGCACCTGTAATTTTCTGTTTCCCCATGCACTGCACCCTTCCTTGGTAATGCAGATGAGAATCAACATACATACAGCTCTAAAGAGCAGAAACAAATTATTTACATTTAGTCCCTAACCAGTAGCATTTTAATTTAATTTCCTAGATCCTTGTTGTAATCACCCTCTACACAATTTCAGTCAAATCACATCCATCAATCTGCCCAGCCCAAAGCTTAATGACAGTAACACTCGTGTTCCCAAACACGGTACATAATTGCAGATTGCAGCAGGCATCAGTTATCTGACCTATGCTTACTCTTCATTGATAACCTTCTGATCTAGAGATGACTTCCTCCCAATTTATCTCTGGGAAAGGCTCTGTGGTGTAGGTAAAGCCGTCCCGTAAATTCTCATGTGAAGGTAAACTGTAAAAGGAGAGAATTCTCCACTTCTAAATATGGTGAGCTAGCAAGATGAGAAGTTGTATCTCCAATTGCACCTCTGTTTCCCCTTGTACACCTGGCTTGGCACTACCTCTTTGCTCCAGAACCACATGTATTTTACATTTTCGTAGACAATTTGGTAGACCTACGTCTCTGTAAAGACCAAGGCACGTTGGCTTTACACCAGCCGTCTCCACGTAGTTCCAGATGCCAGCTGGGGGTCAGGACAACCTCTCTTTTGTCTCCTGCAGGATCCTGCAGTACCTCAGCTACCTCAGGTCTTCCGCTTTGATCTAAACACAAGCCTTTTGCAGCTGATGCACAGCTGTGCTAGTGGGTCTGTGAGATCTCCAAGGACGTACTTTGTACCCTCAATGTTGTACAACTTTCAGGACAGTGAAGACAAACTCTATCAGTACCGTTCAGATTAGTCAAACCAGAAGAAGTCTCATATGTGACAGTTCCCTGGGAGAAACAGAGGATCCACAGGGTCTGATTCATACCTAAGTCTCAGCTAGCTGAGAAACTTTATGGAAACCACCTTCACCCAACACATGCCTGAGGATACATGTGCCCACCACAGCCAAGGACGGATCTGCCCCCTCGTAGGAACAGAGACTATGCTGCTCTTGGAGCTGCTTTCATAGGTTTTTCCACCCTAGTTATGCCCAGCAAGGAGTGCTGCGGAAAGGAACGAAACAAATTAAGAGTCACATATCAAACTTACACACATCATTGCCCTCTATACCAGCACAATCACATCCACGCTGGGTGTGCTATACCACCTGAATTACACTGAAAGAGGTTCAAGCAGTGACACCTCTCAGCATAGGCATGGCCCTGGGACAGCAGGATCCAGCCCACAGGACTGCTGTTACACTTCACCTTTCCATTGACCCTGCAGGCTTTGACAAGCACTGTATGCAGAGGTGCAAATCAAACTGATCTGTACATGAACGTATCTCTCCTTTTCTTCCAAGGCTGCAAATTACCCCCAAAGCTGTCCTGTGAGGAACAGCCACAAGAAGGAGGTTGTGCCTGGGCACATCACAGCATGTGATGGGCAGGCTCCACCACATACGGACCCAAGAGCATCCTAATGCAAGAGTAGGGATGATTAACCCATGTCCCCCAGGCTCCCCAAGGGTGGCTTTCTTTGGTGTGGGGCTGAACCTCCCACCATAGCTTTGCATCTCTGAGAAATACCTACCATGGCTTGCTGGTGCAGGAAAGCCGGCCACCACTGTTGAAAACAGTGTTTCTCAAAATCAGCCCAGCATTAGGAGAGAAATGAACTCACTTAGCAATTTTAAGAGCTTCAGGTCTTGGCTGTGCCTGGACCTAGCACAGTCCCTCCTCCTCCTGCCACCTGCACGTTTGACACCAACATGGAGCAGATCTGGCTCTGCAATAGCACAGCAACCTGCTGTTAGCAACAGGGCATTATGTTGCATACAAGTAATGAAAAAACTGGGAATAGCATGGAAGAGAAGAGATTATTAGATAATAAATAATCGGTGCACCAAAAATGGCTCTGTACATATTTTTCCCCCCTTACTGCCTCCCTAATGTCCTGGGAAAGTGACAATTACACAATTTATTACTTTTAATATATGGTCAAGATAAAGCATCTGATTAGAGGAAGGTCACAAAATAAAATATTTAATACTTATGGAAAGAGCAATCTATCCTCCCCTCTGCATGCAGCAGAAACAAAGAGGCAGGTGGTCCTGGTGACAGCTTGCTGCAGAGGCTGCTCCGCAGAGACCATGAGCATGCGAGAAAGCACTGCCAGCAGCCGGGCCCCCGCTCTTCCACGTTAGCTTTGCCATGTTATGGCAGCCCTTAGAAATGGTACAGTGGGCTATGCGTGCACTGAAAGAGGCAGGCCACCTCTAAAGAGGGTTTACATAGGGCTTACTAACACCTCCCTGACCTCAGTATCTTTTAAAAGGAAATTAAAAATTACATTCAACAGCTGGAGGCATGGTGTCCACTCCAGCTCCACACAAACAGACTCTGCACCCAACGTAAGACCAAGGTTTTAAAACTTGCTCTGTGCCCTGCAGTGCCCCATCCCAGCATGTACACACCCCCTGGTGAGACACCTCACTTCACTATACCTAAAAGGCACATCACAGCCCCCTGAATTATGTGTTTTCTCTTGCCACAAGCTTACAGTCTATGTCAATGCCTTTGGGAACTATTTGCACAGTGAAGTTAATTTATTTTTCTTCATTTCAAGCATTTAGGGCATTGCAAGGTGTTATTTAACAGCATGTAACGCTATCATAGGAGCTCCTGAGAGGCAGGGAAAAGCTTAGCTTGTAAATCCTGGCAAGAGCAGGTCAGGTCAGGTCACACCATGGGGCCGGGGAACAGTCTCACCTTTCTTTTCCATCAAGAAGCAAACAAAATCACTCATGTTTCACAGATGGTCCCAGTGTGCAGAGCCCAGGGATGAACCTGATTTCCTAAAGGAGAAAGGGCCCGCTTGCCTACCCAGCACCATCATTTCCTTGGGGCATCCGCCTCCCTCCAACGCCTGCTCCCCTCTGCCCTCTCTCCTCTCATGCAGCACAAATCCTTACTCCAAATTTAATGCTCGTGACACGCAGCACGACCAAATGGAGAAAACACTGCTGTTTATGTAGAGCATAAAGCACTGAAAGATATTACCTCTGTTTTAGATAAGGATCTAGTTAGGGATGAAGTACCATGGTGAACACAACGTGACAGGAGAGAACAGCAAAGTTCCAGGCAGAAGCAGCTGAGCCTCTAATTAGTTTTCTGCAAAACGTCAATAAAATAAGGACTAAAGGGAGGCCAAGTAAAGCACTTGGCCTTTTTAAAAACCTTTGTCAAAGTCTTTACAAGAAACTATTATGGGGAATAAGCAAACAGGAGGTGAGATGCACAGCCCTGCCATCAATTAAGAAGGGACAGAGTACAGCAGGTGGGTAGGAATGACAGTGGTGACCATGGCATGGGAGTGACAGCACAGTGCTCCACCACCAAGGTGTCTCCCAGAGTATAACACCAGGGAGGCCAAATCCACAGGTGACACAGAATTGCTAGGAGATTAGAAAAGGCCAAAGAGTTTCAGAGGTTCTATCTCAGCAGGGCACATAAGGTGGTAAAACTCACTTTTGCTAATATGAAATAATGCAGAGAGGTGCATATTCAACAGGTTACACTCAAGTCCTGGGCTCTGATTTCAGTATTACTGATTGGAAAAGCATCCTCCTGTTCATTAGGAAAATCATATCCCCTTCCACACCCTCTGCTGTGTGGCTGTTACACTCCGTGTACGACTTCCCCAGGAACCATAGTCTGTTCGAGAAGGAGGCTGCACCCTGCTCTGGGTGTACCTGCTGAAGCGGGGGGTTGGACGAGATGATCCCCAGACGTCCCTTGCAACCCCTACAATTCTGTGATTCTGTGACTCCAGCCACAAGCACCAGACTGCAATCTGCAGTCCCCAGTAGATACCTGCTGCATACTTAAAAGCCCTATCCAAAGACTGATTTTCCATGAAGAACCTATTCCAGGCTTTGCTTATTGCTTACCTCTTTTAAGTAACAATGGCAAATGATCAATAGATGAGCTGTATTTAGCTGTCAGACACTACCTGCAGCCTGGTGCTCAGGACAGGACCCTGGAAGTCACTGCCTTGCAGACACATCGGTTTGAGCTTTGCTAAAAACTCCTGGGTGGAACTGATTCTCCAGACATCTTGGCACATGCTGACTCCCTTGGCTCTCAGCAAGCTGGGCTTTGTTTGGACAGTGCAAAACCCAAGAGCTTCGCAGTGAAGATGGATGGCAAGTAATGTGTACTTTTATTAGACTCAGTGTTTTTGCATGTCCGGAGGTAAGAGGCCAGTGCCCTACACAATGGCATTGTCAAGTGCCTATCACAATGGCATCTGGATTAATAATAATGATTTCCAAATGCTCCTGCATGACAGATAGTGACTCTTTTCTATATACTACTTGCAGTGTGCTGTGAAGTGAAGAAAAAAGTATATGGACTGTTAACTACACTGCAGGTGAGAAATAAGCTCTCAAAGCCATCTACAAACATTGTCTAATTTGCTTGTTAACACTTCTATGAGCCAAGTACATACTTTTATTGCCCAAAACCATAAAAAAATAATCAGTATCCCAGGGTCATTAGAAGTTAGATCCAGACTGTTAGCCTAAAATCCAGGCAGGCACTTATCTGTCTCATGTGCAGCATCCAACCCCTTCAAGTACAGCAGATGTCTGGGTGGCAAGAAGCATGGCTGGTGTTCCCCAGCCAGGCAAGTGATACATGGAGAGATGGAGTGACTTCTGGGGGCTTGAACTCCCCATTTCCAAACCAGGAGCCCTCCCCTGGCACTGCTGACTCCCACGCCTGGGGAAAGGGCTGTGGCTGCCCCTGCGCTGTTGGGAGCACTGGGTGAGCAACCAGCTGGAGACAAAAGCGCTGCTGATTAACACCACAAATGGGTGAGATGAAATAAAGTTTCACTGTTAGTGATGGACCCTGCTTGGCTCAGCTTGATAAAATTAGCAGACTGGAGACAGATGGTGCTGCGAATCACTTCCGAGTTACAGACGTAACACAACGACAGAAATGAATAGAGTCCTTATACTTGAAACACCGGGGGGCATGTGTTTTAATTTAAAAGGGCTGGAAGTAAAAAATCATCTCACTGACATATTTCCAGGTCAGCATTTGACTTATTAACTTCTGCTTTGGGCACAGGTAAATGAACCAAGCCACACTCCATGCAGCTGCCGAAGTTACATAGGGTNGGTGTTTTTTTTTTTTTTTTTTTTTTTAAACAGGATCATGAAGAGTTGCTCATGAGTCTGGAAGGGGCATCAAAAAAGTATTTTTACTTAATAATCAGGCTTAATCTCTTTAAGTTTTGTTCAAGTCACTTTCCCAGGGCCTTAGGCAAAAATCAATCTTAAACACATTGTGAAACTGTACTGTGGTAGTTAGATAATTTATTATTCCATAACTGTGGGTCTTAATCTAATTAGAGATCATATCTAGGATTCGCTTCAACATCTATTTATTTTTTCTATTTTTACTTGCAAATATTCACAAAGAAATGACATTGTAACTGGAGGAGATGGGAGGCATGTGTTCTTCCTGCTGCACTCCCATATTTAACTCCACATTTAATTATCAGAGACCAAGAAACAAGACCCAGACTAATGGAGGCACTTGCAGAACTTCAGAAACTAGAGCAAAAACTTCCCACATACAACCTAGAGGGAGAAACCAAAGAAACTGTGTCCAAACACAAGCTTCTCCTTCCCAGAGGACACTGCCATCCCAGCCTTCTCTTTGCACATCTGTGTGGTTTACATTGGCATCAGGTAAATGCATTGAGTTTGACAGGTCATTTGCCCTGACCTGCAGCATGGGGACAGTGCTCACCCCCAAGACTGCAGAAATCCATCACCAGGCTGCCACGCTCTGCCCAGGGACTTGCACCGCTTGAAAATGGTACCTTGCTTGCTCCACACCCTGTGGGGGATCCTGTGGAAAGACATGATTTATTTGTTTTAAATAACTAGTGTTATCTCTCACAGCACATCAGGAACCTGAAATAAATACTTGAAATGCAATAAAATGCAAATAGAAATAAAAGCAAAGCAATCCCATGGCATATATTAATATAAAATCATTGGGGCAGCATGGAAATAAACTAAGCCCCTTACTTTTCTCCATAGTGAGCCCACAAACATTTGTTTTCTTCTGCAAACAGAAATAATGTCTTTTTTTAGAAAGATTTTGCATACATCTTTGTAACATCAGCCTTACCTATGAAAAACTCTAAGAGACTGAGTTGACAGTTTTGAAAAATAATATTCAAGTTTCTTCTGGCCTATGCTTTCCAGAAGATAACTTCCTATGTACTGCAAAAAAAAATACTCAACAGCTGCCCTTGCACTTACAGGCTGGGGCAACAAGTGAATAAAAACCAGTCATATATATTCAACATCAGCACACACTTCATCTAAAGGAAAGCAAGACTCCTTTTGTGGATATCCAGTCTTGAAAGCCTTTCTGCTCACAGTATCAACAGTTTAAAAAAAAAAAAAAAAGACATTTATGGGAGGACAGCCAGCTTCACTGACCACCAGAAGATCACCCAGTATCTTCAGCAATTGCTCTCCCCCTCTTGCAAAAGAAATGCAGAGTTAGTAAGACTCCAGTGTGTTTCTCCTGTAGCTCTTGGAAGGAGCTTTTAGGGTCCTTGGGAGAGGAAGACACTAAACCTCTGCTTTCACTCCACCTTCCGCTCCTCCACCTGCTCTGTCAGGAAGCTCATTCAGGGCTCTGCAAACCTTCTGACTTCAACAGCTTTTGCAATTTTAGGATAGGCGCATGCTATTTCTGCAGCATGTTGCTCATGGGACTTCGGAAGCATGATGTAGTTAGACCTACATCCCTGGGTTTCCTCTCACACATCACCCCAAGCAAGGAGAAGGAATCATGTTCAGGAAGGAGCTGGTGGTAGCACTTTTCAGAAAGGGTTGGCTAATTTGCACCTCCTCGGATATTAATTGCAAATTATCTCTCGTGCCTTCATTTGTACTGTAGTGCACAGCAACAGGAAGGTCTGCTGCTTTCCTGAGTTTGCCAGTCTCTCCATCAACTCATCCTCCCTTACTCCCCTGCTCAATCTCCATGGAGGAGGACATGTTCCATTTTCTATATTAACTGTCAGTGTGGTGCTGTCTACCTGACTAATCATGAAAAATGAAGCAGTAAGTCATCTGCTTGTGTGTAAAGGCCTTTGGCCTCCTTTGCTCTCACTGCTGAATTTAAATCTGCTGGGGACATGGGGCCTGGCACAGCACTGGGGAAATTAATTGCACTGCTAATGAAGTGTTGCTCCGCTCTCCGAAGTTTAAGAGCCCAGGAGCTCTGGGTTACGATAGCCTGTGATCCTCTAGCTTGCAAGAGAATACCAAGACTATACCCAAACTAACACTGTTACAAACCAGCATAAATTTCAGTCAAATTAGAAACTGAAAGCAGGAGTCTTTAAGAAAGGTTCCTTGGTCTGGTTTACAATCATCTTTGATGACATGCCCTTTTTATCACTACATGAGCACTGCTATAAAGGCACTCATAGCACCTCACACATTTTTTTTTTTAAAGGAATAGCTAAATCTGCACACTCACATCTCAGAATTGTCCTTCATGAATGCACTTAAGCATCTATCCATAACTATTGATACCCAATGGTGCATTTCAAATTAACAAATGCTTAACTGCTTTTCCCAGTGCAGACTTGGAGGACAATCAAATTGATAATGTTGAGGCACAAGTAAAGGAAGCTGCTCCAAATCCCCTAAAATTCAGGGAAGTACTACCTTTCCTTTAAGTGAGAAAAATGGAGCTATCTTTTAAGGACATAAGAAGGTAGGAGATTTCTGAAGCTGTTCTCCAGTGAATCAGAAATAAAAGCTTTAAATTCCATGCTGCAGTCCCCATGCTGCCAGTCCAACAGTTCACAGCTGCCAGGAAGGGCTCACACCTCTGCTCTGCCCCATCCTCCACCTTATCTGGACCCCTCAACCCTCCAACAAGCCAATTCAGCTCACCTCTCCTGCCAAAAACTAGTTTTTCCTGCTGCTTTAATGAGCTGAACTGGCTTCTGGAGGCATTCAAGAAGTCCCAGAGCTGGTGTAAGTTGAGTTGTGGGAAGAGGTGGCAGGGAACAAAGAGCATGCTCTCCCCTTTCATCAGCAACAAGGTTCTCTCTGATCCGTCCCCCAGAAGCACCACCAGACATAACTCCAGTAATCTGGGATCCTGGTGCCCTGCCAAAGGTCAGCACTTTCATAACATGCAGCAAAAGGTTCAGGTGCCCCTACTTCTCCAGCTCCCAGATCTGCTCATTAGCAGTCCACACTTGCCCCCAAGAGAAACATTCAGCAAAAACCACCAACTACCCATCAAAAGTTTGCAACCAGATTTCTTCAAAGACTGGCCCTGTAGATAGGACTGGCCCATACAAGAGTAACATAGCTTAAGGAAGAAAAAAAAAAGATTGTGCAGGCTGAAACAATGAGAAGCTGTCTGCAAATCTGCTGTGAGAGTTCAGCTGACTTATGACTAATCACTGCATTTGCCTTTGCCATGGGAGTTGCATTAATTATCACAAAATCAGAAAAGGCTTCATTCAGCTCTCCTCTGAGTCACTAGGAAAAAATTAAAACTTTTTAGCTTCTATTTTCTTCACTGGCTCTCTTCAAAATCTCATAACAGCCAGAAAACCAGATCAAAAAATACAACACACTCCAATTTCCCTTGATTTAATTTCCTCAAGCTGACTAATTTAATTGTAATATTTGCCCAGTACCTTGAGTTCTGCTTTCTAGCTCTCTTCCCATTGCTGAAACCTGCTCCCCAGTCTTGCTCCCTAAGCTTAAATCTGCACAGATGTTTCCAGATTTGTATTTGTTAGAGACTAATTACCCTCATTCCCCAATGGATCATTCCATAGGGATCAGATACTCCATTTGTGATCACAGATGTAACACACACACATATCATGTGGTTATCTAAATGAGGTTGGGTAATTAGGTATCTCAAAAAGGGTAAATTGTTTGAAGTGAGACAGATTAAAAATGAAATCTGGATGACTTTTTTTAATCTTCCATGTGATATGAGCCTGCAAGGTATAGCTGGCTAACAAAGCTACTGGAGCAAAATTAGAATTCAGCTTAGCCACTGAGAACTCAAACAACATCAAGGTGAGGTGATATTTTAGAAGTCCACAGAATAAAAACCTTTTAATTGTTTTCAGACTTTATCTTTCCCCTTTGTTATACTTTTGAGTTTGGAAATGGTAAAAAATAGTGGCAGCAGTGAAACTATAACTCAAAATGAGGTCATAGTTTTAGATAGGCAAGAGAGATGTTTCATCCTTTGTGGGTATCTACACCTGCTCCCGCTGCCGTAAGTCAGCTGAGTTCCTTTCACCAAGTCAAAGGCATCAGGGTGGGAATCTGCCCTGGGAAACACAGCTGTATATCAACGTCAGCCCATGCCCTGCGGCAGCAGCCCCTGTGCCTGTGCCACCCCCTGAGTTTGCCTGCAGCTCCCCGCAGAAGCAACCTGAGCAAAGCCTTCCCCTTCCCCAAGTTTTATGTCTCAATGCAGTAAGTCTGTTGGGGACAAATGTTGAAAGTGTGAGTAATGCTCTTGAGGTGGAGGTGAGTCCTCCTGTGTGCGAGGCTTTTTATGTGCCTATATATCTCCTAGTTCGGAGCTTTAGCAATGGACTTTCAAGGGTAAGAATTAGGGATATTGAATATCTTTGGAGATTTATAGCAAACAAAAACCTTTAGAGACAGGATATTCTCCTGACAACTTGCGATCACCAAAGACCCCGCAGCATTTTTAAAACCAAAAGAACTTACTTCATCACACACTAGCATGGCATTGGAGAAGGATATAAATTGCCAGCCTGCCTCCCAGCATTTTGGTACCCCCAGTTACAAATCAAACATGCCCAAGCACTGTTTGCTCAGCAAATTGCAGTTCTGCCCTGCAGTCTCAGCTGCAGGCCCTATGCTGATGTGCCCTGACCTGCTGCTGCTGCAGGTGCTCAGGGCTTCTTGTGTCCCCTTCTGACAGGGGAGACTTTTCTTGCTGTATAAGAAAGGAATTGCAGCTGTGTGCTCTAACAGGTGCTGCCACACAGGACCCAGATAAGCCCCTATCCTCTCTGTTCCCAGGAATCGTCCTGGATTTGCCCCAGCTAGCAGGCCATTGCCAACCCTTTATTCCCAGAGCTCCCAGCCCCATCTCAAAAGAGCAGCATATGCGGGGTTTTTGCATTTTCTTGTGGCCAAGTTGCAGGTAGAGCCTGGGCTGAAGGACTGCATTATCACAAGAGCCATCTCTTAATTGAGGGTGGCAGCTTCCTGTTGTGTCCTGTCTGCTGAGACGGGAGAGATGCTGCTGTTTGCTCCCTTGGGCCCTGTTCAGCACAAAGCAGCCCCACTTGGAGGAAGCCTCATGGCACCAAAAGCATCAGTATCAATAGGAGTGGTTTATCCATCAAAGGTCAGCGCAGAGAGAAGGAGAGGAACTGTTTTAAGACACTGACTGGAATATGAATGGAAAACTCTGTTATTTGCCCAATCCTGAACAGGACAGCGTTGCACCCCCAAAGTTAAGATTCTTTACTTATTCAGCTTCGCTTCTGACTATGAACCAGCTGGAAATTACTCATAATTATATTTATTATTTTGCTAGCAGAGCTGACCAACCTGCAAGCTTAGAGTGGGCCCTGCAGAGACCCACAGTGGTAGTGCTTAGACCCAAACCTTCCAAATCCTGCATAACTTAAACACGGCGCGTGTCTAGCAGCTTGATGCTGGCTCTAGCAGTTACTTATGAGACAAACGCTCATGCACACACATTACTATATCTCTATTCCCATGCAAACCCCAGAATACGTCACTACGTGCTGAGCCTTAAAAGCTGAAGACTTTTGCACTAGTTGTAATCCTACCAGCAGCATAACAGCGGGCTGTCAGACTTCAGACCGAAGGTGGCTGTTTGAGATCCCAATAATAGCCACCAGGTCACCGCAGCTCTGACTCTATCTTGATGACTTTTCAAAATAAACATTCTCCATGACTGGATTCATTGGATTGGATGAAAAGTGATGGGAAGGCAGGCTTTACAAGACAGAAATAACCCTTTCTTCATAGCTGCAGCTCTTTTGCTCGATAGACATTCCGCATAGGGGATGGCCACAGAGAGACATTGGCTTTTTTTGTCTTGAGTGGAAATGCAAAATCTTTCTCCTTTTTAAGTTATGAAATACTTTTCCAAAGGGCAGAAAAACAAACTCATCAACTGATTTGTTTCTCTTCAGTTTTGGCTCTTGATTTCTCCTCCCTCTGCCTTTTCTGTATTTTGAATTAAAACATTATTTCAAACTAAAAATATCAAAACCTGTCATTCGAACCCAGTCAATTTCCAAAATGCTGCGTTTTTTCCTTGCAAAGTTAAACTGTCAAATCAATACTATTTCTGCATGCTGCACATGAAGAAACACACGATTTCAAACCACCATCTTCCAACATAAATCTTTTGCAAAGAAACGTTTAGATGAGGTCCAAACCTGCTCTATGGCACAAGCGATCAGGCTGGGGCAGAGATGGTACAGATCCAGCGGGTTTCTGCAAAGCATAAGAACCACAAAAAGTAGAGGTAAAAGATTGGTCTGTGGTACTCCTCTTTTTAGTCAGCCTTGTAGAAATACACCAATACAGCACTGGTTACTGGATCATCATCCTTTATAGAACATAAGAGGGCTTTGGTGTTTGATTTTTTTTTTTTTTTTAACTATGGCATAAAACCCATAGAGCATGAGGCAGTTTTCCTTTATTTTGGGGTGTTATGTTCACCCAGTTTCCCTTCCAGGTCTATCTCCTTGGGCAAGCCAGACCATCACTGATTATGGTGCTGAGTCAGGAGGGACCCAGGTGGGCAACACACCCTAATCTGACCACCTTTTGCTGCTGCTCTTTCCCACAGTCTCAGTGACACCAAATCTCAGCCGAGCAGAGTGCCAAACCCTCACCTTGCTCCCCTCTACCTCAAAGCTTTCCCCAAAAAGATAAAGCCATTGAGGCAAAAAACAGCAGCTTTTCAGAGGCTGGGATTCCTCACAGAGAGGAGGTTGCAGTCAATATTAATATTTAGGCAACAGAAACAGACTTACTTTGCCAGCCATAGAGGTAGAAATGACTGTGCCGTCACATGCAGAACAGCAAGGCCAGTGCTCTAAGCTTTCTCTTGATTTTGCCCCAAGGGAAAGTGCTCCTACAGATGAGGAGCTACCTGGCTCTGCCACAGCCTTGGGTTCACCAGCAAGGCTCCTACCTAGAAAAAAGGGCTCTTCCTACAAGCATATAAAGCAGGACACTGAATGATTCATTGGAAGAGGCATTTCCCAACACAATCCAATGTTTAGCACCCATGTAGCCTCACATTTGTCACATTTGTAAATCTTGCAGTGGGGAAAAGAACCTTTTGGTTGGTTGGCTTTGTTCCTCATCCAAATACCCTTCAGTTAAAATGATTGTTTTATTGAAACTGAAGCTATTTGAAAAAGATGTTCTTTTCTGCCAAGTGCCATTAAGAAATTATGAAATGACATCGCATCATCTGTCTCAAATTTTCCATTAAGAATTTCACTTCAGAATTGTGAAATTTTAGTTTCAATTTTGTTGTACAGCTTTGGTGGGTTTTTTCCATTTTATGAAAAGTCCACTATAAATTATAACACACGTTACTATGACTGACAAGTTCTATCACGAATGTATGAGTTTAAACACCCTTAACTTTTTATTTAAAAAATATCAGGGAAAACAGACACCAAACACCACTTCTCTGGAACAGAACATCTCCTGTTTGTTCCAATGAAGCGAGTTGAAGCAAGTTGACACACAGATCAAAGTGTTGCCTACTTGAAAACTGTCAAACCATTTCACTGCAAACTAGATGAGAAGCACTTTGAAACACAGGAAAAACCTGATGTTTCATTCAGCAAGCCAAATCCCAGCCACCCTTAATGCAAGTAAGAAAAACATCAGTGTGATTTGCTTAACAGGTTGTCATAGTATACCATTATCGGTGAAATTCGTTCTTCACTACTAACACAGTGCTACAAAATGATTGTAAAACAAGACAAAGATAAAAGTAAATTTAAGGCGTCAGAGTTCCAAAGTAGAAATTCTTCTGGTCTATTTTAAAGACATGTTTTCACCTGGAAAGTTAAGCTATTTGAGAACGACAGCATGTTTGCTGCCATGTCCCTGTCCACCAGGTGGTGTGGTTGGTGGGATAACAGGGTGCCCACCCCAGCCATCAGCTGCTGGAGCCTGCCAGGGCACAGCAGAGGTGGTGTGGCACATTAGGGAATTTCTACCATCTCCTGCGTAAAAACCTTCTCACCCTCTGACCTGCCTTTGAATCGTAAACCAGAATAATCTAAGGAAAAGCATCTGATAAGGACCACATCCTGGACCACAGACAAGACAGAAGAATATACATTGTAGAAACCAATTCAAATGGCTAAGGACTGTGTAGATGAGTAGGGCATGCACTCAGGAATTAAGATTTTAAAAATAGCTCAAGACTATTGCTGTAGAGCTTGTAAGGAACCTAAATAATAACAAAAAAGTCAAATTAGTAATAAGTCAACAACCAGAAGAGTTCCTCCATTATTCAGCAGAGCAGTTACCAACTGTCATTGCAGAGTATAATGCTTCACTACTAAAAATGATGGATTCATTTGTATAGATATTTCAATTGTTACTTGTGACAAAAAGGTAAGAATTCAGACTACAAGGGGGAAGCAATAGTCCAGAAGATATTTATATAAATTACATATTTTCAAATCACTTGGGTCTGCTGAGTTTCACTGCCAGGTAACTTTGAAGTGGTGGAGGCAATCTGAGGGCTGTTAGTGCGTATCTTTGAAAACTCAGGGACTGTGGCGTGTCCCAGAAGACCTTAGAAGAGCAAACATAGCAAGGAATTACAGACCAGTCAGCTTAACTTCAATTCCCAGAAAAAATATTGCAACAAATCATCAAATAAAGACTTTCTAAGTGCCTAAAAGACAATAAGGCAGTGTGGAACAGCCAACACGAATTTGTCAAAAGCAAACCGCATCAAACCAATCTGATATTTTTCTGTGACAGGGCAGCCAGACTCATGGAGAGGTGGTCACTGTTGTATACAATGACCTCAGCAAAGCTTCTGACACCATCTTACATGACATTGTCTTAAGCAAGCCACAGAATTAATATTAGACTAGATTGTTAAGGTGGTTACATATGGGGTGGAAAACATACCCAAAAGGCAGTTTTCAATTTCTTTCTGTCAAACTGGAGGAACATACCAGTATGCCTCGCGTGAGGATTTGTCATGGGCCACTATTATCCACCACTTTCACTATGTGACCTGAGCAAAACACTAAGTTTAGAGCAACATTACCTGGGAAAACACTGCAAGCAAAAAAGAGATGATGGGCACTTGAACCAGTCTAGTCAAATGACAGAAATGTTCCCCAGGAAAAGCAGGCTGTGGGTCAAAGAGGACCTGCGCAGAGACTTACAGTTAGGTAGGAAAAACCCAGCATGCAGCCACCAGCTGAGGATCATCCTGAGCTAAAACAAGGGCCAGCCACGAGGAAAGTGGGGTAAGGCAAGCCATGGGGCACTGGTGAGGCTTTCAGGCACCTGCAGCCTGCCTTCTGGGGCACCGCTGTCCAGGAAGGGTGTAGATGGATTGGGAAACCAAGAAGGAGCAACCTTGGGGAAAGATGAAGAAGCTGGTATTGAGTTTACAGAAGAGACATCGTAGAGGAAAAAGAGCAGAAATCCCCTAGTTAGAGCAATGCAGCCTCAGAGGAACAGACAGATCATCCTCTGTATCTGCTATAGATAAAGTGATAATGAAAGTGTTTGAATGGCAGCCGTGCACATTTAGGGTCAGCATCAAAAGAAGCTGGTGAATTTGAGGGTTAGCAAAGAACTAGAACCAACCATCCAGAAAGCATGACAAACATCCACCACTGAAGTTTTGAGGAAAGGTCAGGCAAACAAATGTGGAGGATGATATCACTTAAAATGTCCTGCTGGGAGGGGTGGGGGCATGGGAAGCCATCCTGAGCTCCTTTTACCTGCACCGTGCCTGGCTGCCCAACAAGATGCACACCATACATTGCACATCAGGAGGATGTTGTTTGTCTTTTTTTATTATTATTCTTTATCAGTTTTTATTTTTCTTCAAGGAAAAAATAAATCTTGTAAGGAAGCACTACACTCATCACTATTACTGACTCATGAAAATACTACCTCTGTGAACAGGACGA
Organism: Sula dactylatra; assembly: GCA_013389905.1. Lineage (NCBI taxonomy): Eukaryota > Metazoa > Chordata > Aves > Suliformes > Sulidae > Sula > Sula dactylatra. Next base: position 102,410 of record WEKW01016511.1, on the reverse strand, counting down.
TTAATTCTCCATACGGCAGAGTACATAATGGAGAGATTCTTTCTGGTGTCTAATGAAGATGGTACTAAGTGGAAAATAAAATACACTTCCACAACAGTCACCATAACCTGAGTCTATTTAAAAAGAAAAACAGAACATTGACATTTTCCACCACTGCCCCGCCTCAAAAAAAAAAATCTTTGGGCCAATAATGAGGCACTTGTCATTTTCATGCAGAGCCAAAGCTGCCAATTTTTGTCTCACATTAATTTCTTAAAATATCACCTACAGATTGTGCCCTCAGAGGAATAGAGAGGGTGTTGATATAACACAGGAGCCAGAACTTACACAGCTGGGTTTGGATTAGCCAAAGGGAGAGTGCATGAATCATTCCTCAGAGGAAAATTAAAAGGAGCAGAGAAAGGGGATGGGAAGAATTTGGGATCCTCCTGCTCCTCTGGACAGCAGCAGGATCCAGCCAGCCCTGAATAAGCACAGATGCACAGTTTCCCTAATGGCACAGTGCTATAAATCCTCAAAGGCATAAACCAATCACCCACTTATGTCAGGCCAGGAATAAATTCCCCCATGAGAAAATATTAATAAGCTGGCCAGGTGCACTAAGCACTGCACTCAGACACAGCCTCCGAAAACAGCACCACCAGGAACAGCATGCAAAACTAAACCAAATTAATGCGCTTTTTTTTTTTCCTTTGACCTCCCAGTCTCTAGGTTCCTATGAACGAAGGGCAATTCCCAGGACGGAGCATTTTGCCTGTATTGAGGGACTTCACGGTACATCCTCTTCTCACCCTAGACTCCACACCAACCCTATTTCCTTAAAATAAGTTTTTCCCTAAGCCAGGACTCCCAGAGAGATGTTGGTAAAGCAGAGATGGTGCCCTCCTGAGCCTGTAGGCATTCCTTAAATAAAAACTCCCAAGAAATTTTAGCTACCTATTAATTTCACCTCTTTTGTATCAAAACAAAGACAGAGCCACAACAGTAGGGCATAGCCTGGAGCAAGCACAAAAAATGGATCAATTTATTTTGGCCCTATGTATGAATGTAAAAAATATTGGGGCTTTGTCAACTCCTTGCCTTCTGCTGATACCCCCCAGGGAGGTGCGTGCTCTGGGAAATGTGGGCCATACTTTTATATTGCATTGCCCAAGGTCCCCAAATTTCTTATCTGCATCAGCAAAACCACCTTCATTCATGATCTTGGGACAAGTACTTCCCTGAAAACAAAATTCTAGCTGAGTAACCGCTAATACAGAGCAAGTACTTGGGATTTCTCCAGATTTCCACAATCGGTGTGCTGCATCTGACCCAAAGTCTGATAGCAGGTCTACAGTTTTGGCATGTATCTCTGCTTTCTTCTATTTATACTTCTATTCCCAACCTTTCCATCCCATTGGAGCTACTCCCAGCTTTGCATTCAGCAAGTCACTAATTTCAGGCACGTGCAGTTGATTTTCTCTCCCCATGCTAAAAACACTCTAGTTTCTGCCCTCAGCCACCTTGTCACTAATCTTAAACAACTGACCTGTCTTCCCTGCTGTAATGTCCAGGCTACAACAGCAGAGATAAGGCTGCAACCTGGCTCTGCAAATGCAAAACAGATGTAAAATGCAACCTTGAGGGCAAGGCAATGAAGAATTCAGATTGGTAGCATTTTATCCCCACTTAGCACAGGTGTAAATGGCTCCATATGGAGCAAGGCAGAGGAGACCCAAACCCAGAGAAGATTACTCAACCGCTGAGGCTTATCTCTATTCTCCCATAGCTTACCAAGCTCCTCTTATAATGATCGCCTAGAGCTTGTGCTGGGTAGAATTTAGAGTCCTGTTGGCTGCATTGCATATTAATAATTTATAAATATGGGACAATATATCAGACATATTTAAAATAGTACAATATTGCCACATTTTTTATAGTATTTTAAAATTGATGGTCCCTCATTTAAATACCAGGAAAATCTGAAGAAGAGTTAACACCTACCATACTTTGCCATTGCATTAATTTTTAATTATCAGAAACACCGGGCCAAGTTTGCAATATTTTTAACAGAGTTTTACATGTTGTCACAAGTACCTAAATTATTGATGTGCAACACATTTTATTAAGCATAGTGTTTCATGGGAACCACGTTTTGGGGATATAATTTCTACTAGAATTAAGCTGTTAAGGCAGAAGGGGGAGCCTCCAGAAGCAATTCCTGAAGAGGGAGGGAGGCAGGTGAGAGCAAGACCGATTTTGCATTTCTCTTGCTGTTTTGGAGGGTGAGGACCAAAAGACCCCAGCTCCTTTTCTGTAGGAAGGAAAGATGGGAGGTCTGTTTACTTTGATGCCAAAGAGAGGTCTCCAAAAGGGCTGTAGGTGTTTCCTCTAATTGAGTAAGGGACTGAGGAAGGGATTTTCCTCCTTTAAGATCAACTGTTCCCAACAGCTGTACCTAGACAGCAGGTAAAGCTGTACAGCCATGGAGCATTACAAAGCCTAACACATTCCCGTCTCACCCTAAGCACCTTTGGCCTCCCAGCCCGCCAGCAAGACTGATCAGTGCTATACCGGATTTAAACACAGGAAACCAAGGCACACAGACACCAGCTGAGAAGTCTCAGATGATGCAGGGAGCCAGAAGCAGAAGAGGAATCAGCAAGGGCATCCCCAGATACAAGAACCACACAAAAAGTGCTAGAGCAGCTCTTGGCTCCTTTCCTCCTTCCAGTTATGTACCTACATAGACACTTGTGGGCAAACATAACCTGGCGATCACAACAGACAGGACAAAGGCATGAGGAAGGAGCAATACTGAAGCCATGTAGAGTAGCTGAGGCTCAAACCCAGCTGGACTGTCCCATCTCAGTGACTAAGTGTCACTTTAGCACAACATCCTTGTCAAAAGCTGCAAGAGACACTGATGCTACTCTTCCACACTGGCTTTTCCCTGTTGGTGACTTTTTTTGTTACTGAATGGACTGGCTCTGCTGGGCACAGTTATTTTTCCTCACAACTGAAGTTTGAACAAGTTCCATTGGAAGCAGATGCAATGTTTATTATCAGTGGGGGCAGGTTTTTACTCCTTTAGCAGCAATCATGTCCATTTTATTAGTTGCTATTTCTCACTGTTTGCCCTCAGAAGGACTAGAAACCCTTCTTTTCTGTCGTGGAACTGGAGAAAGCGTGGCAGCTTCAGCTCTCAATACCAGGGACCACAACAGACTCCCTGAGGTCCACCTCCTACTAACCTGCAGAGAGGCACCGCAACTGGCAAGAGCTATTGGTTTATACCAATAATGAAGAGGTCTTTCACTCCCTCCCTAGCAGGGGTAGGCTGATTTACATAAAAGTGTTTCAAATTAGCAAACATCACTGGTCTGAATCCTATATCTGTTTGTGTGACTCTTGAGCAGAAAGGTTCATTCTCATTGGTGGGAAATCACTAAAACATGAACTGCAATTAAAGCTAGTTTTTAATTTCATTCACTGCTCCATCTGTATGCATTTAAGTAAATATAGATACCTGCATTCATTCAGAGTTTGAATTTGTCCAATTTTTTGCCATCTTAAACAGTGCTAAGTGAGGCCTTTCCTATTTACTAAATGATAGCTTATTTTTCACTTGTGTCCAACTGTATTTGGTCAAAAACTGGAAGTGAATGAAAATGCACAGATCAGCATTTCAAATAGCTTTCTACCAATTACAAGTTCGTCATGTGTGCTAGGTAATAAAAGTATTTTTATTAAAACATGCTTTGCATTTAAATCTGATCTACTGTACAGAGAAGAATTGTATGCAGTTAATAAAATTGAACTGATTGTTAACAATAACTGGGGCCAAAATCTTTAAGATGTTACTGCTAACAGATATTATCATCTTGCACCTGATTTTTATTCAGAGTTTGCAGAAAGAAAACCACTTTCTTGAGTTGCATTTTGTTACAAACTTTAATTTAAATTAATTTTTGAGCTTTACTACTGGATAAAACTGCTATTAAAAAAATTATTCTTTCTGTAACTCCTGAAGATACCTGCTTTTAAAGTCAAGACAACCCTTCACAGGGCTCACTGCAGGTGTTCAGCCAGGTTACATCTATTCTTTAAGTGGTTCAACATAGAAAACTTCAGCAGTAAACAAGTTGCTTTAGCATTTTCATTTAATACAAGTTATTTAAATATATTAAATTAATATCTTAGTCAGAATTTCACATTTAATTTTCTAGTTTAAAAAATCTGTTTAATCTATTTTTATCTGCCACATCTCCTGTAAAGATTCCTTTGCAGGCAGAACATATATCAGGGCTCTCAGGAAAAGAAAATTAACACCCACAGCTGGACATATTGAGTGTTCATCCACCACATCAGCCAGGGCAGTCACACCTAGGCCAAAACAGAGCAGAGAGGTGCAGAAGCTCCTGAAACATTAGCATACAAAAAGGAAAGATTCAGTTCCTCACCCTACACAGCACGGCACTTTGGAGACCGCTGCCTTGATCGCTGCACACCTTGTTTCTTCTGCATCCCACAGGGGTGAGAAGATGGAGGTGGATGGATGCTGAGGACCAGGCAGCCCCTTACCCCTAGCCAGCAGAAAGCTTGGATGGCGATCTCACAGTTTGCACTTTAAAGGTGACAAAGAGTCTTGTGTCTTTCCAGTTTGTGGGTGGAGGTTGGAGAGGTTTCATTTCCATTGCAGCAGGACCACCCCGCACTCGCCCAGTGCTGGATCCCTGTTTCTGGAGCATGTAGCACAGAGGCCACAAGCAAGGGAAGGCGACATGTGCCTGTATAGCTACAGGGCCACAGTCCAGTGCTTTGAAAGCTAAACAAAAGAAGCCATAGCACCTCTTGAGCACACCAAGGAGCAAGAGCTTTGCTTTCCTCAAAAAACCCAACATTTGTTGGAGCATTATTGCATCCTTGGACCAGGTAGAATGCTAAATTATTAATGATTTATGCAAAACCCCAGGTTTTTCTCCAGAGATCTCCAGTCAGCTGGACCACTCACTAGAATCCAATTTTCCAGAGTGGTAGAAACCAACAGACAGCCCATTCAGACAGCAAGTCCCGTTCTGCACCTCGCTTTTGTTATTATAACAATCTGTTGCTGCCTTTAAACAACAGAGTTAAACTCTGATTGTCTTTTTGCCAGACCATTGAGATGTACCAGAAAAATAATTTGCACCCACATCATGATATTTCAATTGCTACAAAATGTGGCAAACAGGTTTCATTGAAGGAAAAAGTCTTCCTCCAGACCTTGTGCCAGAAATCACTGAATGTATATGCCTGTGCACAGTATTGGAGATGTGAAGGGTGACTTCAGGAATCAATGCTGATATTATCTCCAAAGAGAAAATGTAGCAGACAGGACAGCAAATTGGTTTGGACATGAGTAATTGCTTAACTTATTAGCACCCTTCTGTGTAACACCAACTAAAAGCAGAGACAGCAGCGAGCTCAGGAGAAGCCTACAAGCAGGACAGCCACAACATGCATGTCCCAGGTCCTGAGCAGCCGGGGACCACTTGAACCCCCAAAGGACCCCTCTAACTTAAATTTGTTGGTGAATCTCTCTGTGCACATCCCTCCTTGCAAATGCAAACCAGTACCTCAGATGTGTAGAGAGGCAATTTGTTCCAAAGGGCAAAATAGGGTACATTGGGAAAAACGTTAAAAATATCAGGTGCATGATGGAGGGGACAGTATTTGAGATACACAATATGAGCAGGTAGATGCAGGCAGTAGACCAGAAAGAGAAGTGGGAGCAGTCTCCTAGCCAGTGCTTTTTCTTTTTCACATGATCACATTTACAGAAAACCCATGTACCCACACATTCAAAAACACACCATTCTGCAGTTTTGGCAGTGATGTACCACCATTAAGGTCACCTATCTTGGGGACCAGTTTTGCCTAGAGATAAAAATTCATTTATGATAATTTTAGCATTCCCTCCCCTACAGTTTATTCAGCCCCTGTGCCCACACCAGTGAGAGGAAACCTTTCGCCTTGGTGCCCACACGGGGAAAAAGCTCCAGTACCACTCACAGATTCACATGCCATGCTCTTTTCACCAGAGCTCAGTAGCACCGAATTCCCTCATGAAAAACATACTCCACTGTACACGAGGGGACAGTGGGGCTCTGCACCCCAGCGGCCATGCTCCAGGCATGTCACTGCACCAATGGTATGAAGACAGTGCATCCACCCCCAGCACCAGCTCGAAGGGATGCTATGCAGCACAGGGAGGAGAAGAAAGCACCCAAATCAATTCACACGGGTGGAAGAGAAACAACAGAAAAACAATTCAAAACACAGGGTACATCTTCAAAGCACTGACCAGGAGGCAGAGTCATTTGGTGGGCAATGTAGACCAGCCCACACGAGGGACATACATTTTTCATGACCTTCCCCATCCTTGATATTTCTAACTTTCAAACATATGTAGCAAGGGGTTTCCCCTCCCCTTCTCCCACCAGCTGCAGTTCGGCCCTGCTGAACACAGGAGCAGCTCAGGGTGAGCAGAGAAGGCAAGGAGTCACTGAGGAGTCTCTCACTCCCTTAGAAGCCAAGCCTGACCCTAGAAAGAAAGTAGGAAGAATCTGAGTCCTCCTTGAGATGGAAAAAACAGAAATAATACACCCCATGAAGCAACAAAGTGGTGTTTGGAAATGAACAAGTGAGCAACAAGTGGAGGAATTTATCTTAAAAGATGTTCTTTCATTTTAATCCATCAAACAGGGAACTCGCCTTCTGCCCCAGCCTCAGAGACTGCCTATCTTGAGCAGACAATGCAGAAAATATCAATAAATGAGTGTTACCAACTGGTTGTTTTTTCACCTCAAGTAGTTACCACCCCCTTCTGTGCAGATGAGGGGTGAGCTGTAGGAAGCCTCAGGATAAAGAAATGAAAACAAGGAAACCTCTAGTTCTACAGAAAGAACAGCAAAGTTCATTTTTTGATGAGGATTACACCAAAGGAAGCAGTGCAGCAAACTAATAACTTATACCAGACTGTTAGATACAGGAAGAGTATACATTTCACTTAATGTGCACTATTATCTCTGCTCAGTCTACGTTTCACAGCTGCCGACACCTCGTATGCTCTAGTTGCGCTGTTTAACACTGACGTCACTTGTTCAATTTTAGAGAGCATTGGCTGAAATGCCACAATCTCTTTACACAGCTGGAAGCCAGGCGCCAGCGTTGCCTGTAGCCACCACCGGCTCATGCTGCCTATGCCTGCAGCAGGGCAGCCCAGCACACAGCAGAACTCCGTGTCTCCATCTGCCTCCCCAAAACAAGATGAGTGCCAGGACTGGTTGAGGAAGCGGTACTCCCAAGGAATTTCGCTCAGGTTCCCATCTCCAATGCAGAAGAGCAGCTGCCAGAGAAAAGCACATAGGCATACAGGGGTTTTTTCCTCTCCTCCAAAGACTAAATAATGGATTGTGAAACATTTTCCGAATTTGCCCACATCCACCACACCTCTGGAGCAAGGCCAGCATCCCCAACTATCCCGCATCAGAGGCAAGGCTTCTGACTTGCTCATAGGTGAACAAGTTCTGACCCCTTAGTAGAGGATGAGCTCCACTTGAAGTCCCATCCTGTTCCAACCATAAACAGCTGATCTCACAGCACAAGCCCCATCTACAACAAGTCTCATGTAGATGTCAAGCCTGTCTTATACAGTGCTCCCAAACCCTGATTTATGGGCTCTTCTGGACTGTGAAGGATTCATCCTGGGGACATACAGTCAAAAGTCTTGCTACAGCTGAGGCCTATTTCTAGAGAAAACATTCATTAAAGCAAGCACTGATCTTTCTGAAGCTTGCAGGATAAGCTGTCCCCATTTCTGGGGAGGATCGCCAGATCTCCCTTGCATCTGAATGTCAAACAAAGGCTTTGATTGCTGCTCCCTAAAGGGATACCTCCTATTAACCCACTGTACATCTGAATCACTGCTACATTTTCATAATACCAGTACAGCAGCCCCCATACATCTAAACACAAGGTTTCTGCATGCAGAGTCATTTCAGCAATCCTCCCCAGAGCTCTAACTCTTAGACCTATTTTTCTACTCCCCCACATACATGTGATGTTGTGCGTGAGCAGCATTTAACTCCTTTGGCAGAAACAGATAGGTATGTTTGCCTCCTCCATATGGGTCATGTGCAAATAACCCACACACGTGCGCAAGGCAGCTGCAGCAGCATTTCAGTCTCTGATCTTGACCCTATTCGCACAGCAATGGGAAACACAGTGTAAGGCAGCTCTCCTGTACTATGGGGTAAGGAATAGACCTGAAATGTCTGCAGCATATAAAGTAAGAAATTTCAATCACTTCAGCTTGAGATCAAAAGCAAAAGGATAATGTTTCCATGCCTTGCTGTCAGATGGGAGCTAAAGCCCCAACTTTGATGCTGAAGCTCCCTCTGCATGAGAGTCCTGGGCTAAAACTGAGCACTAGCATCATAACATCCAGCAGCTGGGGGCAATCCAGGCACAACTCATCCCCATCCCCTCTTGCTTTTCACACTAGCCACAGCTCACCCCTCCCTCAGGGCTGGACACCAGCAAAAGGTATCAGTGAGGGGGGATTTTTCTTGTTTTGTGGGTGTGGAGCAGGTGATAAAAGAGACTGGTAACACCAACAAACACTTCATATCAGCCAATATGCTGAATGACAGCAGCCCTTTCACAGATCCTGATGTCTTAATTGCCAGCTGCTCTGCACCAGCAGCATTCAGACTTTTCTCAGCATGCTCAGGAGCCGGTATTTAGGCACCAAAGGAACTTTGCTGTGAGACATCTGCAAGAAATCCAGGACTTGAAACCACGCCAGGGTCACCACAGACACAGAAGTAGCATCGGTAGAAGACACAGAGCCAGAAAAACAAGTCCCTGAGCATGCCACTCAATGAAGCTTTCACCAGGCTACAGGGCATTATACAAGAAAAATATTACTCTTATTTGCTGTATAAACAGATTGCAGTTGTGTTCATTACACAGACTTGCATCTCTATTCAGCCGTAGCACATTAAATGCAAATAAAAGGAATAAGTTAAGCTGCACTTAGCGACACAGCACGTTGTAGGGAAGCTTGTGCTGATTAGGGGCTCACAGAAGCATTTCCCAGGAAAGGAGCCAAGGGTCCCTAACAGCCCTCAGTGCAAATTGCTAACTGCTTCTGCAAAACTCGCAGGGCTTTTCCTTCTTTCCTTTTGTTTTTGGGGTTGTGAACAGAAGTCATGTGAATAATTACTTCCCACACCAGCAAACATGCCACAGAGTCAGTGTTGTCCGCTGCTGTTTTGTTGGTTTGTTTTTTTCTTATTTATGGCTGACAAATTAAACAAGGAACACAGAATATTAGCTATTAGCACTAGCCCTTTACAATATGCTAAACAAAGCAGCATTTCCAGCACAGAGAAACATGAGTTGTTACAGTACAACATCCTGAGAAGCTTGCAGAATAACGCCTTGAAGCGTGAACGTCCATGGTGCAGCAGACCTGGAGGAAGAGGGTCTGAGATATGGATGAATCTCTGCCACAACGACACAAAAGCTTATAAACAGATGTTGGGGCACCCATAGCAAGTGACTGCAAACCCAGGGTCCTCAGCTGCATTTAACAGCAAGGCAAAAAACACTGGGCAGTCTGAGACACCTCTAGCCTTTGCTGCTATCCATACCAGGTCTCATTAAGGCTGGGAAATATTTTTGGGTTGACGATGGAGGTGGAAGCTGGACACCAAAGATGTTCTTAAGATGACTGCTATAGAGAGCTTCACTACCCATGCAGGAGGCCCATCAGGTGGTGCCAGCTCTTATCATCTGTCTGTCCTCACCAGCTAACAGATAACACCCTCAGCTGCCCAAAACATTTCCAGTTCAGCAGTACTTGAAAACAGAACAGAAAAAAAGACTTGCAAATGCATCTGCATCTTTCCTGCATATTTTGTGCTCGCTCTCAGTCCTGCAGTTATTTTTAATTATAATTCACTCCAAAAATAATTTCCGAGACATTTATCTGCTGCACACTGCCATGATTACCCAGCCTGTGCTTTGTTGTAGAGCAGAGGCAGCTGGCCCTGGAGCAGATCAACATTGCTCTGCCTGGCTCAGTCTGTGGGGCCAAATACTGGCCACCCCCATGCTGATCAGACTCCTTTTAAATACAATTATTCAAAGGAAACTTTGATTTTGCAACAAATCTCACTGTGGCACAGAAGCAATAAGAGGATCCAGCAACAGAAGCAAAGGGCACACATTATTCCTTGTTATTTAATTTGTAGTTCAAGGATATGCATATTTGTCAGAAGCCTTTTCCCTCTGCCCTCTTCTCCTGCCAGCTCTTTTATCACCAGCCTATAACCACACACTGAAGCAAAGCCGATCTGAGCAGGGAAACCATCCACAAGGCCAACAGTCTTGGAGTCTTGTGGGTTGTTCAAAGCCACACTGGCAGATGGCACCTCCCCATGCGCCAAGGCAGACCCCACACTTCACCACCACCCCTCCCCTCCCACATCCCCATGAAATAGGAAAAGAAAATCTCCCACAGTTCACTGGCAGGGCACCCAGCCCAGGAATGGACCTGCTCAACTGCTCACACAGCGACAGGGTGGACAAGGCCCCTGCTTGCCCCCCACAGCTGGGTCGGCTTTGTCTGAGAATGGAGCAAGAACACAGATAAAAAAATTAAAAGTATCAGGATTTTTAGATTCAGGAACACTCTCCACTTCTGGACTTCAGCTTCTCAACTCTGACAGAATGAGAATACTACAGTGCTCCACAATTATTTTTTTAATCTTAATTTTCCATATTAATATATAATCAGGAAGATTTTCTTTCAAATGCCTTTTTTTCTTTTTAAGTACAATCCTCTGAGCTGGCTGGCTCTGACTGTTTGAAGGCTTTGTTTTAAAATTAAGCTTCCCTTTATACAGATTTCAATAGCTACAATCTTTCCGTGGCTTAGGTGAGCCAAGAGCAAAGACGACCCCAAAGACCTGTAGCAAACTAAGCTGGGTTTTGCTTTGTGCACCTGAAGAGGTGAGAAATAGCCTGGAACTAAGCTCAGGGAGAGGAAGGCAGGGCAGTGTCTGGCAGTGGCAAAAAATGCAAATGCACCAGGGAGGGCATTTCCTGCATAACCATCTGCCTTCAAGCGTCAGCTCAGCAAGGAGAGCTGCACAGAGCTGGGGCCAGCAGTGAAGTCAGCATGCTACAGCAGCCAAAAGCAGGCAAACTGGGGCAGAAGGAAAGGATCTGAGGTGTCTCAGGCATCCCAGCATATCTTTTTACTTCACACAACAACAAAGGAATAGCTTGGAAGGGTGGCCAAGGTCCTTTCTACATGGCAGTACCCTCAGCACACAATTCACACATCCAGCAACATTCTTAGGTTTAACTTTTCCCTCAGGCTGCTTTAATCCTCGCAGAGGCACCTTTTGGTACTGTGATACCATATGCTCTACCCAAAGAAAGATGGTGGGAAACTAAAATTGCACAAACTGCTTTAAATGGAGAGTGGCCCAGGAACCGAGTCCTGGCTATGGGGGAACTAGGCCCAGCTGCTTGGTTTGCTACAGTTTGTCTATGGAGCCTTCACCAAATCATTTACTTTTTCTTTACCCCTATACACTGACTGCGAAATGTAGATAACTACACCTTCCTACCTACTATGGTTTTTGTGAGCATGAAGACAAAACCAGTGAGGAAATAACGTATTCAAGCATTTGGAGGTGATCTTAGAGCCACAGACCTTAAACAGCTTCCAAAAAGCCAAGCTGTATCAAGATTGCTCATCAGCAAAAGAATGGGTTCAACAATGATCAACCCCAGCTCCCAGAAAAACATAGAGATGCTGTGCCCTGCAATTAAAAAAATACTGATAGCAGTGATCAATGAGCTACCAAAAGAACCCAGTCTTCAGAGTAATTTTAATATTGCTTACGCAAAGACACACAACTGGCTTAAAGAACAAGCTGTGTAAAGCCAATAAGCCAACACTTTTCCCCTTTTCTTGATGAGTGCTATTCTTAATAAAATTAGTTATGCTCAAAAAGCCTTGTCTTTTTGCTTGCCTTTTGCATGTTCGCTCCAGATACATTTTACTGCACAGTGAAGTGTAGCAAGTTCTTTTTTGCTAGGCTTGCAGTTAACAGACAACCAGAAAAAACAAACACCTATTTTATGTTTTTAATACTGCCCAGTAATTACAAGAAAACAGGTGCTATTTGCAGGGAAATCCCACATTACATATTTTTTTTTACTCTAAGGACTAAATGAGGTTGGGACTGATAGTACACAGAGTCTTTTCCTTCCAAGGCCCCTCTGCAGCCTGCTTGATGTCAGACCAAGCAGGCTGCAGCATGAAACCACCCCATCGGTGGGTTCAATAAACTAGTGGCCTCTGTCTCCATTTGCAGTGGGAAGAGCACCAGAGGGGTGTTTTGGAGTTAGTGCATCATTGTGCACTCCCTCCTGCTGCCAGGCAGAGGAATGAGAAGACATTTATTGCCTGTGCATGTCCCACAAGTAAAAGCAAACGTGGATCCCAGTGCTGCCAACTTGGCAGCATACACCAGCACCATATTGCCTGGAATGAGAAAGAAATAATTTATATTTAAAAAGAAATAAGCACTCTGCTGCTGTTGGTTAGTAGAAGTCCATTGTGCAGAACCCTTAATTACAAGTATGGGGCCATCATAAGCCAATTTATTTCCTTTTTTCCTACCTCCCAGTGGAGCTTTATGGGGAAGGCACATTTCTGTAAAGAACTGAGTGCATTTCAGTGATGCTTGCCCCATTACATGAAATCATGCACATATGTGCACACACCCCCTCACTTTATACAACCCTAACAAGCCTAAAGCCAGCACTACAGTCAATTCAGAGATCAAGGATCACTTCTAATGGAGACAACATAACAGAATTCATTTAATATTCTCCTTGGATTCAAAACAATAATATTGTCAACTAAATAAAAGGCAAACATTCATTTGTATGTAAAACAGTTGGTTATATCAGGCCTATTTATGTCTCCCTTCCAGCTACAAAGATTTATGACTGAACACCCAAGGGACCTTTATATATCTATCCAAATTCATGCATTTTTTTCATTAACCTGTGTACTGGCATCTTGTACAACACAGCATGAAACAATAATATAGATTTTTCTTTTTCTTGCTATTCAGGCAAAGGAAGAAAAAGTTCCTGCCAATAACACCAATAATAAACAAACTCTCTCTGAGCTGGTTTGTCATACATAAATATAGATCCATATTTATATGTACATATATGTGTATGTAAATGTATGCACAGACGCATGTGTATCTATACACATAGAGGGGTCTTCTTGTCCTCCCTCTGCCTGCTCTTTTCCATCTCCATTTCAATTACCCACCAGCCTTACCACCTTCTTGCAATGCCAGACTTGTTCTTTCAGTATCTCCCTGGTGACAGGACAAACAGCTGCAATAAATTACCCAGTTTGTTTTTTCCATTAAATATATTTTTAAAAGTAAAAGTTTGAAAGACAGAAGTGTATTTGTATAGAGTAAGAACAACCACCTTTATAACCCCAAGAAAATTACTGCTGGATGAAAGAAGCAGAAATCTGGAGGATATGGAACAAAATCCAGCTGCTGTTAAGACTAACAGTAACAAAAAGTTTCTTAGCTTGACCACTTGTTTGTTTTCTCTAAATCTTATCAGTTAGGCTGACTGTATTACTTGCCGTATTTATCTTTTTAGCCTAGCAAATCTGTGCCACCAAAGAGACTTCAAATCTGAAGTCCTTGGCAATTGGCTGTGCCCTGATCAGGGGAACAGGTCAACCCCATTTTGTGTCTGGGGACTCCAGACACTGCTTGGCCAGAGCATCACTAGTGCCTCTTGGGGCAGAGGAAGGGAACCTGAGAAAACAGGAGAATCATCCAGCTCTGGGTGATGGGGGACAGCAGCAGGGCATGTCAGGAAAACCCCCAGGTGCCTTCCCTTCCCCAAAACCAAGCACCCATCAGCATCAGAAGTCCAGGATCCCTGCTGTGCACCAGGGCTAACAGAACACACCAGAGTCATTGCAATTCCACCTCTAGAAAATGCCACTTTTCTGGCAAAATGCTTGTTTGAGGTGCCAAAAGAGCAGCCAGGATCATTGAAGCAGCAAATGCCTCCCCAAGCCCCACCACTCACCTGCTTCATCCTAAACCCACCTGTCACAAGGAGCCACTGCTACCCAAGCGATCCCCCCTTCCTGCTGGCACCACACACAGACATCCCCTAGCCTGAGGCACTGCAGGGTCATTTCTGCCCCCTGTGTGAGGTTATTATGGAAAAAGAGCATACTGCCTTCCCCTGCAGGCTGCTGGGAGAACTGAGAAGCGTTTTAAGGCAGTAAGGAACATACTGAATCCAGGAGATCATAGCTCAGATCCTATTGCCTATTGCATTGCATTAAGGTTCAACTTTTCTACTTTAAAAAAACCAAACTCTTATTCTTCATTCTTTTCCACTGCTAATATTTGTTCTTTGAGGTTTGTTGTGGGGGAGGCAGGCAGGAAGTAGAGGTCTTTTTGGAACAGCAGAGCATCCAAGTAGCAAGAGCATTCGTATCCCACCTGTCCTTAGACCTAGATTTTCGTCTGCTGCGCATGCACTAAGAGGGCTACTGCTGAAATGGCACTGCTCAATTACTGCCATCCAGAACAGTCCTCTCCCTTTCCACCAGCAGCCAGGAGGCATTACACCTCACTGAAGCACTGTGCCTTGTCATTTAGGTGACAGGTTTCTTCCCCACCTTCTGCCTCTTGGCTCTTCCAAGACATAATTGAGCCCCTTAAGTAAGCAGTAAAACAAATAGAGAAGCTGGGTGGAAAAGCTCAAGCATAAATATTTGGGTTTTTATACTAGTTTATTCCCTTGCAACCTTGTATTTTTTATGTTTAATAACACATGCTGAGGCAGAGTAATCAATCTTAAGTGAAAAGACCAGCCCTTCCAAGAGTAGCTATGTCTGCATAATACTTGCCTTCCTGCCTGAAAATTTCAGAGTATCCTGAATTTTTTCTAGAAGTAGCCCCTTGGGGCACAATTTTCAGCTAGGCTTTATCCCACACTCCTGCTACATGGGTGCAAGCTAGCACTACATCTATCCACAAGCTGATGCCTGCAGGGGAATAAAGATGAGAACCAGTACCTGGATTTGAGAGTACAGAGCCAGACAATTAGGATGGGCTACTCAGTTGTTCAGAAAAAGGTCCTCCCACCTGCATGGAGTCTCCTGGGACCCTGGCTGTCATACAGCAATCTGAATCAGGCCCTGACCTGCCATCTGTGCCTTTGAGAAGTCTTCCTATCATCCACAACTGCCATCAGTTGCTTACAAGTGCTCAATATGGTGGATATTTTAATGGGTCCAGGCAGCTCTCACAGAGCCAGTCCCAGGCTAAAGAGCAGCACAGAGGAATCTCACCTTTATGCTGCCATCTGCCAACCCTCCTCTTCCTATGAAGAAGGTTTTGGTCAAGACCTCATCCAATAAACCATCTCAGGAATGATCAGCAGGACATGGCACTGCTTTCCGATAGATGCTTGTGTATCTTGAGCTAATAAGACTATTGCCCAAAAGGTCTGGCAACCCATTTTAGTTGTGAAAATTAAGTACCACATCTTTCCTTGACGGACCTCCTTGCTCCCCGGGCTGTCATAACTCTTCCCCACCCATCATGGAATATGATATTTTGTACACTAACTCTTGGAGACTAAATTGGACCTCCAGGGGAAACTTCATCCTCAAATTTAAATATTCATTATATAGCAAACCTGCACCTATGCTCATCTTTCCCTGGGCTAGGCTGGTGATGCAGTTGTGTCATAGCAGACTCAAAGGTTTCCTACTCTGGAAAAATACTACTTTGTCACTAGGGCAGCTGTAAAGTCAAAGCCAGCCACTTACCCCTGGAGGGTGTCAAACTATGCAGCAGTTAAGGATGATAACACCACCCCTGGAGGGAGCATTGCTGTCCATCTCAGAATGGGTCCTGACTTGACAGGTCCCCCTCTGCCTGATCTTACTACTGAGCAGGTAGAGTTGCAACTGGGGAGCCTTTGCTTTTGCCCCACCTCTCTGGTCCTGAGACCACAGGCGAAAAACCCCATGTCGTCTCTATTTTGTATACTTTGTCCAGTCTTGTACTCAGATTGCAAACTATTAAGATCAGAGGTGCTCCCCCTCTGTAGACAGCCAGAAACAAGGGACCCATCTTGTTTGCCACCCCACGGCAAGCTTTTGCTGAGCTTTGCTGTGACAGGCAGCCACTCCCCAGTAGGCTACATTCAACAAAGTATTAAGCACAGGGAGCATTCACTTGTGTGAGATTTAATGAGTTGGGAACACAGCTAGTAGCTAGAAAATGATTTCTTACCAGGCATTCATCACAAAAAACAATGCCAAGGATAGCACATTTTCTTACCCATTAAGAGAAGCAAGACCTGCCACCTAGAAGTGGTGATGGGAAGGAGCCAGCACACAAGGCACGTGAGAAAGTGTCAGCATCCGACAAAACACAAGGTTAGTATTTGACAATTCACATTTGCAGCCTTCCCAGCTGCTCCTCCTGTACAACATACCTCTGAGACTTAATAATAAATGTGCTGCACTGTTCTCTGGTGCAGCTTTTCAGGTACACTGAAAACAGTGATTTTCATGACTAAATGAATGGAAGAGTTGCAGAACATGATGTCAGCTTGCCAAGTGCCTCATCTAAGAGTTACACACACAATTATTCTCTCTACAAAAATCAAAGGCAATCCATCAATTACTGTCTTTTTACCCTACCTGCTTTTCTATTATTTGGTATTTTAAAAATATTGTATGTATTAACCACACAGAATCTACAGCACACATTGATTTTCCATTAATCTTGCTTTAGCCGAGTTTAAAAAAAGTCAAGTCACTTTTTACTGCCACAAGTCAAGCACAAGCAATTGTTAGCAGCATAACTGAGCTCTTGGTAGACCACTTGCTGGCCACCGATAGCTAACAAAAGCCTATAAGCAAAAGAGGCTTTTCATATTATGTGAGCATTTCTATAGAAAACACTGGAAAGATACATTAGAGACCAGATTTTCAAATGCAGACACGTAAGCACCGTCACCTCTATATGCCTTTCAAGGGAAAACAACACTTTGGGTGGGGGGCAAGAGAACTTGTTCAAAGCCAGGGATTAGCAAGGAAGGGTTGGCTTTCTCTTGGGCTGTGCAAACACGTCTCCTCACAATCCAGAGCCACATCATTGCGTGCACACACACAGAGGAAGACAGGTTCATCCAGCCATGTGGGAAAAGGCCACAGCCATCCCCAACAGCCTCTCACATGGTGTGGGAACAAGCACCCACACCCTGCAGTGACTCTTTGCACCTCCTGCACCATCAGAGCAATGCATCTCTCCTCCCCTCACCAACTGCTTTGAGGTTTCTAGGTAAAAAGCTGTTAATGTAGGTTAATACATAATTAAACACATGACTTGCACACACAGGCAACTTGGCATATGTCCCACTAATACATAAATATTTTTAAATGGCTGGAGACAAAGCAGACAGAAGTAATGCAAAAACCTGCTGCTTTTGAAGCTTCCCACAAAAGTTAATGCTGCTGCATTCCCAGAGCCACCATGCAGCTTGAGACAAAGCTGTGCAAGGACTCAGAGGCACAACACAGCAGCAATTCTGACTTGGGAGCAGAGACTTGGGCCAGGCTGAACACACTCAGTGACCATCCAAGCACTGCATGTGCCAGCAAAGACAGGCAGTGAGTCAGGCTGGGAAAGGATTGCATCAGCCCCTATCAAACAGGGTTTTTTCATTATGATTATTCTGTCCTTTGGTTTCCTGGTGTACAATGTTCTTCCCCAGCTGGAGCATGGTGGACCAGGGCATTAAGTGCTTTGACAATCCTTCACCAAGTACCACCTGAGAAGCCCAGCAGGGGGAGGGCCGAGAGGGCACTTGAGCTTCCCCAATGACACAGCAGTGACATTCAAAGAAGCCTGAGGAAGCCAGGGAGGCTGCCTGCAGGTGCCAACCATCCCTGCTCACACTGGTAAGTCCAACAGCAGAAGGTACAAGGATTACCCTGCCATGCAGAGAGCTGTGAGCACACCTTCATAAGGGCACAGGTGGATGTTAAATGTTCTTTCTTGCAGTCCTATTATTCCGCACCATTATTAGGATGAAAAGGGACTAGGAGAAAAGTGGGGAAGGTTGTGTCTTTTTGTTCCCCTGTGTGTTGAAGATTAATTTAGAACATATTAATTACATTTGCATATGCCTGAAAGCTAACAGAGGAGTGAGCAAGTGTCCTGAAGGTAATTGAGTACAAGAAAGTAATTTTGGCAGATTTTTCTTTGCAGAGTGTGATAAGGTAGAAAATGGGAAGAGGGCTGTTCAGAGGCACCGCTCAGAGCATCCCTCCTGGACACTGCAGCTCCAGGAGTGCTCTGGGCTTATCCCTATGGGATACAGCCTCTGCAGCAAAGGGACCCAGCCAACCCACAGCAATCATCTGCCTTCTGAGGGGCTGACAGGGGAACACCTTCAATGCTACTGAGGACATTCATGCTCAGGTGTCCTCTATCAAAACATTTATGTCCTTCACACAACCGCTCTCCTAATTACATTAGTACTGCTTCTCCTTCAAAGGATCCTGAGATCAAGAAAACCTGGTGAAAAACCTTCTCTAAACCCAGCTGAGGCTATAGCTGGGACTAGGCCAGGTCTATGTCCCATTTCAAAGCAGTTCACCTTCCCACCCATCTCTACCTAGTCTCTCCCTGCCCAAACCCAGCCCTCCAAGACTTCCCATGGAACAGAAACGTATGACAGATGAATAAAATAGATTTTGCATCTATATCCACCAGGTGCTTTTTTTTCCACATCTTCAGCAGTCATCTCATAGGCCTGATGCACTCAGGGGACCCCTCTCACTGCTCTGCAGAGAGGGAGACCATACCAGCCTCTTAACTCTGCTCTGAGGTTCAGCGCTTCTCCCAACAGCCCTCCCACTAAGCACTAAGATGATACTTCAGTACCTCTCTGCCCCTTAGCAGGTCTCTTAGTTAACTCTACTGGATATTTCAAAGACTCTGCAAACAGCCAACACCTACCACATACTCCAAGTACTAATATGTTGAAAAAAAGATACCAAGTCTAGTTCCATTCTGGGGAGGTTTTCTTTTTTTTTAAGTACAGGTTAAATTATAACTTCTATAGCAGCTATAATAAAGAACAAAACACTTTTGCATACTGGGAAGTCTGCTGTTCTTCCTTAACCCTTGAATAGCTACTCAGATCGAGTAACTCCCTCAGCCTGGCTCTGCACCCAAGAGCCCAGCCCCGCAGCTCAGGGTGTCAATTTGTCCAGGAGCAATTTCAGCTCCTGATCTCTGCAAAAGTGCCAGGAACACACAAATCAACTTCTTATCCTCTAAAAGACATCTCTGTCATGATAGATACGCAACCCATGATGTCTCTTCACAGGCATCAAACAGTTTATTAATAGTTTAGCAGAAGCAAGTTGGACTAGCTGGGGTCCATCTAGCAGCATCCCTCACCCTTGCGTCAGAAGAGTTAGCATCCTCCCCAGTTTGTACACACTCCTGCAGTAATTTGGTGAGCAAGCCTGGCATGCATTTTGCAAGAGCGATTGCAAGCTGGAGGGGAGTGAGCTGGCTGCTTACAGGCAGTCAACATTTAAATTTCATTTTTTAACTCTGCAAATTAAGATATTGCTGGTACAAACTAATGCCTTGACCACCTGGAAGAGATGGCTCAAGGAGAGCTTTTCCCAGCTCCCTGTGGCAGAGGCGCTTGCTCCTGAAACACCATCAGTGCTCCCTTCTGGCCCAGGCTATGGAGCACAACATCCTGGGACACCCAGCACCTATGTTTAGAGGGCTTCAGTGGAAGAAAACAGAAAGCAGGATATAAAAATGAGGACAACTCATTTGTTAAGAACAAACTGGTCATATAAAAAAAAGTGTGAAAAATTTGAAGTCCCTGCTCTCACCTCCTCCAAAGAGCCAAGAACACTGGAGCTTTAGTCCCATTCCTTGTCAGTGAAATGTCCCAAAAACAAGCTGTCCCATTAGGCAGTTTAATGAGGTGTCTGGAGCTGTTAATGAAGGCAACCCCCAGTGTTTCATTATACTGAAATCTGCTCCACAACAGGTAACCCAGCACTATATTAAGGCATAGCTATCAGATCACACACTGCTTCCTAGGTTCAGCTCCCTTTTCAGGGTTACCATTCTGGGCCATGCATTTTCTGGGACCACTTTAGGGGGGCTTGATAGTGGCTGAGCAGGGCTGCTCACCACAGGCACTGTGCAGGCCAGCACCAGCCCCCCTCTCCTCCTAAAAAATGAGCACAGACACCTGAGAAAGTGGCCTTTGCATCACTGCGCAATCTCCATAAACGAGGTAGAAACTTGTGGTTTAGGTAAAATTTTATGTAAGCGTTCCAACAAAATAAAAATTAACTCCTCCTTCCCCACCACACAAGGAACCTGCTCTTCAGGCAGAAACAAGCTTTGTGCTCAATAGATACTTAGTCCTTTCCTGAGCTGCCCCAGTTTTCCAAAACTCTCTTGAATTTTGTACAAAAGTGGAAGTGCAAACTCTCCCCCATTTTTGACCTACATTTATCAAATTGCAACTAAAAATAGAGCAAACTATGCATAAATGGATTAAACTCTTTTTGCACTGTCTTTTATCATCTATTTTAAGGCTGCTCTAGCACTTTTCAAAACTATGGGTAAAACAGATGAGGGCTATGGGGCAGATGGAGAACATTGCCCTCACATTGGTGAGGCCAGTGGTGGCCCAGACCACAGCAGCTCCTGTAGGTCAGAGCCTGGGCCCCAGCAAGAACTGGATCAACGTGACTTCTGCTCATATCCCAGAGACAGGCTCGAGGTGAATGCCTGCAGTTTGGAAGTGCTCAGGTTTGATTTAGATGGTGAACCTGCTTCTCTCCAGTCTCAGCTTAGGCAGAAACAATCCTCCACCCTCTGCCTACACCGGGGGCAGAAGTCTGTTGTCACCTTGGTGCTCACTCATGGCAGCCTTAGGCAAAGAGCATTTCTCTGTTGCTGTCTTTCAATGGCATGGGGCTTCCACAGCTAACAGCAAATGATGAAACAGGAATCTCTCAAGTCACAGGGCAAAGCAACCCTCAGCCCCAACGACTTAACATCTCCACCCATGACACTCTGGACATCTCTTGATCTCTTCATAATTAAACACCTTTCCCAATGTAGAAACAAGCACAACACAAGCTTTTCTCCACACCTAGTGAACTTATGGATGAAGCCCTTATCAGCATTTGTCAGGATTAAGTAGGGATTTAGATGGAGAATTTTATGGTGCCTGCCCAGCTGTTGGAGGCCAACCCACAGTGTATTTGCAACCCATGAACAACTCAGCTTGCCAACCATTTTCTGACAGCATAAACCTGTATTATTTCCACTCAGAAAATTAACACTAGGAAAAGCAGAAACAGGAGGATTGCCACCTGATCTTGCTCAGGGAAATAAAACCAGTGAGTATTTGGCCACAAAGGCTAGAGAGAAACTGTTAAAAAAGTAGGTTAAAAACAAGTACTTTTCATGGAAAGAATTATAGACCATTGCACTTACGAGCAAAGCAGCTGCTGAGCTGAAGCAGAAGAGCTCTGGCTAGTCCATTATGGGTCTCCCAGCTCCTCTCATCCCTTCCTTTTGCAGTTTGTTTTGCAGCTGGTGACAGAGCACAGGAGGAGGATCTCAGCTGCAACAGGGCCTGGAGGAGCAATAAAATCTGGAATGATCTTACACTTGCACTACAGCAAAGTGCTTGGCACTCCTGTTATTACAGCTGTGCAGCTGGGACTTTTAACCTTTTCTTTTGGTTTCAATCACCTGGCCACTATTCCTGGCTCTTCATCTTCCTTGAGAGTTCTGGGCTATTCCAGAGGAGCAGAGGGAATCTGCCAACCTGCTGCTTCTGCTGGAAGGGATTTGCCCTGCCATTACACATATCTTCTTCAACCAGTCTCAAGGCTAGTTACAAGCACTGGTCAGCACCTTGATGCATCCATCAAAACCACAGCAGGTTTCAACAAAAAGCCACTCGGCATCCCAGTTAAGAACACCAGCATCTTGCCTAAAGGTCTAAACGTGTTAGAGTGGTTAGCCTTGTTGCACACTCTTCCCCACTGGGTTTGATCACAAACAGCCACAGCCCAGCCCTGCCCATCAAACCTTCATTTCCCTCCTCTCTCCAAGCCCAGACCCTCTCCAGACTAGCAAGAGCAGTGACCCAGGCTCTCATAAGTACCCAGATAGTGCAGAAAGGAGGCGCAGCACCAGCAGCAGCCAGATTTGTTAACTAATAATGAGGCTGGCATGGGAGAGATGGAATTAAAGTAGATTTCAGAGTCAGATTTAAGCTGATAACAGCAACTGTGGGTATCGTTCAAGGCAACATGAATCTGAGGCTGGACTCTGAAGAGACAGAGACAACCACACATCTGACCAGGAGAGGAGCTCATGGAGGTGCAGGAGCCCAAATGCCTACCCCAGGTCCATGCCAACCCTTGCTTTATATTCACTCAACCTGGACAAGATGCATCCAAGCAGCCTGCCTGAACCGTCCTCCTTTAGGTCATAGCCCACCTCCACAAGAGCAGGCAGGACCAGTGCTCCCAGCAGCACTGGGGAAGCAGGTGCCCACCCACAACCCAAGCCTCCCATGCTCATCTTGGAGTGCAGCTGGTCACAGAGGGCAGCCACAACATGTGGGAAAACAGCAGGTTCAATAAAGCACTGTCAGGTGAAACGGGGAGAGCTGAGGGGACTGTCAGAGCAGTCTCCCATGTATTATTATAATATTTATTTAAAGAAACCAACCCTTTCAGTTAGCAGCAGGCAGCATCTCATTAAATGTGTTGGGTTACCAAGTGCACCAAGCAGCTGCTGAAGTGTTAGCTTCTTGTCACCTTATTACAATCCTCCACAGCTGCTTCCAGTTCTCCTTCCCTCCCCTCAGTTCATCTTTATTTTCACACTCTGTGCTTCCTCAGCTCTTTTCCCTTGTTGTACTCATCCCCCCATGCCCCCATCAGTAGCTGTGCTGCAGAATATATTGCTTGCAGCCTCTGGTGCTTTAAAACTCTGCCAGCAGCTGGAAACAGAGAGTGGGATCTCACCCTGAGCCATTAAAATCAGCTCCTAAATCCTGCAGCAGCCTGGCACAGCCAACCCCTTAGCCTTCAGCAGTTGGGAACAGCAGGAAGAAAATACACGGGAAATGCTGAGTAAAACCATTTCTTTACTCTGAGCAACTTCCACCTCCCACAGAGCAGGGTTTACACAGCACAGCAGGCATCGCTCACCTGGAAGTGTTGTTAAGAGCACCAGCAGCTGCCAGAGCTGTGGCAGTAACACACAGACCTTGCAAGAACCCCTTCCCCCTCCCCAAGGCCTGCACTGACGTTTTTAATGCTGGGGGAGGGGGTGGGTCATTCATCTGTCTAAGCAGCAGATGAGACAACTTCAGGGAGAAACCACACTGCATCTTGATATCAGCTCTTCTATTAGTAAAAAGAATTAAACAAAAATGAAATAAAAGCTGACCTACCTGGGCATAAAAAGTCACTAAGCGGCAAGAGGGAACTACCCTGCAAAGGAAGATGAGCCAGGAGCTGAGGGGCACAGCAACCTCACCAACAAGGTGCTCAGTACCAGAGAAAGGAGAGCCAGTCTTGTCGGAAGTGATTGTCACCACACAGGTCTATAGCAATGAAAAAGGTCCAAGGACAACCCTGAAGCCAGGGCCAAGGATCAAGGCAAGGTAGAATACCCATACAGCCCAGCCAGAAGAAGAAGAAGGTCTAACGACCTGAGCTTAAATGCAGCCCCTGGCTAAGGCTGGAAGTGCATGGGTGGGTGAGAACAGGTCCCAGGTGAGGCTGGTCCAGGTGATCAGAGCCTGGAGATGCATGCAGACCTCCAGGAGAGCTTTCTTGATGGTCCTGGGGCCTTGGCCCTACTCCATTAGCACCAATGCTGGGGTTCACTGCTGTCCTCCCAGACCAGCAGGAGACACCCACCATGCGGTGTGTAACCTCACCTGTCCTGTCTTTGACACTCTGCATAAAATGCACTTAGAAGTGATATTACAGAGGTGCCCCACAGCTATATAGACAAGATGGGGTTTTATACCTGTACCTTCTACCAGGGTACCACAGCCACCACTGTGGGAGGCTCTAGGAAACAATTAAGCTCCTCTTATACCTTGAGAATTTGTTTGCTTGGTCCCTGTGGTTAATTACAACCTATGTGCCCTAATTACAACCCCAAATTCCAGGTTTGGGAGTTGAGTAATAATCAGTGTGTTCCCTGCATAAGCCATCACCCGGGTTCCTGCCCAGACAGGAGCACATCGCTCTGCTGCTCCTCAGCCACTGCTGTCACCCCAGAGCCACCAGTGTTTCCCAGTCAGGAGACACAGACCAGCACTGCTTTTAAATGCAACACCCCACGAACAGAGGGGGTGGTCCCCAGGCACCTTTTTAGTCCTCTGCTGCCCTTTCCCATTGCTGGAACAATTGTTCTCCCTGCCCATGCACAAACAGATGCAAAGCCACACTTCTCCCAAATCCAGATGTCTTCTACCAGCCTCGATGGGAGAGAGCACAGACCCATGGGTGGTGCGAGGGGGATGAGGGAACCAGCAGAGTATCCCTGGGGCTAGCAGATGCTTCAGCCCCCAGCAGATGTTTAAGTGCCCCACCAGCACAACTGGCCCAGGATGAGGGGAGCAGAGTGAGGACCCCCGACCCCCTTCCCCATGGCCATACATCCCACTCCACAGGGCTCTGCCAGCAGCACCATGTTGCTGAAACTTCTCTCCTCTGGACACCTCTCCTCCAGCAGGTTTGTATTCATGCTGATCATTTCCACTTGTGCCAAACTTCACTCCTTTACATTTCTTCTCTCCTTTGCTTTCTGGGCCCCATGAAACTCATCCATAATAAGCAGCTGTTGTTTTTCAGGCTGCACATATGAAATAAAAACAGTCCAAACTCTCCCTCTTCCTCTAACAGAAAATAAATAAATAAAAAGAAACAAAATCCTCCAAGCACAGAACAAAACAGCTTTAGTGGGAACAGTAGGTTTCTGGCAGACCCAGAGAAACCACCCCAATTTCTCTGGGTCAGGAAACGGTTGGGAGGGGGAGAGGACTGGGGTCCCCACACTTGCACCAACCACCCTCAAAACAATCCTGCAGCTCTTAATGACAGTATGAGAACATCAGGCTTTGTGTTTAGAGAATTATTTTTTTTAAACCCTTTGGGCGCTTTTAAGGGCTCTAATTCATTAACCTTTCCTTGGCTGAGACCAGCAAATGGATATCCAGAAATACAAAAAGCAATTACACAAATTCATGGGGAAAAAGTCCATCAACATTATTAAACACAGCCCCTCAAGAAAGTGCCTGAGCTGCAGGCAGGGAGAGCAGCCACGGTCTCAGAAAGTGCAGCCACTCTTTTCCCTGAATTCAACACATTCCCTTGACCACTTTTGGAGGTGAGGGTGCTGGGGTAGATGGATCTTTGCTCTGCTCTGACAGGTAACCACCATCCCCAAATTAATCTCATATTGATGGAAAAGCCCAGGGATGGCTGACCTTTCAGACCCCTCACTCTAAAAAGAAAATTTTAAAATTTTCATATGCCCTCAAGACAGCTCCCACCAAGAGGGAGACTTGCTGGAGAAGATCACTTTTGGGGTGGCTCATCCAGCTCCTGCAGCAGCTCTGCAAAACACCACCTGCACATGGGCATCACGTGTGGGCAGGGTTGCCTTCTGTGCTCTTTCAGACATAACTGTGACAGACATCTTCAGGCTGGGCCTCTGTCTTCCTCAACACTGGAGAAATTCGTGTCCATAAGGACACAGCACCACATGAGCGGTGTGAGCCTGAAACTCTAGGATGATGCAGGTAATGGTGACAGCATTAATCCTACCTTATTGAGCTCTCCAAGGAGACCCTCTAAAAAAGCAATTTATTCATGGAAATGGGAACAAATGAGCAATGCTGAACATGAACATGAGCCCTCAGCCCTGACCCAGGGGATGAGACAGCACCAGGTTTGCATGAATTCTCTGCCTCTCTAGGAAAAAATAAGCCACCTGCAAATGCGCAGCCTGCTCTGCCTAACTCAGCTGTGACGGACCTGGGGTGTGCAAAGAGGAGGGGGAGTGAAACATAGGGGGATTTCTAAGGTCTTTTATGAGCCTTTTCTGAAGTTTGTGTACATGTGATGATCTCCAGGGAGACCAAGTTATTATTAAACCAGAATGTGGACTCCTTCTTCCAGAATGCCTACACTGGTTTCAGCTGTTTTTGCAACACTGCATAAACCCAGGCTGTGGATACCATTACACATCTAGCAGGGAAAAAGTTCCCTGAGTCCAGAAACCCCACTGGCTCCCAGGCAGGGACAAAGTGGAAGAACAAGTAAAAGGAAACACAAGCTAGAAGGAGGAACAGCTGTCAGAAGTCTTTAACAAATAAAATAACTTATGGCTACAATGGGCTGTGTTTTCCAGATTTAATGTGCCAGATACCTGGACACTGTGCTGTGAACTGTCTCCTCTGGCAGTCAGTGCAACGTGGAGGGCATGAACATGGCAACCACAAAAATGGGAGCCATGAATTCTCCATCTTAAGCCCATGAGAGACGGAGGTCCCAGCTAAGGCTTCTGGGCTGGCACCTACCAAATTTGACATCCCTCGTGCATGGTGGGCAAAGATTCCTGCCAGCCAGGGCTACCTGACCCAGCCTCCCTAAGGACGGGCTGGCCGGATCCTTCCTGAGACCTCCTTCACTCCACATTCCTATACTCCCTATTTCATTTGCATTGCCCAGTAGTTTTTGGGTGGCAATACCAGACATTCATCTGTTTCATCCAGATCTTTACACATCTAGTGAAGAGATGAGCAGGCACTTATGGATGTGAGTAGGAAACTACATCACTGGCTACCCCAGAGGCTATTTTGGGAGTTGCTAAAAGCTGGTCAAGAGATGTGCATCTCTGCCAAAGGGTTTCTGGGGCAAACACAATGATTAATAGTCAGCTGGGAAAGAACTGCCCAGGTCCTTTACATGAGTTCCACCCCTGTAATGCCTTAGGGAGACCTATGTAATCATACCTGGGAGGCTGATGGTCACCAAGGCTGGGGCTGCAGGAGATGTCTTCTCATTGTATGTGAAAGGAACTAAAACTGGAAAAGTACAGAAGATCTGTGGGTTCATGGAGGAAAGGCTGTAAGGGAGGAGCTGCTCCCAACAGTGTACAGATGCAGAGCGGTGGGCGCTGGTGCAGTGGTGGGAGCAGGGAGAGGTGCAACAAGCTGCAGTTGGTCCATGGGGTATATGGCAGATGTGTCCCCAGGAGACACAGCTGGTCAGAGGCTTTCACCCAGCAGCTCTGCATCCCAGAGGGGTGCTCTGACCCAGCTGCCCAGCCCTGCTGGAGCACAAGGAGGGGAAATGCCCAGCTTTTCCTCCTGGTTGCTGCCACTGCCTGGGCAGGGGCTGCAGGGACCAAGAGGAGGAGGAGGAGGGCTGATGACAGTCCAAAAAACAAGTAATTAGAGAGAACTAGAAGGGCAGTTTCTGAAAATGCTCATGTCATTATTTAGCAAGCGCAGAAGAAATGAAATCAATCAAATTGAAAGCTCAAATTAAAACATGCTTTGATGTTGAAATGAATTTTTTACAGTTTTGTCAAAAAGGCACTCTGGGAAAGGGTACACGGCAGTGTCGGCCCCCACTGCCTCTTCCCCTCATCAGGACCCGTCCCCCAGCAGCAGTCCCACTCTCACCCTTGCCAGGCTTGGGAAGGCAGGGGACAGGGTCACATTACTGCCTGCCAGCTGCAAAGTGCTCCAGTTTTGCTCAGAGCTCACTGTCAAAATGTTTCACATTGTAGCTCGGCTCTGCTGCATCATTGGGTTTTTTCCCTCTTCCTTCCCCGTGACCCACTTTACATCTCCCCACTTCATCTCATTCTTCCCCCTTATAAAAAACATGTGAGTTTAATTTCCCTCAGATGCCCTCTTTGTATCACTTTGAAATTTCTTATTAGACATTCAGCATCATGTGTATCTCAGTGCTGCTCCAGAGCTGACCTCTCTTGCTGTTCTCAGCAGCTGCTCTGTCTAGATACCTTTTTCTAAGTTCAGGCACATGCACATACTGGGTGGGCTGGTGTTCTGGTTCTTGGGGGTTTTTTTATCATAGTTTATGAAACATCTGGGGTTTTATAAATTATTTCTTTTGAATGTCATAATCTTTTCAGTTGTGTGAGCCAACAAGTACCTCTGAGCAGCAGAACAGTGTTGCTAGCACTTGGAATTGGCTCATATTGCAAACGCTGCACTCAGACAAGATGTGCAGACCCCCATCCCCAAGCACACATGTGTGCATGCACACACACACGCAGACCCTTCCTCCGTGCCAAGGGAAACTCTTCAGAGTCACCTTCAATCCACAAGAAGCCCTGGAGACAATCACCACATGGGCACAAACTCCAGCCTACATCAATCCTGACACTCAAGTCCAGCACAGACATACACAGTGAGCCAAGGCACAAACACACACACATATTTTGGGAGCCCACCAAAATATAGCTAAGACCTTGTCAGACAGACTTGTCCCATGGGAATGACCCCCAAAGCAGGTCCCCAAAAGCCTCTGACACAAGCGTCCAGCCAAGAAACAAAACCACCCTTGCCCAGCTCAGTTCACACTCTTCCATGCAGGGCTGGAAATGCTCATGGACTGTTGAAGAGCCGTGCCTGGTAGTGAAATCCTGCCTATGAAAAGTTAGGAAAGTGAGTACTGGAAAATTATAAGGAAAAGGACCAAAACAAGTAACTGACGCATTTGAACATCAAAGCACTCTCAGCCAGCTCTACCCTATTATTTATGGTTTACTCAAGGGTTTGATTTTTCTGCTTTGCTTTTTGTTTATTTGTTGTTGTTACTTCCTTGAGAGAACAAGAGGGACAAGGGGACCCTCTGGAGGATCAGAAGATTTTCTCATTCTGCTTAATGAAAATTCTCAAATGATTGTCAAAACAAGGCAAAATCAATAGAGGATTATTATCTGCAGTGATTCAGCCACTCTCTGCCTGAGTGACAGTGGCAGCTTTGCAGGACTGCCCCCCAACATTGGGTCCTAGCTCTAGTACTCAAGTGGAGAGGAAAGAGCAAGCACTCCTTTTTCACCAAGGAAGGCATATTTTAACTCACTTTTAACTGTGGACACAACCAAGGGCATTTCAGCCCTAAATTAAAATTTAGACCAGCTCCCTGCACATATCTGCAGGTGAAGGATGTAAAAGCCAGCTGGAGCTTACACTGGCTGGTAACGGCTAGCTGGAGCTAACTGGTTGGAGCTTACACCAGCTAGGAAGCCCAGGGCACGAGAGTCCTGCAGAGGACTCTGCAATTTGGCTACTTCTTTAAAAGATCCTCTAAGTCCCTCTGCAAAGGCAGAGGGAATAGGGAAATAAGAATACATCCTTACACTTCCAAACATAACCATTCACAGTCACATAAGGCTGCTCTGTAGGTGATTTTTTTTTTTTAGCTTTTTTTTGGAGGCGTGACCATTTGTGCCCTGTGAACAAAGACCAAGGTGTCGACACACAACTGCTTCTCAGAGGCAGGAGCAGATTCTGCAAATGCAGGTGGATTCTTTGAGGCAAGGACAAACTCAATTAGTTAAACACCCACTGAATGAGAAAAACTTATTTATGCCCTAACCCTAAAACTCCTGTTAAGAGTTCTCATAGCAGCTTCTCTAGAGACACATCCCTTTTGCAGTGTAATACTGTCTCAGAAGCCAGTCACGCAAGGCAAACACAAGAACAAAAATGGATTAGAGGTCTTTCATGTAGGCAGGGGGGAGATGACACACCTTAAGGGCCAAACCTCTTGGTTCTTGCTCTCAGGGAGGCTGAGGTGAAGTTTGTGTCAGCAGGGACTCTTCAGAAAAGAAATGCATGCAAAAAAAACCCAAAATAAGTCTCTTGAATGTCTTCAAATAAAAGAGACTATATTTTACAAATAAAACAATCAAACAATGAATGAGGACTGGGAGGAGAGGCAATATAATGAATAATTAGACAACTAGGTTAATCCTCAGGAAATTAGCTTATTCCCAGGTAGACAGCAGTTAGGAACTGATTAATTGTTATGCTCCAGGAGGTATCATGCGGGAGACAAGACCTGCTTCAGATCTTTCACCATGGGCTGGGAAAAGTACATCCTGGGGACTTCTTACCTTTTCCCTCCTAGGACCTGGGTGGCCCCTGGGGTCCTGCCAGGGCTCAGCCCTCCTGCACCCAAGGGATGCTGGCGGGGACAATGCTGCAGACGGTCACCACATGCCTCTGGAGCCAACAGGAGCAGAAGCACAGAGCAGGATGCGAGCAGTCACTCAGCTTAAATGAATACTCCATGCAACTGGGGTGAACTTAGCTTTAGTTGAGCTCAGTGGAAGTTATAGGACTAGAAAGCATGTGCCTGGCAGGGATAAGGCAACGTTTCCCATAGAGTAACAGCCAGGAAAAACAGCTGGAGCGTCATCTTGCCAACAGGCATTATTTTTATCTCCTAGAGATTAAGATGAAATATTATTATCATATTTATCTTGCATCAATGGAGATACATTATGGACATAAAAGTGGAGTCTGGCGCTCAGATATGAATTCACCACATCAGATCTGTGTTGCATTATTCTTTATTGACTTCTTGTATGACATGATTAAGTAACATTGGTTTAGTCTTTTATCCTGAACACCCTTTCTGGGACAGATTCTTTGACCTCTTGTGATTTTTTTTTGGCTAATTTCTGAGGGTCAACACAGGCGCATAAGGAATAGGCTGCTCAAGTCACCGGGAAATCTGGCAGCTAGGTCTTTTTCTCCATTAGTCCAATCATGAACTTACTGATTAAGGCCTCAACCCACCCAGCTAGTCATTTTGGATAAACAAAGAGACAGCCAAGTATCTAAAGCCATTCCTCCTAGAGCTGGCAGGCACTCCTCTGCTCCCAGTTAGAGGTACCAAAGCACATGGGGAAGCAGCAAAACACACGATACAAGCACCAGGATGAGGTATTCTGTTCCTTCAGGCAGCCAACAGCTGCTAGTCAATGTGTCTCCTCGTTAAACTGCTCATTAACATGCCAGGTCTGTGCTCTGCTCTGACTCCTCTCACACTGGGGCCGTAGCAGCCCCTGTTCCTGCTCCAGCGAGAACTCCTGACTCCACACATCCAGAGAGCCATTTTTAACTTACCCTTCACTATTCTTCCCAACAGATGGAGTCCCCTGTGAGCAAATTGAAGCTCCTGACAGTGATTCTGCTCTGCAGTAGCTCTCAGCATGCTCAGCTGCCTCCAGGACAGAGCATGGGCTCAAAACACGCTCAGCTGCCTCCAGGCCAGAGCACAGGCTCAAAACCAGAGCCCTGGAGCCACAGTGATGGTTTGCTGTGACAGCGATGCTGGATGCCACCATGCTGCCACTGTGTCAGCAGACACAGCCAAAAGCTTTGCTGAGGCCAGGCATGCAGCTGCAGTAGACAAAACCCCAGTGGGGTGAGATGTGCTCATTGCAAACCCATCCTCTGCAGGAGCTGCCAACAGTTCAGCTCCTCACTAATGCAGAGAAGAAAGGGCTAATATTTCTTTGCCCCATCGCGAAGCTAAGGATTAAATCTAAGTCTGATATAAGCTATAAAAAAAAAAAAGTAAATTGTCTGTTTGGAGGAGAGGAAGGGATAAGGCAAAGAACACATTTGCTCATTGCACCTGCTTTGGGTGTGCGATGCCTGGCCACGGGCACAAGCATCCCAGAGTGAGCTCTTGTGTTTGATACAACAATAATGGTTTGAGAGATAATGAACACATCTCTTTCAGGACATGGGTTCCTACATATTTGATAGCGATGTTGTACCATTTATTATTTTCCATTTTTCCCTCTCTCCCATTTGAATAGCTTTCCCTTGCACAGCTGCCGAAAGTCTGCTTGGAAATCTCCAGACACTGTGTGTCAAGAAGCGTGACAGAAATGTGTTTGAGCTAATACCTGACAAAACAACCAATCCCATCATTATGTCAATGGGACAGGTCTTCTTGTATTTACATTCATTTGCATAAGGTTACCCAGAACACCAAGCACTGAGTAATGTTGCTGTTACCCCACAAACACACAAGCAGCCAGCTGGAAGCCAGCCAAACCTAGGTACCACACTGTGGACGGCCTGGGAGGTGCATGAGCATGGCTGCACGAACAGCCTGCTTCAGATCAGCGAGTGGGTGGCTAAAAAACTTCCCTGTGCCTCCATGGTCACACACCCATGAAAACAGCTACGGTTGCCGCCAATGGGTGCGGAGCTGACGCAGGGAGGGTTTTCACAGGCTCAGGCAGATTTGTGAAGGAGCCAGGATGGAAGAATGCTGGGGTGGGAAAAGGGCTGGTACAAAAAGACCTGCTTAGGGGTGTGACTTTCACTGTAGGCAGCTCTTCCACTTTGCATTCAAGTCCAGAAATAGTCTTTGCTGAGCTTTTCTGCCTCACATCAAACTACATCCAGGCTTGCAACACAAGCAAGGCACTCCCCAGGCATTCAGCTGGACCCTGGGACCCCGGGACCCCCAAACGCACCTGTGTGCAGTCTCAGCTTGACAAGAGACAATACAGCGCTAGGAAGGGAAAATCAGTTTGTTTTTCCAATATGCAAAGGCACAACACACTCTGTCCAGCAACAGTGCCACCAGCTGCAGTACTTAGGGCCATTACAGACAACAGTTTGATTAAGAATTTATACATGTGTTTTACCTTTTTTCTGTTGCTGCTAGCAGAAGCAGCCCTCAGCTGAGAGCTAAAACCTCACAGCAGAGAAAAAATTCAGTTTTAGCTAAAGGTAAACTCACTTTGGTTGGAAATCCCTCCAGGATGAACTTCTGAATTGTCTTTCCAAGGGGAAGCGAAGTCTGTGCCACGGTACAGGGTATGGAGAACGCCTTGGGCTCCCACCTTGGTGTGAGGACAGCAAAGCCTCTCACTGGGGACTTGCCTCAGTGTCCCAGGTGGGCAGCAGAGGTGCGATGTCCCTTGCCAGGGGTTACTGGGGACCCCAGAGGCCACAGCCTCCCCATCTCACTTCCCACCTCACCCAAGCAGGGAAAAACCTGGCCCTAACTTGTGCCTGGATGCAGCAAGGATGCAAGTGGAGAATCAAGAAGCCAAACAGGTGGTTTGACAGTGTGCTTTGTCTTGCCAAGATGAAAAAAATCCAAACACAGACACATACAAGAAAATTCAATAATGTTTTTTTTCTAATAAACGCCAGTGGGCTTGATTTTATTTGGTACTTTAGGCATTTACATATAAATTGCTCCATAATGGCTCTGCCCTCCCTCTCTTCAGCATTTGTTGTTAATGAGCTGTACAAGAGGTCAGGGGTCTGAGCTGAATGCTGCTTCGGGGCTGCGGTGTGATCCTTTACATCAAGCTGAGTTGAGCTGTGGGTCCCTCCTTTCCCTCCTGCGCTTCCTGCTGGCTTGCTGAGCACCCAGGCTACCAGGCACCCAAAAAATCAGTCACCTCAAAGATGAAGGATGAGTCCTGTCCCGCTAGCAGCTCATTTGGCATCCCGTTCCCAGTGAGGTTTGATCCCATCATGTAGTTGGCGTGTGTGCTATAGTGGCATATAGGGGCTTAGGCTTTGCTGGCACGAGTGGCAACGGGATTCATTCAGTTTCTAACAAGCCTCTTCCAGCCCAGCGTGCTCATTGCTGCCAGCCTGACAAAGCCCATTCTGACAGCATCGCAGAGGCCAGTATCACCCTGAACAAAAATGTTTGCCCTAAGACATCTCAGGGCACCCTGAGATAAAAGGAAAAGAGCTGCCAGCTAGGCTTCAGTGCTGGAGGATGCAGGGGGAAGCAAAGGGAGGCTGACGGGTCGAGGACAGGCTGCTTATCCTGGTGGGAGGGCTGGGGGGACCCTGGGTGCCTCGAAGCAAAGCCTTGCCCCGGGGGCTCCCCGAAGGCAGGAGGAGGGTGGCTGGCAGCCCTGTGCTAGCAGGAGAGGCGAGGGGCAGCCCTGTCTGCCCAATGCCTAGCACCGCAGAGCTGACCTAATTTCTGCCTTCTCCCTGGGATGCACTTGTCTCTGGGACTGGATAAGGCTCCCTTTGATCAAAGGAGACTTGTGCTAAAGTCAGCTTTTGTCCATAAAGAATTAAGGCAGTGGGCACAGGAGGGAGGGGGGACCGCACCGCAATGGGAGAGGCGGGTGGGAACGGGCCGGAGAGAAATGTCATTAAGGGTGACAGGCTTTGAAGTGAGAGAGCCGGAAGGCCTGTGACGCTCCCCAAATGCAGAAATCCCTCCAACAACAAGGAAAAAAGAAATAAAAGGGAAAAAATAATAGCAAAGCAGTTTCATCCTGGAGTCTAAGCTGGAGATCGTCTTCAGGGGGAGCTGGTGCCTACAGCACATGGAGCCCCAGTGCCTGTCCTCTCATCACCCAAAGGCTCATGGCAAACCTTCTTCTCTGCAGTATTTCCATGTGCTTAAAAAGGGGCAATAATTAGCTGGCAGACTGGAGAAGAGGGAAGGTGTTGAGGTCTGATGGCATGGGACAGGGCAAGGGTGTGTTAGGAAAAGGCTGTGGTGTTACCCCGTGGCTCCAGGACCCTGGGGCATCGGTGGGGCAGTGGTGCTTGTCTCACCTTAGGTCTTGCAGATGACCTATCTGCAAGATGATCTCTATCTGCAAAAGGTAAGAGATAGTGGTAGGAAAATCCAGAGTTTTGGAATTACCCTAAAACTCCAGTCAATTCTACCTCTTTGCCACCCAGCCATACCTGCATGCCTGACACAGTTAGCACAACTCCACCGCTGATCCATGCGTCCCTGCCCAGCTCAAGGAGGACCATGAAACACAAAAAAGCCCACTGCCAAAGAAGAGAAAACAACCCTCTGCCACCAGATGAAGAGGTTTCTGGGAAACTCCTGCATGGACAAAGTCAGACAGCTCCTATGCTTACCCGTGTCCCTTGAACACAAGGTGCTGCAATGCATTCACAACATACATAATTGCAGAGTATTGAGAATTTTTGCATAGAATACGGATTTTTTCTTTATTGCAGCATTGGTTTAATCTAATGCCTACACTGGGTCAAAAACACATACCCTGTTGATCCAGATGAATAAGTCTGAACTGAATTAAAAACCCTTAATGGCAAAGCAGCAAAGGAGAGAGAACATCCTATATCCTCCGCAGGAAACATTTGGCCAAACAACAAAACTGAAAAAAAGACAGCAAGTATCCTTTTCCCTCTGCTCTAAGACTAACTTAAGCCCCTGGGGGTTTTATGTAGGTGTTTCTGTAAAAACACATACCAAAATGCTACTGGCCTCTGCTAGGGAGGCTGTCTGCAACACAGCTAACGCTCCTTCCTCACACTGTGGAATTTTATAGTAGATGAATGTGATGCTCTGTGAATCCCAGGTTCAAGATCAGAAGTATAAGAGTGAGCAGGATTGGGCATATTTATCTATGGAAAAATTTGGTTGTCACCCTAGCATTTTCTCCAGGTCACCTGCACCATTCCCTTCTTCCCAAATAGAAAGATTTTTGCTTAGAGATATGCCCCTGTGGCTAATCAAGAAAAACCATATTCTGAATTCTTCCAGACCAGAATATCCAACTTCAGTACTTAGTGGCAAGAAAAATTAAAACTCAAACTAAAGAGAATGCTGGCAGTATAATATCAAAAAGACAGTCACCCCCAAACTGAACAGACTCAACAAGGACATTCAAAATTTGAGTTACCTTTTAACAAGAAGATAGAACTAAAACTTAAGCCAAAAAAAAAAAAAAAAAAGCCTGAAGAGGTGAAAAATAAAAGAATGGTTTCTTTTATTTTCAGAGGGAAGCCATACAACTAGGATAAATTTACAATAATAACCTGAAACCTCAACGGAGAGCTGAAAAAAAGAAAAAAGGCAAGCAGGGAAAAGGTATGTGCCAGTGCTGAAGGCACACACTACTTCAAGGCTTTCCCTCTCATTTCCAAGAGAGAGAAACCTGCCAGGGTGGTAAGAGGGCAAGACCTCGGTCCCTGTCCCCCGGCACAGCGTTGGCTGCACTCTCGCCCGAGGGTGCCGGGGTGGGGGGGTAGGGTTGCCCAGTTCCTGGGATCTCCTCCCCTCACAGATGTGCCATGCCCGGGACTTCGTGCTCCTGATAGCTGCCTACAGCTACCCAAAGGGCAGTTTCAAAAATGATTCTTCACCATAATGGCAGACTGTAAATATTGATACATAAAATATAATGTCAGGCTAGATACTAGGGAAAAAGGGTCCCCTGGGAGACTGGTGCAGCTCTGGGACAGGTCATCAGAGGTGGTGAAGTCTCCATCCTTGGAGGTTTCCAGGACGTGGCCACACACGGCCTCATCTGACCAGATCTAGTGGTGGTGAGAGTCCTCTGAGCAGGGGATTGGGCTAGAGACTTCTAGGTAACACTTTATAGAATCATAGAATAGAATCATAGAATCATTTAGGTTGGAAAAGACCTTTAAGATCATTGAGTCCCACCATAAACCTAACACCAACTCCACCACTAAACCATGTCCCTGAGTGCCACATCTACAGATCTTTTAAATACCTCCAGGGATGCTGACTCAACCAGTTCCCTGGGAAGCCTGTTCCAGTGCTTGACAACACTGTCAGTGAAGAAATATTTCCTAATACCCAATCTAAACCTCCCCTGGCGCAACTTGAAGCCGTTTCCTCTCATTCTATCACTTGTTTCTTGGGAGAAGAGACCAAGACCCACCTCCTTACACCCTTCTTTCAGGTAGGTTAAGGTCTCCCCACAGCCTCCTCTTCTCCAGGCTAATCACCTCCAGCTCCCTCAGCTGCTCCTCATCAGTCTTGTTCTCCAGACCCTTCACCAGCTTCATTGCTCTTCTTTGGACAAAATTTTAGGGGTTTTTTTTTTCATTTTTTTTTTTTAATCTTTCACCCAACACGTCCATGAAATTAGTCAACCAGGAGGTTGGTTAAAAAATCTGAAAAAATTAACAGCTGCAGTATTTAAGCCAAGTGGTACCAAGAGGTACATCAGAGATGCGGTGCTTCATGCAGTGCTTAAGCAGTGCTTTGGTAACTCCACTGTGAGTAACTTATGAGTTTAGGAAAATAGAACATGCATGTAGCAAAAAGAAGATAACTTGTAAGAGATACCTGCTCCTTCTTCCTTGCAAATAACCTAGAGATGCCAGACGTAGAAGCTCCCCCAGACCTGCCAAGGAGCTGAATGCACTGGGAAGCAACAAGGGGACATCAGAGGTCAGGTCCCGGGAGCCTGACCACCTGGGGGTGCAGAGCTGTGGCTCTGCAGTTGCTCTGGTCCCTCCAGAACCGCTCAGCAACAGAGCTGAGCATCCCCAAAAGCAGGCTCTGGCAGGAGGAACTGTAAACAGCAAATCACTACTGTATGAAGTGAGAAATATTACATAAATTACCACCAATTTAGTATAATTTAGAGGACAACCTTGTCCAAGGAGACAATTAATCATTCCTCAGAACAAAAAGTGAGGTAAGCAGCCTGAACAATAGATTCCCAAAGCTGGTGAGAGTGTAAAATCCCTCTTTTTATTAGTAGTATCATATTATTGCAATTAAAATAGTTGCCTGAAGGAAGGAAAGGGAAGATTTAACCCAGCCTGTTGGATGATCCCACTACAGCTCCAGCAACACACGTGGTCTCACTGGAAATCCAGACCCTCAAAAAGTCACCAAGGGACCCAAGTGATGGTGATTTCTGTGGTGACAAGAGGCAACCTGGCCAAGGCAGTTACAGAAAACCCCAGGAGATCAGCCTGTGATGGCCATGGACACCTCAGTCCTTCTCAACAGCAGGCGGCCAGGGGCCAACCAGAGACCCATGAATATGAACCAGAGCACGAACACCCAAGGTAAAGGGGTGCTTTGGATGACCGAGTACATGCTAGTTACAGACTAGTGAGGGATACTCACATCCCACTCATTACTGGTTTCCCGAACATTCCCATGTCTCAGCTGATTAGCAGAAAGCTTGTTTGAGAGGATCGGAGCTTCTGCCTCCCTCGCCCTCCCACTGCATCCTCACAGGAAGCAAACCCTCTTTGCTATAATTGATGGACACAATTCACTGCAATTAGTATTTCAGCAGCAGGTAGTTAACCCTCAGGGCAGAGCGCAGTTGTCTCTATTTGGCTTGCTCTGCCTGACGGTGAATTTAGAGCAAGCTCTTTAGATCAGTGTTTGCTTGCTGAGCCATCAGAGCAGGCAGCCCTCTCTGCTCCTCTGTCCAAAGAAAGCTCACTGGTCAGGGCAGCAAAACACTCCCTCAATCTCCCTTGGTTGCAGAAGCCAGTGCAGCAAAAACCCTGGGCCATGATTGCCTGCCTGCTCCAGTAACAAGGCTGAGGTCCTCTCACTGCTAAAAGGAACCAATACAGGTCATAAATGCAGGCACTAATACAAAATACCTTAATGGCCACAGCAGTCGGGCTGATATTTAGACAAAAGAGCGATTTGTTTGTCCTTTAAGTTCCCAATATTCTGCATTTATTGTAATTGGCACTCATGGCAAAAGCATTTACAGACAGCAGCTGGGAAGGTACAATTACGTTACTATATTAGGCATACATACAGTCTAAGGGGTTTCTGCTCACAGACAAAAAAAAAAGAAAAAAAAAAAAAACCAAAGAGAAAGAAAAGGGGCAGTGATGAAGCCATGGACTTCTAATGTGTTCTGGACTGGACCCAGGCCAGCATAGAGGGCTTTGCACATTGCAAAGACAGCACACCCAGTGCTGGAAAAAGATTGACATCTGCCGAGACTCCAAGGGCAGTACTGCTAACAGGGCAGTACCAGCCACAAAACTGCAAGAGATGACAAAATGTGGCAGAGAACCTTGCAGGGATTAAGAAACACCAAGATTTCTCTGGAAATAGTAAGTGTCTGAGGGTCCTCTCAGGGAATTTGGAACAGAAACGGAAGTTGCGGAGAGCTCAATCACATGTTGCAGGATTACACAAGGAAGCAAAGTTTTTCAGACAAAGGGTTGGGTTTGGGGGACTCTGCACTCCCCTCTCTGCCATGCATCCCCACCTGCGTGATGCTGTCCTAAAACACTCGTCACTCACTGAGACCAGAACATGGTATCTACTACACACTGGCTGGCTCTGGGAAAGAGCAGTGGTGAAAGGAGAAAATCCTCTAGCCATGCATTCCCAGACACAGCTGACTCCCCCACCATCGTTCTGAACCCTAATCCTGTTCTCCAAGTCCCCTGCAGCCCTCCCCAGCTTTGTCTCTCCTGCATGCTTAGTCATAAGTCCTTCTGCCCACACTAGCCACAGTCTACCTGTGATATTTAAGCATGGTCACAAAGCCCAGGCTGGTGCTGCTTGCCTGCAATTACAAGAGCTGCACAGGTAGTCAAAAGTCGGGATGAAAGCACCAGCACAAAACCCAGCATCGTGGCCACCCTCTCTGTGCACAGAGCACAAAACCAGCCCTGTTCCTCTGCCAGAGGTGCAGGAAAATACCGGTATCTCTGATTTCTACCTCTATATCACGGCTGCTGGCTAGAGATCCTCCTGCTCTCCAACGCAAACCACTCAAGCAGTGGTCGCCCCCACCATGTAGACACTGTTCTTGTGGCAAAGAAAAACTGCTTGTAGGGAAGACAAGAGCAGCTAACAGACGCTGCTGCATACCACCACCCCGCACTGCTCACTGCAGAGGTGGGCTGTGTATCCATCAGGTTTTTTCCAGTTATTTGACTGGAAAAATTCTTCAAGCTTTCCAGCTCGTATTTTCCAAGACCTTGTGTGTTGGGTGGATGCCTGACGACGTGCAAACATGTTATGGCATTTCAGTGTGCTGCTTATTCATCAGCTGAGTGCTCTTGCTCCAAATACAAAGTAAAGCACATTGACTTTATACTTCAGGAAAGGCAGCTTAAGCCAATACCTTGTTTTTTGCAGTTGGATCAGTCTAAGAGCATGCACAGAGCCCACATGGCAGTTCAGCACCATGAGTGGCAGCTCATTGAGCTGCTGTTATCCAAACCACGTTTAATCATGTTCATACTTTTCATATTTTAATAAGCACTTGGTTTTCTTTCCCCCTCCTCAGAAAATAAATGGCCTGTCTTTACCAGCTTAACTCTGTCCTAGAAAACTTTTTGCTGCAAATAGTAATTTATATCCACAGATTGTTTTTAACAATATCACAACACGCCTCAACAGCTGCCTTAAATCCTCTCTGTCCTGGATATAATAACGATGCAGCTGCAAGCCAGCCTGGCCAGGATATTTAAACCTCAAGTGGAAAAAAGCCCCAGGTTAATCAACAGTAACAAAACGATCACCCTGGACAAAAGCCAGGGACCAAAAATAAACCATCCCTTGCCCAAATAAATGAGAAGCAAGTGCCAGAATGTAAATAGGGAGGATTACCTGCACTAATTGCCTCAGCCCCAGCATAACAGGGCAGAGATAGCCCCGAGGCTTGGGACCGGAGTGGTGCAGCACCGAATACTGGGGCCAGCCTGCTCCAGAGGGTCAGAGGCGATGCCCCCCGCTCCCAGCCTCTCCCCACATCCCACCTCAGGCATCCTTGTGCCACCATTGCAATGTCAGCCAGGCTCAATGGAGCTGACTTTTAAAGTGTGATTTGTTATTCTGTTGCGGTCATTTTCTATATTAATTTTATGCAGCATCAAAAGTCCTTTCATATGTTAAACTCTAATTCATACGCTAATATCCAATTTATAGCAAGGTAATTATTTTTTGTCAAATTTATTATTCGGCGTTCATTGAGGAAGGGAGAGGCGGCCAGCGGGTGAATTTTGGCACTCTGCAGTGTGGATGGGCAGGACTGAGGCAAGGTAACACCCTCCCGCTTCCCGAGTGTAAACCAGAGCAGGCACACCACCATTGCCTCCTGCCAAAACCCACTCCTGTCTAATATGGGCATCCCAGTGCCATCTATTCATTTCCTTACAGGTGGCATCTCTGGCAGAGATCTTGGAAAAGTCCGCTCCACAGCTTTGAAACGACACCACTCAGCCCACCAAAGCTGTCCCCACCAGGGCTTGGGCTAGGGACTCGTCTAACCACTCCAGAGCACGTGCAGGGGAAGCAGGGATGGGAGATTTACTGAGAGGATGAGATTTTCAAAAGATAAAGTGAGGAATAATGGAGCGATCCAGGCAGAAATCACACAAAAATGAAACAGGCACCCACCTCTGCTCACAACAGCCAGATTTTTGCCTCGTGCTGCTCTGTACAGTAACCATGGAATACTGGCTGCAGTTTCCCCTGAATAACTGACTCTCAGCTGCCTGAGACAGGCAGGAGGGGATAGGGACAGCCAAGGCTGCCCCAGTCCCTGACCTGAGCATGCAGCCTGTGTGCAGCATGTTGCCTTACCCTCTCTCTCACCCCAGGAAGGGTTTTGCATATCAGCAAGAGCACCCACACCTTCACTACAAGTGTGTGATCGAGCTGCGTTTAACTGGACACACGGGAGAGTTCCCTTTACAGCTTGCCCCCATTTCGCAGCCTGCCATCGCTGTGACCCGCCCTGGGCGGCATCACCCACCCCGGCACCACTCCGAGGGGCTCACAAGAGCCGAGCAAGGAAATGCATGGAGGGGGCGGCAGAGCAGGGATGGGGAGCATATGCTAAATGTAAAAAACTCGATAGCAGTTTAGCCTTCACCAATTTTTTTTAACAGTCTATTTTCTGCTTGAAGAAGCAGGTGCATTTCCCGTCCTTGCAGCACCAACAGCCGACAGGCTGTCGGAGGTGTGATGGCTCCAGGACAGTTACACTGCCTTGGATTTCACATTCCTGACACATCCGATAATTATGCCAAATGAGCTCACCTCATCTTTAGCCATCTGAGCTGCACATATTAAATTAAGTGAAAGCTGTTAGCGTTGCAGTTGAGAAAGGCAGGAGGGGAGAGGTACCAACCCACCATGCAGCAGGGACGGGACAGGGTTCGTGGGGTCCCTACAACAGGTGCCTTGGCAAATGACCCACCTAAAAGAGTGAA
Source organism: Sula dactylatra (assembly GCA_013389905.1). Taxonomy (NCBI): domain Eukaryota; kingdom Metazoa; phylum Chordata; class Aves; order Suliformes; family Sulidae; genus Sula; species Sula dactylatra. Next base: position 60,149 of record WEKW01016511.1, on the reverse strand, counting down.
GACAAACCCTCTCCTTCCCCCAACTCAAACCGCCACCTAAAATCTACCAACACTGCCCATGGGAGAGACTGTGCAAGCTGCAGGAGCCACCACACTGCCACTCTCCCCCCTCCCCAGGAGCCAGGCAGCACTGCATCCATCGGCTTCTCCCCATCTCCCCATCTCTCTTTTCAATTAACCGTTTTTCTCAAATCCTGCACTTAATACCCCAACCCATCCAGGGGATTTTGCACATATATATTTTTGGTTCTCCATCTTACATTTTTAGCATAAAAAACCCCTACGATTTATTCCAATGATATGAACGAACTCCACTAGGCAAAATGAAGCTGTAACTCCCTCAAGCTAAACTCCAAATTCATTTCATAATCCTTAGATAAAAGCTTGGAAGCCAGAATATTCATTACCAACCCGGGCTCCACAAGCAGCCAGGGTAGTAATGGAACGGAGCAGATTTGACACAAGGGATGTTGCTACAGAAATTAGCCTGTCATAAGATTACAGGGACTAAGTGTTATTGGGTGATAAGGTATGATGTGTTAATATTAAATTATCTCACCAGTTTAAAAAAAAAAAGAAAAAAAAGGCACTGATGAAACTCACATTTATTAAAAGCCCTGAATATGATATTAAAAGATCTCAGATAAACCAGTTTATTTCTGTGCTGGAGACCAAATTGAAAGAATTCTCCAGGAGGGATTTCTTTGAATGGAGCATTACAACAATAAAACAAAAAAAGAGCCTTTAATAAATGTTGCGGGACTAAAGAAGCCTTAAAAATTCTAGACCAATCTCTCCAGGAAGGGTTTGTTAACCCTTCATTCCCTTTCTTCTTGCACCAAAACAGGGATTAACTAGAGAGTGATTCCATACAAAATAAAGCTCTGTACATCCCAAATTCTCTCTCTACGGCAAGAGATAAGCTCCACCATTCCGTGTGACACAAGGCTGGGATAGGACGGTAACAAAGCTTTCTGGAGGAAAAAAAAAAAAAAAAAAAAAAAAAACCAAAACCCAACGCAAGCACAAAGCTTAAGTGATTTGTCCAAGTCACCAGGACCCGTGAGATAACAATAGGGCCACATAGTATCCAGAGTTTGCTTAAAAATTTGATTTGTTGCCATCAAACAGCAACAAATAACACTGACACCCAATGCACATTTGTTCTGAAGCCGCACGGTTACATCCATCATGCACCGCCCATACTCGTGCGCTCTCCGGTTTAAGCCAACACCGTGAAGCCCGGAGTGAAAGGATGAGAGCTAAAGCATGGCAGAATTAATGGGGGCATTAGGGATGGGAGGGATTTACGAGGCAGCCACGGAGCAGACAGGCTGCTGCAGGGGTCGGCAGCAGTGAGCCTGGATAGTGCTCCGGGGAGCGCAGCCGTGGTGGCAGATTTTAACCTGGGTAACCCATATATATAAACTGCAGTGAGTGCTGATGGGCTCTGTGGGGAGACCCCCTACCCTGCAGATCATGCAGGGAGCTCCTGTGGGTGTCAGGGGGGCATCAGCCTTGCCTCGCCAGGGGGATTCAGCTGGGCTTACGTCTAGGTCAGAAATTAGAAGAGGTTCTCTAATCTCTTGGAGCAATAGAGCAAGAAATATAATTAGCTTTTAAAGGCTGCTAAGTTCATTAAAATAAAACAAACACAAGCCAGTACATTCAAGTAGGAGAGACAGAAGCTCCACTGGTGAGGTCTCCTGACCCCAAGTCCCCGGTCCCCATCAGCGCTTCTTTGTCTCTCCTGCTAACAGTGAGTTGTCGTCTCCCAGGGCAGGAGAGGGATCTCTGGGAAGGGGTCTGTAAAGGGAGTCTATAGTCCTAGAGGGTCCTGGGGGGTATATAAAGTCTATAAAGTCCTAAATAACCACTTGTGGTGTTTTCTCAAATCCTTTTTTTNAAAAAACAGCGTTGTTTTCACCTGATGCTTGAGGAGGAAGGTGATGGTGCTCAGCACAGAGGAGGTCGTCCCCATGAAGGGCACAGGAAGGAGCACCTTGCTTGGCAAGGGCAGGGGTGGGCAGACACACCACAGCTCCCTCCCTGCCCACTGTAAGCTGTTCCCACCAGTGCAGGGTGCCCAGAGGAAGCTGGTTTTCAGATGGAGGTCCAAATTATTGCATCCACTTGAATTCCTGAACCTTTAGATATTTTGTAGTGCTGTCACCACCACCTGGTCTCTCCATCCCACCATATTGCCCTCTATTCTTGTTTAATCCCTTGCCATTGTACAGGTGAACTCAAGGTACAGACCCCCTCTCCTGAGAGCTAAAACCACCTGGGTGGCACCTCTGCCCCGGCCCACACCCACTGCCAGCCGGCGATAGGAACTGCATGTGCCAGCATCCCTCTACGCAGCTAAAGGAAAGCCAAGGACTTTCCCCACCTTCTGCCCTGGGATGAATTGCAGCCCTCAGGCATTAATGCAACTTCAGAGGTACCAAAAATGGTATGCTCTGCCCATGACCCAGCCAACTAAATTATTCAAATCTTTTAAAATCTGGCTGCATTACATCCCACTTCTTTTTGCTCTGATGCACTCAGCACAGCTCCAGCTTCATGTGAAGCTGAGGAGCTACAGAAATGAACTCGCACTACTCCTGCACTGACTTCTGACCTGCAAATTAAGCCATCCTGAGGTGGCTGAAAGCTGTCCTGAAATCAAACCGCTTGGAAAAAGAAAAGAATTTTTCTCTCCAGTTATAGCAAATTTTACAGCAGTGGGATGTTTCTGTTCTCTCTGTACAAAGGATTACACTTTTTAAAAATATTCTTTCTGTGAAATCTTTTATGACCTACGAGCAGTATAAAAATGCAACTCGGGGACGCCGAACAAGGCTATATATCCATTGGGGGATTTGGAAGCGAACGTAGTGTTGGCACTTAACAAATAATAAATAACCATCATTAATTATTGATCACAACCCCAGCTAATCAAGTTTCACCCCTGTGGTTACCATGATATCAACAGACCCCTTTGATACAGCCTGCGAACGGCCTTGCAGCACGCGCTCGGCCAGCGTGCAGCTCTCCTTCCCTCTGCCCCGGGAGCCTGCCGGCTGCTGAGCGGGGATTTGGGGAGGGGGTGAGAGCTGATGCCCCCCCGCACAGCCCGTCCCCCACCGGGCTCCCAGAGGCTGTCTTCACATTCAGAGCATGCAGAGTTTCCAGGGAAGTGGAGCCACCTGCAATAGCATCCTGGGGCACTGCAGGGCTGTAATGGGGTGATAAAGTCTGGAATTACGGTGGATGGTCTGCACTGCCAGGCTAAGCACCGAGCCAGTGCCAGCATTGGCTGTGCTAGGGGTTTTTGGTTGTACAGCCTGGGAATGGGTCCAAGAATATCTCTATGAGAGCAGCACCATGACCTCGAAGATGCACAGCCCAGCCTTGGCAAAGCGCTGCTTCCAAGCCGGACCCCACCACGGATGCACAGCCTCAGCCACACCAGCCACCATGCTGCTTTTGGGTCAGGGCAGCTCTCCACAACGGGGCCAGGCAGGGACTTGGGCCCCCCACCGCGGCCAGGCAAAGACACCCCTTGCTCTCCGCACATCCACGGCAGCAGGTCCTGCTCCAGCTGGGAAGTGGGAAGGCACAGCATCTCACTCCACCACCTGACCTTATTTCACAAGCAATTTATGAAAGTGTAATACAAGAAAACTCTGTCTCGCGGTTCTGACAACAGATGACTGCCTGCTCCCTTTACAGGGACATTAAATCCTGTTATTAAATGCAAGCCATTATCAGGATGTCACCGGCATCTCTTGATGAAGCTATATACCTGTGTAGACAGCTAGTCCATGTTTGCTTATTTACTATTCATTATAAATGCTCTGGATTGATTTTCCTCATCTTTATCTCTCTGTGGCTGGAGGATTTGTTTCCTCCGTGTGACTCCAGGGCACTAGACCTTGTTCCCTTCTCCCCAGGGGTCATGTAGGAATGCAAAGCTCTGCCATTGCCGTCCTGCCCCAAAAACTGCCTGATATTTGGGCAGGTTGGTGGGCCCACTGCTTCTACTGTTTTACTGATCCCTTGGCTGTGCAGAATGATGAGCAAACCATAGATCACTGGTTACTTCCAACCAACATTTAAGGGCACTGCTCACACCTTGCCCTGCAAGTAACTAAGCATCTGCCTGCCACCTTGTCAGGGGAGTGGTGGGACCACCCAGAGGACACTCTCCATTTGGGATGACAAGAAAAAAATATATCTCTTTTTTTGCTCCCAGAACCTTGTGTCCACATGTTTTTCTCCAGGGAGGAGAAAAGTCTTGCAAAAATGTTCAGAGCTGGAAGTCAGGAGAGCAAACAAGGTCCTACCAGGACTAGAATGGGGACCTGAGCTTCATATTCCTGCAACAGGACATGCAGCAAGCCCACCAACTATTTAGCAAATAAGAATAAAAGCCAGAAACATTTGCTGAAGGAAGAGTTAAATACATACTGCAAGTCCTAAAAGCAACATTTCTGGAAGCTTTGATAACTCTGCAAATAGAAGATGTGTGAATGTTTTATCCACACTCGTGTTTCCCAGTAAATGCACCTGTCCCCCAGATGATTTACGAACCCTCATCCAAACCAAACACCCATCTTTCTTTCAGTGACATTATGACCCTTTCCAAAATCTCCTTGAAAATGTGCATTTCAGTGACCCTTTCTTGCTGGAAGCAATAATGCCAATTCCAGCAGCTAAGAACCTACCTATGAGACCTTCCCAAAGTGCATAGGATGTGGTTCAAAACCAGAAGGCTTTCACACAACTTCTACTAGTCTTCGTCTTCAGGACACCATGGGTTTGGTAGCAAGCCACTCCCAAGTGAGGATTTAACTTAAATAAATGCTCTCCCCCTGCCACCGCAACCCTAGGCTCCCCTCCAACAGGAGCAGCCGGGGGCCCCTCTCGCCCTGAGCACTGCCCCATCCTTACTGCAGTGCTGGCAGGAGGCAGCAGGGCTGGTGCAAGGGCAGCGTCGGCTGCGGGTACCTGCTGGGCAGATGGGAACATGCCAGACCTCATCCTTCCCTCTTACAGAAAAGGGTAAAGGCATCTTGCAAGCCATGTGTAGTTTCTAACCCTCCTCTACCAATTTTTAAGTACCCCCACTGCTGCTTCTCATGCTGTGGAGTCCTCCTGACACAACACTGATCACGAGCACGGCCATAGGTTTAAATTTGCTTTTTCCCAGGCATGTTGGGGAAGCTGCTTCAGGGGCACATCCTGGCGAGGGAGCCAGACACGGTGACACATCCATCTCTGAGAAATCGGGATGGCAAGGTCGGCAGTCCCTGGGAGAAGAGCTGCCTCCTGCATTATACAAGTTTCCCAACCAAATTGTATTCCCTCCTGCTCAGGCAACACGCACTTGCTAATATGTGCTGGAAAGGAGGGAATTAATTACTCCCCTCCCTTGCTGCATGGGGAATAGCCCCAATTTCCCAGAAATCTCCCCTGACTTGTTCTTTAAATAAATCTTTAATAATGCCACACTGTCCTTTAGGCAGCTTATGGCAAATATTAAGAAATATGAACAAATACATACTTGTACAAAGACAAATATATATACAATACCCTCCTCCAAGCTGCCCAGCAAGCATAGTAGGCAGTCACACTAATCTTCAAATACCTACAAATTAATATTATGGGAGAGGCCATTAACCCTTCTTTACCCCCCAACACGATCCCAGACAGACACTTTAGAGAGGTGCTCCATTGCAACGCACTGGCCCTGAGCAGCCTCATCCCTGCTCTCCCTCTCTGCACGTTATTATCCAGAAGGTCAGGCAAAACACTATCAGAAATGTTCTGATTATTTCCTAGGAGGACGCATAAGCTGCCTTTCAGCCTGGGTGACTGCGTGGGCTTTATCTTCCCTCAGATAAGTAATCCCTCCTGGCTGGAGGGAGGCAATGAGGGGCCCAGACCCTCCCACTCCATAGAGGGACCCTGGCTTACCCTGCCGGGCTCCAGCTCTGCAGCCACAACCTTCCTTTCTGATAGCCATTAGCTGTTAAAGTCCCTGTAGCACCCCATACATCTGGGACTCTTTTTATAAAGTCTTCCCCAGCATCTCACCCCACTGTGGGAAGAGCTCGTCCTGGTCCCTGCAGGGGAGGAGGAGGGTGCTGGGGGCACAGATGCCACAGGGAGGAGATGGGATGGGGCTGTGCAGGAACCAGGCACTGTTTGCAATCCCCCTTCCAACCCAAGCTGGAGCATTTCATCTTCCACAGCAGACCAAGCAGGAATGGGAATTTTCCCTCTCCTTTCCTCATGCCTTTGGTCTGTGATGCATCCCCAAGCTCCACAGATCTCACATTGCTCCAGGGTTTAAGGCAGATTGCTGCTGCCTGACTCAAGGGATGTGGAAATAAGCATAAAATGGGATTTAGAGAGCAAAGCTTTTAGTAGGGATAACTGAGAGTGGAACAGAGGGTGCCTTTCAAAGCTGAGGACTATGCCTGGGTGCACAGTGTGCTGCCCACCTTCCCATGCAGTGGATTTCACATCGATGCAACAAGGATGTGGGGAAGGAAGAGGCATCCAGAAGAGCATTTCCCTCGGCCCATGTGCCAGCACCCACCTGCCCCAGTGTCCCTGCTCAGCTCACACCCAGGGGACGGACACCCACCAAACCCCAGCTCCCGCAGGAGAACAGGGAAGAGCCTGGCGTGAACAGGCTCTTTTCTCTCAATGGCGTCAATTATTTCTGCAATCAGCACCTCGTTGCCAAAACTGAACATCCATTATTACAGGATTCCAAAACAAAAATAACCCAAGGGAGGGAAAAAGATATAATTCAGAAGCTGTCCTGCTCCGGAACCATGCACGTTGGGTCAGTGCCATCTAGAGGCAGCAAACCAGCCAAAAGAACCCAAAGCACCCAAAAGCACCCACAGCCTGGGGTTCATGCAGCACGCAGAGGCCGCGTGGCTCCCAGGGAGGGAGACCCAAGAGGGGATGCTGTGTCTCGCCCCAGCAATGCAGAGCCACCAGTCCCACAGGCTGCTGCCCCATGGGACACACAGGTGGGGAGCCACGCTGCAAGCGGCAGCCCTGGAGAGCAGGCAGCACCACATCCCGCATCCCTGCCCTGCACAGCATGGCAGCGAGGGCAGCAATGACCCCACACCACCAAGAGCGAGGTCGAGGTGTAGCCAAACGCACTCCCTGCTCACTGGCAGCCTGGCTATTAATATGCATGCAGCTGTATTAATAGAGCTGGCTAAACACTGCCTCGGGCCAGAGGAATATTTCAGCATTTCGTTTTCATCCCAAATTAGACTGAAACGACTAAACAGGAACACCTTTTCACTGATGGAAAGTTCAGGAAAAATAACAAAAGAGAAAACGAGACATGAGAAAATATCAAATCTTTCCTGTCAGAGTGTCCAAGCTGGGGGTGCATCTGCCCATGCCAACCTGCCCCATGGGCACCATTGGCTCCTGCCTCAGGCTCACACACCTTTATGGCTGGTGCCCTTCTTTCAGTGTGACAAATCTACCCATGGGACCAAACTGGCTCCCCCAGCCTCGCAATCCTCCTTGAGATGGCTGCAGCCACCCCCGGGGTTTATAGCCAGCCTGCAGATAAGGTTGGGACAAAGCTCACAACAAACCCAGCCGCAGATGGGAAGGCTGACACCAGCTCCAAAACTGGGACCAAACCCTGTGCTGTCATCAAGCCCAAAGGAACCTCCAGCATGGCCCCACAGTCCCTGCCTCTGCCCCCCAGGAGCAGAGAGGGTCTCCAAAAACATCTCCACTGTATAAACTTTTCCATTCACTTTTGTTCACCTCTTTTTTCAAAAAATACGGATTTTCTTCAATATATTTAAGAGCAAGGAGCCTGCATAATGAAAGAATAAAATTGCCTTCTATCCCTGGAAACCCTGTCCTGTTTTGCAATGATTAACTAACTGTATTTGCATACTGTCCATTCCTGGTTAACGACTCAGGGGGACAATTTCCAAACACTTTCTAATCTTGCACAGAACCTATATGCAGTGTTGTCATTTCCTGACAACCCTCAGCGTGGCTGCATCTGGCAAGTTCCACTTTTGCTTCCTTTTATTAATATTATTTCATATTTCCATTGCTGGCTTGCCCACAGCCAGCGCCCCATCGTGCTGGGTGCTGGACTAATGAGAAGGATGATGCCTTCCTCACCGTGGAACATTGCTGCATAAATCAAATGGTGTTTGCACACGCAGCAGGTTGCTAAGACCCACGCCTGTGCAGGGACATCATGGCTTTTGCTGAGTTTTTATGCCCGTGCTCCCACTTGGGGTATTAGGGTCACTGGGAATTGCTGCTGCTTTTCTCCCCCTAGGGTTTGCATGTGAAAATTTCCCAGGACAGGGTCTCCCTGCACGCACCGCTGCCAATGGGCTCTTCAAACCACCCAAACATCCCAAGATGGTACCAATCTACTAGTACCTATCAACGAAGCAGCAATGGGTCAGCCCATACACCCCAAATTACAAAATATAAATCCTAGACCATCCCTCAAGGGAAATGCAGAAACTCTGGTGACTTTGGTGCTGGGAATGCAATCGGAAATCAAAACGTTTAGGTACTCAGTAATCACCATAGCAGGGTTTTATTAAGCAAATTATTACTGAGCAAGTAAATAAAGCAGCGGGAATCAAAGTGGCAATCGATAGCACAGTTCAATCTGGGGCAGCCTGAGCACAGCCTCATGTGTGATCCCATGGTGCCACCAAAGCCGGGTGCCACAGCCAACACCAAAGCGGGGGCACCCCATCGCATGGGTCTTTGAGTGGGAGCCAGGCAGAGATTAAAACAATAAATACCCCAAAAACTAGCTGGATGAGGGAAGGCTGGGGTAGGAGGGGTTATGGGGTCTTTGCTCTCTTTTACGTCCCATGTTATATGCTGGCCTCATCACTGCCTTTTTTGTGACACAGCCCCCTCGTCATGGCAGTACCACAGGGCAGCACGTGCACACTGCAAGACTTTCGCTGCTCACAAAAGCACCAGCAGCACCAATTAGCCATCCTCTGCTGCAGCCTCCCTTGGCACAGGGCCATTTCCGCCCAGAATAAATAGAAGGAGCCACACTGCAATTTGCAGAGCTTGCACACTCCCGCAAAGGCTCACATGTTGCACTGTCTCCCCCACGCAGGTGCGGCGGCCAGCACAGAGCACTGAGAAAGCCTCCCACCATGGAGGAAAGTGCCCCACAGGCACCCGAGGCAAAGTTTCCCATCTCCATACTAAGCTTGTCCCTTTTGCCATGGTCAAGCAGGACCGCAGCATCCTTGCGAAGCCCCCTTACAGCTCACGTATGGACTGGAGTGGGGTTGGGCACAGGGCTTTGCTTTCCTGTGCGAATGGCTGCCCCATGAGCAAAAAGCATCCCACAGCCACAGCCCACTCCTGCACAGTGGTGTCAGGGCTGACCCAAAACCCTCTTCCGAGGATAGCACCAATGCAACTCCCCTTGGCATTTATTTATGGGATTGGAGGTGATCAAATCCCCGATATTTGTTAATAAATCATAACAGAAGCAAGAGACACCTCTCTGCCCTAGCAGGGATACATCATCGCTTGCTCTGACTCCTGGAATTTATGTGCTTGATTTGCACAGGCTACAATACTCATCAGGGGCAACACAAAAGTGTGGCCAAGCCCAAGAAAATAAATCTGCATACTCAGAAAGGCTGCACGGGACTGACCTGCAGGCAGCAGCCCCAGACGGGGACTTTGTCACGGCAGGGGAACATGAGCACTGGCTGTGGACATGTTCGCCCTTACAGACACGGACCCACCACAACCAAGCAAGCGGGTGCGGTGCTTTCCACATCATTTTTTTTTTTTCCTATCTCCTTTTTTTTTCCCCCACTTCCTTTGGCAAAGGAGACCCGCAGCTGTGATCTCCAAGGGAAAGGGTCAGTATTTGTCCCAGGACCGTGCAAACATGGAGGAGAGCCCCCAGGCCCCCGACACGCACAGACGGCCCCACACTGCTTGATGTTGCTGGAAAGTGTTGCTGTCCAATATGTCCGAATTTCCTGCTGCACCAGCCCAGCTGTAATCAGCTTTGGATTACCATAGTCTTCTAAAGTACCAGACTCTGATAACATCCCCTCTGTTACAGACTCTTTAAATCTCCCCAGCACACAGATGGTTTTCCCCCAGCAACTGAGCACCAATTACCAGGAAGTGAAAAGAACCCCAACATAGGAAAAAAAAAAAAGGTTAATAATCAGGTGAAAGCCAGATGCTGTTGCAATGAGCGGCTGGTGGCTGTTTCTTTGCAGCAGCACAAACACAAGAGGATATAGAGCAAAATCAGACAACAGTGAATTTAAAACCGACCACTTTCCCACAACGTATCTATTAACCTCTGGAAGACACTGCCGCAAATTGTCTCTGAGATTTCAGTGGTGCAGGGCTCAAGCTGATCGGGTGTTCAGATTGATGGCAAGAAGAGCCATGGCCACCTGAAGCACAAGAGAAAAAATGCCATATAGGTTACAGAGGTTTATCCTTCAGGACATAGTCTGAGTGTTGTCTGAGCACATGAAGAATTTCACTTCTATCAACAGTGACCATTTTTTCCCCATCCTTCCCTTGAAGCTGCTGGCACGTTTGGCAGTGCCAACATCCTCTGCAGCAGCTGGTCCTGCCCCAGTGTTTCAAGCTGCCTGGTATGTACTTCTAATCTCTGATTTTCTAACAATTCCCCAGAGGCCCCTCACCTGAGCTCCTTCTTCTACATCAGGATGCTCTTTTGTCTCCAGCTTTCCAGAAGGCACCATTTTCTAAGCAGGGACATGCTTTGGTGAGGAGCTGCACCGAGGCCAGCACAGCCCATACACCCACAGGGTCACAGCTCGCTGGGGCTGGCTCCTCTCCCCATCACATATTAGAAAGTAGAGATCCTCAAAAATCACAGATTGCTGCTTTTCAACAGTTCTTCTCATTCCACTTAATTTTGGGTTTAAACAACCTTGCAGAAGGGGTTTAATCAATCCAATTGCCTCGAGTGGTAGAACTCAGGTCATGTGGGAAAGAGATGGGGCCCAAAAATAACTGCAGCAGCCAGAAAACAGAAATAGGTTAATGAACATTTTTTTGAAGCCTCTTTCTTCCTGCCAGCGTGGTGCCCAGGGTGCATCCCAGGCCGGGAGCATGGGGCAGCTCTGAACTGCAGCAGCCCCTGGGGAAAATAGTCCAAGAAATGGAGTGGCAGGAAAGCAAAGCCTGCCATCTCCCATTGACCCAGAACAACGGCAGTGACTACTGTCCCCAGTGACCACATTTTGCAGCACTAACTAGTATTTAAAAGCCGTCATGTGTCTGAATCCCACTGCAATGTGTTGGTAGACCAGATCCTCAAGGTGCCAGTACAGCTCGGTGTCTCCGTAGCAGAATGCAGTCACATGGGGACAATTTGGTACCCAGTGCTGTAGAAAAGCTTCACCTCCCAGGTCACATCAGTGCCTGAGCAGCTCACCGCAAGCACCACAGCCTTTGGGGAGGGACACGTGGCAGGGCCACCACTAACAACGCACGGCGCATCCCAGGAAGGCTCCTCCAGTGACCCTGCGCTGGCCGTTTCGCATCCTCGCTGAGCACCGAGGGCAGAGGGCAGCCAGGAACAAAGAGGAATTTTCAGCCCAGCCAAGCACAAAAGAAATAATGGAGAAAAATAAAGAGCTGACAGAGTCTGGAGAGAGAAACTTTATAGGCGCTCTCTTCCATCCCTTTCCTCTTCCTGTACAGTGAATGGGAAAGGACAAAGAGAAAAACCCAGTGCCTCTGTGGGGACGCTGTGTGCTGCTGGCTCTCGCTGTAACACACAGGCATCGGCACTGCCGCCATACATCGTTTTCCTCAGGAAGCCACAGGAGTTTTGCCTGAATGCTGCAGGATTATTAGAACCAAAATGTTTCTGTTGGATTCAAATTTGAGCCTTTTCATGTACAGCCTGTAGCTGCAAGTTTTGTCAGTGAATGGCCCTGATAAAGCCTTCCTGATTTTACCCCTATTTTAATATAATTGGTATTTCTCTCCCTGTAATCCAGACAACTCCTTTCTATGCCATTTCACACCAGCACTGAGGATTTACTTTCTTTCTCACAAGCTGCTCTTAAGTTACCAGTATGGACCCAGGAACCCCAAAGCTGAGATAGGGAGAGATCAGCGATCCAATTCCCACTGCATCACTACCTGCCCTGCTCCCAATGGACTGGGAAACACAGCCAGGAAAACAGGAGGGAGTTTTGTAGCCACTATCCATGTGTTAAATTGCTGCCCAACAGAGTTTGGCCATGACAATGGAGGTATAGGGGCAGCCCTAGATGGGTTTGTGAGGCTGGGGTGATCCCAGGAGCTGTGGGGTTGGGTGAAGCACCCTGTCCCACGAGGCTTGGGGCCAGGGTGGTGACAAGCCAGCCCTGCCTGGGAGGACGGTGCTGGGGAGAGGGGCTCACCGTGGGCAGCGGTCACGCTCTGTCCCAGTGGCTGTGGGTTTTCCAGCCAGCAGAATTAAGCCTATCCATTCGGCTTAGAGCCCTGAGCTGCTCAGTGGCTTTGCCAGCTCCTTCTGCAGGGCAAGAGGTGAGGACTGGGGGGATTACTGCCTGGCAAGAGATGCTGAAGCAGTGACTGGAGGAAGGAATTTCTTCTTGGTGGTCTCTTTTAGGTCATCAGTGTCCATGACACCTCCGCTTAGTGATGTTCTGAGACATGCCATCACCCAGCAAAGAGGGGGAGCTTGGAAGTTTCCTTAAAAAATTGCCATCTCCTTCAAATCTTTGCTTTCTCTGCATATGACTGCAAGGTGAGACTTTAGAGAGGTTTCAGCAGGTGTTCTCCATCTCCTATGGATCACCACAGCAGAAAATTGAGCCTGAAAGGAGGAAAAGAAATTTCTTTGCTGGAATAGTGCTTTGCCACACCGAGCTCCATGAATTGGCTTCACCTTGAAGGTCTGAGGCCAGCCTGGGGGATCACACTGCAGCTCTGCCAGCACTACCCGGCTCTCCTTCCCGGGGCAATGAGGGAATAGCTCCTGTCAACATGCGCCAGCAGAGCCCCAAAGCAAATGGAAAGGAAGAGGAGTGAGACTGCAAACCCCGGGTAAATGTCTAAATCAATAGCACAGCAGCTCAATAACGTTTCCCTACAAATCCAGCAAGCCACGCTTACAAATGCCTCAAATTTAAAGGGAGATTTCTCATCAGCTCAGCAACCAGCACAGGCTCATACTGAATGGCCTGTGCCTGCCTGGGCTGGAAGAGAAATAGCAGCCGTAGCCACAGAGGCGAAGTCCCAGTGGTCCCCAAAACTACCCAAGTACAAAGCTGGAGGCAACCCTAATGTTCCTGCCAATCTGTACCTTGGTGCCCAACACTCCCCTGGTGCCTCTTAGCCAGCAACTGCGTGGAGCTACTTCTGCCCACATTGAACAGGGCCATCTAGGGACTACCTACATTAGCGCGGGGCGGGGGAAGAATACCCATAAAGGAAATAGCAGTTTTGCTAGCAAGTTGTTTCAGCCAGGCTGCTGCTCAGCAGGTTATGTTAGCCCAAACTCAAGGGGCTGTACAGCATCCAGTCCCTAAACTTGGTTTGAAGCTGGAAAAGGTACCACCCAGCATCGCACGAAGAAGGATAGCACATCCCAAGGAAGGGGGATCAGCTCTGAGTCTGGCACACAAGCCCTTTGAGCGTGTGGCAAGGGGAGTCGGGCCAGTCCCTGCTCCCAGAGGCCAGGCTGAAACTGGAGGCTGGTGCTCGCCTCACCAGGCAGACAGCATCCTGTCCCCCGCTCCCGCTAACCGCTTCTCCTTGCCAGCTCTTCCCAGCTTGTTAAAACCAGATTAAGTTTCTGGGTTCAATTTAGTTTCAGCCCCTCTGTGGTTAGTGTTAAAAAGTACAATGCTCCCCTTGCACCTGTAAAATCAAACTCCAGCTATCACTTAGATTTTTATATTCCTTTGTGTTCCAGAAGCGATGAGATACAGCCACTGCATGCTGATCCCCAGTGGCTGCAGGTGCTGCACTGGCCGCAGCGGCACCCCTCTGCCTGTGTGAAGCACTTGCTTCCACCGCACAGGGAGCCACAGCCGTGACAAAAGCTCCTCAGACACAGCAACACATTTCAGCCTTACACTTCTTACCATTACACTTTCATGGCAAAGAGATGCTACAGAAACAAAGTGCTGTGTGCTCCAGGGCCCTGCCTCTGTGCCCAAGATCCCGTCCCCCTGGTCTTCACCCGTGTCCCACAGGACATATCTACAGTCTCCTTTCCACTACCCACATTTGCACTGGAGCAAAGAGCCTCCCAGAAAGATGTATGGGATTTGATGTCACATAGGGAAAAACAATCTGGAAAAATGGAAATAACCAACAGCAAGTGATTCAAAGGGCTGCAGACCCCAGTGTGCTCCAGAGGCTGTGCATGGCCCACAGACTGCAGAGACCCTCCTCGGGGGGCAAGTTTCCACCCTAGAGATGAGCTATGACCACCGAAACAGTAGAGCCCATAACATCTAGGAAGGTTGTTTATTGGCTCTAAAGTTACTCCACACTTCTCCGAAGAAGCTATACACAGCTTTGATTTCCCTCAGCAGGATGGGAAAACTGGGGTTAATGACACCCTGCAGCAAAAAGTCCTTCAATTGATTTGTCCTAAAACAGCTCACTCAGTCACTCGCTCAGTCAAGGGATTACACACGTGTCCACTGAAAAGGACCAACAAGAACTGGGGAGCTCCACCGAGCATCGTCTCCTTCCTGGCAGGCGGACAGGAGGGGAACAGATGCTGATATTTGCTACATCCACAAATGCACCTCAGGGCCACGACATCAGGGACCCCATGCACAGAGCACTGAGCAGCACAGTCCCGCCCCAAGGAGCTTGCTGGCATGCTGTCAGCAACCGTCTCTGCTGAACGAAATTCATTTTTTATTTGGTTTTATTAACCTTCACATGTCTAGACACAAGGGTTACGATTTATAGCTCATACACAGTAAAATATGAAATCACCACATCTTCCTGTTTAAGATATTTGCAGTCATGATGTGTGATCTGCACACATCATTATTAAATGCTGGTCCCAAATCCACCGATACAGGGGAAGCAATTTCCTAGAACGTGGGAAAGCCCTGCTAAGCCTCCACCCTTGCACCCAACACACCACCCTCGGCCTGTTTGCAACACCTCTGCACGTCACCCTGCTTAGCTCTCTCCCCAGTCTGGGCCACAATCTTATTCCTGATACAGGAAGCCATTGCATTTGATTTATTGCACTCAAAAAGGAGAAGGAATTTAAACCAGGTCTATCCAGAGGCAAGTTTTTGAAATGTTTCTGCAACTCTACTCTGGCCCCCACCATCCCAAAAGCCTGTGACTTGTTTTGAGTGGAAGAGGTAATTTGGGGCAGTTTGCAGCTATCCCTGGGGCGCAGCAGAAGCCAAGAAGCTGAGCTAAAGTGCATCTTAATGCTGTGGCCTCATGCATCCTTTTCAAACACCTGCATCTTAATTACTTCAGAGAACAAATTCTGACACTGGAAATGCACTAAACTAGCCGGGGTGTCTTTTGTGACTTCCTAGCTCATTTTGCCATTTGTTCCTTCAAGGCAAACCATGAAGCCAAAAACATTTCCTTTAACACACTTGATAGGGGTTTGATATGAGTGGTGGGTTCTTTCATCTGCTGCTTCTTCAAAAAAAGATGTAGATAAAAAGATGAAAGAAAAAGGAAGCCTCGTGTACATAAGTATTGCACTGAGACACTTGCTGGCTCTGCACTTGTTCTTTCAGCACGGCCCACGCGCTCACACATCACGATTTCACCTCGCTGCTTTAAGCAGGGGGAGGCAGCACCCTGCCCACCCTGGTGGTCTGTGCCCGTGGAACCAGGCTCCTCCGTCACAGCCACCTGGAACATCAAAATTACAAACAGGCTGGGGCCAAGGCCAGCCAACTTGTCTTGCTGGGTCAGGTCACCACGCATCTGTCTGCTGTAACCTGCCTTGTTAATACAGCAGAACTACGCAGGGGCTCTCGGGCACTGCGGTCCCACCCTGAGCCAGCCTGGACACTTCCACAGCACCTCAGCTCACCCGGACCATGCCAGCATTGCCCTGCTCCCCCAGAGAGCATGCCTCAGCAGCAAGGTAGGGCAGGGACCCACAGTCCCTCACCCCCTCGACCTTCCCCTGCAGCCTCTCAGGGACTCATTTGCAGTAATTTTTCCCCAGTTCTTTCCTCGAGGTCCAAAATTAACAGGTCAGCTGTACAGGCAGGAGAGGGCAGCTGTGGTTGAAAGGAGGCTCTTTCACCCCCCTCCCCCTAAGGAGTCGAGAGAGCAGGACCAAACAGCACAAGGAGACGGATCGGTCCAGATCAGGGCACTATCCCTGCCCCAAAGTCTCGTCTCACGCTGCTTGTGGCTGTGAGGGCTCAAAGCATCCTCTTGTGCCTCCCTGCATGCCCAGGGGCAGCTTCCCCACCTCATCACCATGCACACCACGTGCACCAGGCAGGATTTCAAGCATGCACGCAGCAAATTCGTCCTCGCCATAGCTTTTGAGCAACACCCTGGACCGTGTATGTGCTATCTGAGCCCAGCAAAGATCACAGGAAAAGGGACTGCTTGTTTTCTCTGGCCTGCCTGAGCATTAGCCAGCATCAGAGAGCTGCCACCCTCCCCGCTAACCCTCGTGGGTACCCACCTGCTGCAAAGAGAGCATCAGCCAGGGCCAGGTAATGGTCTCCTTCCTAGGAACAGAACAGGGGCGGGAGAGGAACAAATAGGAGAGGAAAGATCAGAGCGAGAAGATATGAGAGCTGACAGCACTCTCATCACCGCAGGTCTTAGCCTCAGTGCTCATTAAAGCCCTGGGTCTTCAAGTCATAAGAATTAGAAGTGGTAAAAAAACCCCAAAACAGCCTCTAATGGAATGGTTTCTTGTAGAACAAAGAAACGGCATTTCTGTTGAAAAGTGAAAAAAATCTGTTTTGACTTGAAAATCTTTTACTACTTTAAGTCAAACAGAGAGGTAAATACATTTCATTTAGGTTTTATCACTACAACTCACTCTGACATTTACATTGTATTAAAATTTTAATATTAATACTGTGCTGCTATATCATATTTAATACAAAATTTAAATACATATATTTAAGTTAATATTTCATATGCTAAAATCCAAATGGCAAAATCCCTTTGCTACATCAAAGATAAAAGCACCCAGCACTAATTAAAAGTTATCTGATGTTACTGAGGCTCAGAACCAAAAGCAGCAAATAAATCCCCTGGAAACAAATCGCAAAGATGCCAGTAAAGTTTGCAAGAGCATCTCAAGGGCTCTCCACTGACCAGTACCGACATGGGGACTAGGTAGAAAATGACCTTTGTTGCCCTTCACATCTTTGTGCATCACACACTGTGAAAGCAGAGCAGAAGCAGCACTGTGATGAACATGTGGAGAAATGGGACGAGGAGGGATGGTCAATGGTATTGTGCAGGAAAAACATTAGCTGTGTAAGCAAGTCACCTCCAGCCAAGGCTTAGCAGCTCTGGACTATCCATGCAGAGGGTCAGGGCCCCAGAGAAGGCAGTGCTGCCCTGAGGCCGTGGGTTCGGACCACACACCACTGCTGTCCCCATCATCTCCCCCAGGCCATCACCAAGATGTATTTCTTAATGGTGCCCATTAACAAGGCAAGCAGCCATGGAGCCTACACAAGAAATCAAAAGGAACTGTGCAATCCTACCTTAAAACAGCTTAATTAGGTCTTAGAAGACAGGTGACTGCCCGCATTTCCACAGCTTGTTGGGCACTCAGACACCTTGGGGCTATCCAGGAGTTACCTCCCCATGTACACAACCACCCCACCCATGGCACAGCCCTTGGTCCACAGAGTTCAGATGTTACAGCCCACCGACGCATTGCTGAAAATCAGAGAAAACTGAGGGGGACGCAGAGTACCCCTTCATTCCTCCAATTACTCAAGCCCCTGATCCAGTCAGCAATATTCCCCCAGTTGTTCCAGCGAGCGTCACCTCCAAACCTCTCCTGAAGCCTCAAGCCTCTGGTCTCCATCAGCCTGGCAACCACCCTGTCTTCCTTCACACTGAAGAATCGATTTGGGGTAATTCACCGTGTGCAGGCGGGACCACGAGCATCCTGCCCATGGCTGACCAGAGGCTCATTCCCACCAGGGAGGAACTGCAGATGCACAGAGGTGCTCCACAGGTCCCCCTCTCCCCACAAGGTCTGCTTAATTGGAGGCCAGCTTTGAACTGCCTGTGTTTAACAGGGCCTCATCTTCAAACTGAATATATTTAATAGGTCCTGCCTGATCTTCATAATGGCTGCATCTGAGGCCCTGGATTTCAAAGCAGCTCCACTTAACAGGACTTTGTCTGGAAGCTGCAACCATATAACACGGCCTGGTTTTAAACCAGGAGTGTTTAATAAGATCTGATGTTTAAAGTGCATGTATCTAATTGGACCTAATCTTTATAATCCTCTTCTCCCTCTTTTCTGGCGTTTCTTCTCCTTTGCTGCTCTCCTTCCCTGCAGCACCAAGACCCCCATCCCTGCCATCGTAGATCCCTGCCTCTGCTGGGATCACCACCAGGGCCATGAGCTGCTCTCACAGGGACCATCCCAAAGCATTTGAAAACACTCCAGGATTTCCCAGACCAGCTCCTAACTCCAGCTGCGCTCCCTCTGCTCTCACCATCTCCTGCTCAGGAGTTCGCCCAGACCTGGCTGATCCCAGCGATATGGGCACAAGCCCTTAATTTAAAGCCTGTTTTAACAGGAACATGAACAGCAGCAAAAAACCAAACACCTGATTCGGTGAATGGAAAACATGGGGGTTTTTTCCATCCTGCTCTGTAAGAATCACCAGCCTCAGACTACTTTATTTCTGTATTGCCTTCCCTGGTGCTATGAGAGAAGTTGCACTTTTTGGAAGGAAATTCCTCTCCCAGGAGTAGCCAAGATGTTCAGTTTCAGAGAGTTGTAACTAAAAGGCTGAAGCAACAATTTCTTTTGCCTTCTAGTTTGTCAAATGGGAAAATATTGTTTTAATTTTTTTTAAATCAACTCTATTTCACAAAGTTCAGGCACGAGAAATCAGCATCTCTTCCAAGCAAAGAAGCCATAAATACACACACACAGTGTTTCTGCAACAGCTCTGAATAGTCCCATGCCCATTTACATCCAAGCATTAGATGTGCCCACCTGTAAGGACAGCAAAGCCCCTCAGATCGCACTGCCAGAAACGCTGCACCTGCCGGGATTTCAAGGCATGCAAGTCACCCCATATCCGTGCATCTAGTTTCTCTCACACACAGATGTTTCAGGACACTTTTTTTCTATGTGCTTAGAATCCAATCCTTCAAAATAACACAAACCATGAGGCCATACTGCAATTTTTTCACACTGACAGATATGACAGGCTGTGCTCTTGGTGGGTACAAACTGAAGGAAGGGTCACAGGGACTGTGCCAGCAGCTGCTGTGCCCTATCCTCACATCACGTTACTGCTGCTGGCACCCATTTCCAAAATACCTCTGAGGTTACAAAAGGTTCAATAGTCAATTTTAATACCTGCGTTGACTGTGCTTTAAATTGTACTGTGCACAGGTCAAGTATTTTTTTAGCACAGCTCACATCTAAGGAAGGACATGGTAACCAAGCCATAAAGTTTACTGTCCCTCGAGCTTTTAGCTGGCTGTGGATCACCGAGCACAAGGAAGAAAGTTTGATGGGTTTCATTCCCTGCTCAGCCTGATCTCTCCCACTAACACAACCACTCTCTGTAAAGACTTACTTATTTCCTGAAGTGTCACTTCAGATCCCACCGCACAGGGTGGAGATGTGCTCTCGAGCTCACCCCGAGGCTGCCCGGGGGTCACTGCAGCCCACCCTGCACCTTGGCTGTTATCTCGCAGTTCGTTAGTGATCACAGAGTTAAATGAGCCCATGTCCAGCATGGTCTTGGATCTCCTTATCTGATAGTCCCTGGAACTTGCAATTTCTCCCAGAGACCACAAACTATCCACATGAAGTATTGCCTGTGAGCAGAGACAGAGATGCAGCCACGCACAAGCCCTGCGGGAGGTGGGACCCTAGGGTAAGGCACCTGTGCTTCCGTTTCCCCCACCCACCCTCCCTGCAATGATGGGAGGGGACAAGCCACAGGACCTATTGCCATAGGACCTTTCAGTAACGCTCCTCAGAGCCATCTACTTGCAATATGGAGGAAACAAAGAGAAAAATATTCTTGACCCCAGCTGACCAAGAGAAATTAAAGCAGAGAGAAACCAGGGAGTGGTTCAAAGAGCAAGGAAAGATGGTGTGTGCAGCAGAGGCGACACAGGACAGCTCTCCTCCAGCACCTGCACAGCCTGAGCGTGAGGACATCTCACATCTCCAGTCCCTCAGATGATCAATGAACCCTTCCCTAGAAATACACATCCCCCCTACCTCCTGTTGCTGACCCCAGCACCTCCCCGGATGGGGCAGCGCAGCTCGAGCCACACCATGGGGTTAGGCACCCACATCGGCCCCATGCTCGTGCCTGTGCCGCTGTTCACCACCCGCTGGGTACTCCTGCAGAATTAATTCGCCACATTTTATTTGCAGTTGAATCGAGTTCTGGCACTGCCCTAAGATTTATGCTCCACGCAAGCTTTATTGACAGACAGCGGGGTTGGGAGGTTAGAGAAGCAATATTTCTAGAATTTGCATAAAACAAGGGCATTTCATAATTTAGCTGATGCAGATTTGGATAAGATGAAATTGTTGGCCATTTTGTAATTAGATGGCTAATCATAAAATAACCTTTGCGAGTCATCAAAAACCATTATTATACAAATGAATTCCTGCTCGGTACTAAACTTACTTTACCCTTGTCCTTGAGGATCAGAGAGGGTAAAAGAAGACCTTTCTGTTAGAATTCATTCTGCAGCCAGCCCCACGTTGTTACTATGTTTTATGGATCACAAATGTTTAATCAATAATGCAGCGCTTTCGGGAATGATGTTCTTTCTCCTGTCTTTCTGTGGCTGGAATTGTTTGGCTGGCTGCTCACAAATCTTTTGACATGGATTCATTGTTTTGGAGATACCCTTTCTCTGCATCTCAGGGCAGATTCATCAGCTGAGCTAGAGGGAGTGGGAAAGTTTATTGGGGTAAAAAGAGACATCCTGGCAAGCAGTTAGAATCATTGCTCTGGGTTCACTGGTCAACTTGTCAGGTTAATGAATGGCCCTAGGAAGCCATTAAGTATGCAACAGCTGGAAGATCCCTCCTTCAGCAAATAAAAACAAAGCCGAATTACCTCTTCCCACATGCCAGTGCTGCTTTTCTCAGAAAGCCGGGCAAGGAAAGGTGGTTCCTGTGAAGGGACCCTCTCTGAGCCCAGGACCCCTGTGCGCCCCTCACTCCCTGCCCATCCCACCAGCGATGCCACTTCCCCCACAGCAGACATCCCTGTCCACCCCAGGACAGACCCTGCATCAGCACCTGGATGTGGAGATGGTGTTTTGCAGAAATTCAAGTTTTCCTCCACAGGGTTTTCCCTACTCTCGATTTTCTGCCCCATGACAGAATGGCAGACGTGTTGCTCCATGGTTAGACCAGCGCAGACCACCACACAGCTCATCTCCCCTCATATTACAGGATTTCTCTGCCTCATAGGGTTGTTGTGAGAACAGATTCTTTAAGTAGCTCACAAAAAAACCCTGCACCGACACTGGGGACTTAGATCAACCCCATGCCAGCCCTGACCCAAAACTCACACTGAGTTTCAGCAGCATCCAGACCTTGGGCTCCTTTTGCCACAGTTTTCCATGCCAACATCTTCTACAACTCAGACTTTGCTGCAGGATCAAAGCTTGAGGTGAAGGAGGCACTTTGAGCAAGCACAACTGCTCGGAGGAGGAAAAAGGAAAACAGCAGATGGTTGGACATTTATACATCTGGAGGCAAAGCAACACCCATGGTCTGCAGGGCAGCCCCTACCCAGCAAAGGTGGTAAGAAGCTTCCTTGGGAATAATCTCTGGTAAATAGAGAGCCACCTAATTCCTGCCCTCTCTGTTCAATTTTCCATGCTCATTGTAAGAGGAATTATCTATTGTTCACCCTTCATTTGTGTGCCAGTTTAACAGGTGTACTGACCATGTTTGACTTTGCCACCTGAGTAAATGTTGAATCCGCTCAGACCTCATGGGTGGGCAAGAACAAGGGAAGATCAAATTGGGGTCTGGCTCGTTATACAAACCTTCTACGACTACATATTTCCTCCAATGATCTCAAAGTACTTTGGCAAACAGTGATTAAACTGAACCCCCCTCATCTCCGGCATGCAGGTGTGGGTGAGCAAAGAGACAGTTCAGAGCAGGTACTGCAGGAGATGAGTCACCAAGGAACACGAGAGGCTGCAGCTCCCTGGCCACCTCCTTGCCACTGCTAGCTCACACCTTGATCTGTGCTCCCCAGACTATCTGGATCAGCCCGCTCCTCCCTCCCTGAACATCACAACCAGCACCTTTAGGCATGATTTCAGTATAAACTGAGCTGAGAGCTTATCCCCAGCTCTGCTGCAAGGGCTGTAACCACTGGGATGATCCCACGTAGGAGCAGGACTTCCTTCACGGCAGCACAAGGACCACCAGTGCTGCAGGTCATGGAGGCAGCAGGGCAGGCCCATGGGTTTCCATACATGCAGTGCAGAGTTACTGTAGAAGCACCAACTCTCTCTCATCAACTATGCAAACTGTGCATTTCAAGGTCCGTTGCACAAGCACTTTCTCACTACAGTATACTTATATTTTAATTAGCAGCTTATGCGCTGGTTACCCTATTGGTATCCAGCACGCTCTGCAATGTGGCTGGCTTGCTCCCAGCAGGCAGGTAGGCAGGCCAGCAGGCAAGCAGGCTGCCCAGGCTCACTGCCTGGCAATTGTTGCAGGGTGCTAACAGCACCCCTTGCCATGCATCACTCATTGCTCTGGGGTCTTCTTGAGGGTGGAGGAAAGCTGCAGTATGAGACAGGCAGACAGTCTCTACTGGAGATGCAGGAAGGACCTTTCTCAGAGGGGCTGAACTCCTGTCTGAAGGATTATCCTTATGCTGCTGAGATTAACAGTATTCAGAGAAAAAGAGAGAAGCAGTTGGTAAGGGTAGGAGAAAGGAAGAGGTGATGAAGATGACCGGGAGATGAAGGGCGTAGGAAAGGTCACCATGGCAAAGGTTTCCATGCTTTTCCAGCTACACAGAGAGGGAGGCAAGGTCTCGCCATCTCTCTGTTATGCCAAGCAGCTGGAAGTGCAGCAAGGCAAGAGGACTCCTTGCCTTACACCCACAGCCCACCAAGGGAGTCATGGCTTGCGTTAGCCATGTCAGCCTGGGCAGCAGGATGAGAGCAATTATCCATGTCCACTATAGGTTGGCAAACCTTTGCAGTGTTGGGAAATGATTGGATAAGTCAGGCTGCAGGTGTCTCATCCAACCTCCTGCTCAACACAGTATTAGCACTGGCTTCAGACCAGGCCAGGCTGGTGTAAGCATCAAACATGTCAGGAAGGCGCTGTGCCAGCCATAAGGTGCTCTAACCTTACACAAACACCATCTGCAGAGCCCAGCACCCACAGCAAGCATCTCGCTGTGTACTACAAGACAGTAGGAAGACGTACACCCTGGTTCAGCAATTAGATGCAGAGTCCTGGCCAACTCATCCAGACAATTTGTCCCCACAACAAACTACTTTCAGATAAGACAATACATTTAAAACCAATCCTGCCCTACCACTTTCCTGCAAGGAGGCCTCCTGAGACCAAGGGGCTCTCCAGGCATGACCCCACAAGCACAGCTGGCCCTTCTCTCAGCCTTCGACATGGCAGATATCCCAGTCATCTCTTCTGCAGTTGCTACAGGGCTGGGACCCGAGGTTGAAAAGCAAACTGAGGGGTGCCATCTCCAGTGAGTTCTCCATTATTTGGAGCTGTATGGTCTTAGCCTAAGTTCGTAGAGAATGAAAGACTTTGAGAGCCTTCCTTTCCTTTGACCGCCAAGTGAGGTCACTGCAAAACAGCCTTTAGGTACAACCATGACAGAAGCCAGAGCTCAAGATGGGCCAGTACCCACAAGAGTATCACAGCTGCCCTTGCAAACCAGCACAGCAGCACTTCCCACCCTCTGCTCACTTTGCCTTCTGAGAGGAACAGTCCTGAAAAGGCACATAGGCACCTCTAGAAAGGAGGGAGTTCAGGACAGACTTTTTTTTTCTAGCAATAAGTCACATCTGCAGAAATGAAAGCCTTTAGAAAGCAACTCACACCAAACAGCAGAGCTTCGAAGCTGAAGTGCGAAGACTTGCACCACAGCAGAGTCTACAGCTTGTCCAACCCAGGATCTGCCCCATGACAAAGCCACCCGGACATCATGAGTTTCCTGAGCTACAGCTCACACATGGAGCTCCACTGAAGTCTGAGTCTCAGCAACCCTCTGTTGGGACATGAGATGCTGCCAACACCTCAGCTGCCAATTTGCCCACGCGAAGCATAAAGGAGGCAATTCTTAAAATAATGTGAAGTTTAGGGGACTGGGTCATCTCACCCAAAAACCATCATTTACCTGATAGAGCAAAAGTCTTTGTCCTGAGTAAGAGGGATTAAATAAATTGAGGCAGGTGGGAAAGAGGAGGATTAAGTCTGTAACCTTCATATCCCAGAAATAAACATTTTTTTAAAAAAAAGAACTTCAAAATGTGGGTCATATATCATTTACTGCAACCTATCTGTCTACATCTGCACACTGCAGCTCAGACATGCATGTGACCCTCTTCTAAACCTGGTGTTAATCCTAAAAGCCTAAAAACTATTGAACCATCATTGTTAATTAGCTGCTGGTACCAAAATACACAAAAAAGATGATCACGTCATTAATTTCTGTGTAACCTGCTGAGATGACTTCTTGGGCAGGGGGAGCTTGGCAGAAAGACTACCAAAGGATTTCCCTCCCACGCCCTGGTGGCACCCCGGGAATCCGCTGCTTGCCCGGAGCAGAATTCCAGCTTGACTGCAGTCTCATCCACAGCACCACCACAGAAAGTGTGTAATAAACAATTATAGAAGAAACTTAAGATTATTCAGAAGCATGTGTGGGCAGAAGCAAGCTCTAAGTGATTTAAAAGCATTTCAGTAACTGCAACAGCGCTTTCAAAATCTCCCAATTCCATATTTTATCAGAAGAACATGGGGAGACATCAGTGGAGGACCTAACAGACCTTCCTCTTAAACCTCGATACTGCCACCGAAAGCCCAGGCTAAGCAGGGTTTACTCACACCTCCTGCTACGGATGGCTGTCCGAGTGTCACACAGTCGATGGCACTCAGCTGTTTACTCCCAGGATTGCTTCCAGAAACTGTATTACTTCTTTCTGAGAAAAACATGCACTGATCCCTTTCCACCTCGTTTTGCCTGTCCCACACCCAACTCACCCACTCAAGCTCCAGTGGAGAGCAGGGCAAGCAGACCCACCAGCAGCAGGCAGGTGTCCCAGTAAAGCTCATCTGGGAGGGTCTCCTGCCTGCAAGGACAAAAGGCTCTGTCACACGGCCCCAGCCTTCACCAGGAGCCCATCTGGGCACACTGGACCACTTTTGGTCCCGTGGTCTGAGGCTGGCTATGAGCCCTGGCAGGCTGATGTTGCGTTTGATTCACATTATTTACGGCTTGGATGATACGAAGCGTTACCAGACATGTACTCTGTGACACCAAAAGCTGATGTGCAGTGCCTGGGGCATGTTTCTGAACAGAGCTATTATGGATTTAAATGATGGCCTTTTCCAAGCGCTTGCACCAAGATGCTGTCAAAAGCCCTGTGTGCTAAGCCTTAGCTGAATGATCTCTTGCAGAGGTGGGGACCCAGAAAGGAGGAATTTAGTTGATTCCTTAACAGTAACAGCCAAAATGGCCTTTTTTTTTTTTTTTCCTTTTTCAGTAGGAGGACCAAGACTCCACTTATCCTCAGGAACAGCAGCTTCACCTTCCTCACCTTTGCTAGCTGATGCAGAGGTGGAGCTCTTTGTCCTTACTGAGTTATTCTGCTATGTCCTCACCAGCTTCCCACCCGACCTAGCTCCTGGTCATCTTCACCTCCCAAAGTCGTTCTGATGTGCTGGCATCGCTTTTGTCTCAGGGATGTGACCCCAGGGGCAGGGGGGGAAAGCAGCCAGCCCAGAGCCAGATGGGTACCATCTGGTAAAACCCCCAACTAGAATCTTAAACAAGATAAGAGAGAGAGATAGGGAAAGTTTCATAGCTCATTGTGGGTTGTTCCTGATAACAAAGGAAACTTAGCAGGTCTCCAGCCAGCCACAGAATGCTCCAAAACACCCACAACAGACACAGCATGGCTTTTTATCAAGCAGAAAAAGACTTCATCTTCCTTCACTTTACCTTGAAACACACTTCTTGAGATTACTTACATAGAAAAAACAACAGACAGAATAACACAAAACTTTTATGCTTAAGCGTGCCTTTTTACTAACACAAATACTACATGTGAATCCCTGCCTCTGATGCAAAACCAGAGCAAATTGCTCAGGAACAACCATCAGAGAGCACCCAGAGAGCATCTCCCAGGCCACTTACATTTGCAGACCAACATATCAAAGTAAACCAAAATCAGCATGGGCAGTTGATTAGCCAGCTGCCCTGGCACAAGCCATCCACCCTGGGGTCACAGCCTCTGCTCAAGAAGACCAAGAGCCAGCATGGTGCCAGATTGGGCCCTTCTTGGGATTTCACAGTACTCCCTCCTATCGCCTGTGGGTGGGGAGGAGGAGGACAGGGAAGAAATAGGATCTCACTGCCTTGTCCAGTGCATCACACAAAATAAATCCATGATGGATTGGTGACCTACTTCATCTGAGAGGCATTAAATAATATGTAACACAACCAATTGCCTTTCAGAACCACCAGCCCCTTTGGCTTAAGCTCAAGGCAAACAGTGCTGGTGCAGGAGCAGTTTACTAAATAAGTCTATGGGGACAGGACTTAGTGCTAAGGACTGCTCCTGGGCAGTCACTGCTGTTCTGCCATGGGAGAGGTGGTTTGGGTGCAGAGCTGTGGGATAAGTGAGGCCTGGCTGGGTTTGACCTGGAAAATACTGGTAATACCAGTCTGGAGGAATGCGTTTTCTAAGAATATGGTTGATAGGATGGGAAGAAATGAGAGCCATAAACACCAGCCCAGACACAGGACGAGGGTTGGAAGCAATCAGACACAGGTCTTTGGCCCATAACCCAGTAGGTACCCTGGTGGCATGAAGGGGGAGGCAAGCCGGAGCCCTGCCACGTCTGCTCACCAGCTCACAACTGTTAAAAGGCCTCTGGGTGCTCAGACCCAAAAGCAAGCCAGATGCAACCAGCCAACCCATAAACACCAGCAGCCCTGGGGCAACTGCCGCCCAACACAGAAACCCAGCCACTGGTGAGGTCTCTCACTCACACCGGGCAGCAGTGATATTCACAGCCCTTCGTTTTACACCAGCATCGAAAGCACCAGAAGGTTGTGCTTGAAGGCAGCATGGGATTATGGCTCTTTCTCCATCCTCGTCCTTGCCTCACCCTCTCCAGGAGCTGGAGGTTTCTGCTGCTGCCACCACTCACACATGCCAGCTTTGGAACAACCTGTGGCAGAGCTCACCTGTCCAGTTTACACGGGAAGGAAGCAGCAGAAACGTGTTTCACAAAGAACTGGCAGATTCAGATTTTCTAACCTGCTGTGTTTTCCTGCCCTCAGGCTCTGCTCCCATTTACCTGCTTGCGAGATGGATATGGCAGCTCCTTCCCACATGGACCGCTCAGCGCAGTGGGAAGAGCTCTCAGTTTCATGGACATATTTATAAGATGTTTGTGCTGGAGCCTGTACTTCACCTACCTGTTTTATTTTTAATCTTCATTTCATAGAGCTCAGACAATTATTTCAAGGTTCCCATGAATGATCTTTACCCCTTTTGCAGATCATTCCAATTCTGTGAATAAAATACCTTGGTGGCCCTGGAAGAAGGAGAGAAAAAGGATGACATTTGAAATGAAATAAGAAACTGAAAACAGATGTATTTTTAAAGTAAACTCACAACTCTAACCCCAGCAAGCCATGAACAAGTGTGTTTGGCATCTGTAGATCCCAATACCCTTTGCAGGGAGAGATAAAAAAATTAGATGAACGGGGTTATCTGCATTTCATAGGCAAACGGACTGGGATCCTAACGAGGGAAAGGGTTGAATTACATATACATATCTACTGTATCTGACAGGGCAGGGGAATAACCTTGAGGTCAACTTGAGCATGTAAGTTATGACATGAACATCAGACCATATGAAAGTACCCAAAGCAGAGAACCTGAACTGCCCTGCCCTAACAAGTCACTGAGCCCCATTCTTTCCTCTCTTCTCCAGGCAGGGAGGGACCACTTCCACAACAGACTTTGGAGCATTTGTTCTCTTCTTGATCCACTCGTTCCTGTAGCAAGAAAGCCCGTTTCACCAGACTGCCAAGTGTTCATCCACCCACCTGCATCCTCATCATGCTCTCCCAGCTTTTCATCAGCATCTGTCCTCCTTGGGACTCAAAGGGCTTCATGGGTCAACCAGTCTCTCTTGGTCCACATTGTCAAACCCAGCTGGTTGCAAGGGAAGGATGATGCTTGCCCTTATTGTCCAAATCGGGTCTGAAATGTAGGTCACTCCCCGCTTTAAAGTCAAACAAGAAGGTGTTTGCCCTCCCCTGGGTGGTGCTGTGGCAAGCCCTTCGCTTCTGCCTTTCCCACCCTCCCAGAGGCCGAAGCAGCTGCGAGGAGGGAAGGGGACCCGGCTGCTTCGGCCACGTCCTGTCCCACGGCTGGCTCTGCGGCGTGGCAACACTCCCCCTTAGCGGCAGGAGCCGAGAATAAGCCTTCAGACCAGAAATAACTAATAAGGGACAAAATGATCTCCAGGCTCAACATGGGTTTGCCGTGTAAATCTGGGTATTAAACTGGCTGCATTTCTACAGCATGGTACTTATCACCACCTTCTAAAAAAAGGTGCTTTACATCAAAAGAGGGGAAAAAAAGATTTTTTTTCTTTGCAAGGCAAGGATGCTGTGTGCTCCCCTGGAGGCAGAACAGGCTTGGTTTTACAGGAGGGATTCAAGCTGCAGCCCAGGACGTGGGGGTAAGGCAGGCTTTTCACACCTTCCCTCTGCCATGGTAGCCCAGGAACACCAAACAGGAGGGAGCCGCAGGGCAGGATACGGCCCCGTGGCAGGGAGGGCTCTGGAGAGCCATGGCTGCAGCGATTACTAGGCAGAAATTAATCTGTAAAGAAAACTTAGCAACAGTTAGAGCAAATATCGATTTTGTGTTTGTCTGCTTCTGCAGGGCCTGAGAAACGGCAGATTTAGGCATTAACTGGGGCTGTTCTGGCTTAATTCAAACCTCGATTTACACTAACCCTAGGAATAGACAAGTACATCAGTGGAATTGAATCTAAAATTATTACTGGTTTTTTTCCCCTTATCTAGTCTTTTGGGCAGATCCGACACCAATTTTGGCACCTGTTACCTGCTGCACAATTACAGATAACAGGTTTTATTTTTACAGGGCTGCAGATTCTAATTTGATAGTGGAGATTTTAGACCAGCAGTCTACCTGGGTGGAGGCACCTGGCAGCACCATCCCCAGCTGCTCACGCCAGCACCAATGCTGTGACAGCTTTGCAAACACAGGATGGTAGAAACAGAGCTTTATGCACCAGACTTTGCATTCAGGCTCTGGCTGCCCTAATGAGGAGGGGAGCAGTGGACAGGGAGGTGGCTTTGCTCACCCGCAGGGTGGTGGTGAACATTAGCATCTCCCTGTCCAAAGAAAGATGCTTCCCACGGTCTTTGCCCAAAGCACAGCCAGGTGCTGGGCTCTGCCTTCCCCAATAGACAGACTCGTGCACTTTCACCAGCTCCGTGCCCCTGGCCAAACTCAGGACAGGACACAGTGCATTTGCACCAAAAAAAAAAAAAAATAATTAAAAAAAATCACACTTTGAAAGGCATCAGTGCACAACAGTGATTGCAAGATGTCCCTCTGGGCTAGCTACCTCACTCGAAGCCAAAGTTTGGGTAAGATTTCCAAAACCAAACAAGAAAACCCAAGGGTATAAGGAATGCAATTTCTATTTATTTTCCTACATCTGTCTAGTATAAAAATCAACTAACACATTTACAAATAAAACCCCCTATATGGTATTAAAATTGCCTGTCAATAGCTGTTAGGTTACTAGGTCACATGTGATCCAGGTGATGGTTTTGATCGCTGCCAGCTATGCACGTACAAGCTGAACACTGCCTGTGGCAAGGGGTGGTGAGCCTGCGCTTGTCCCCCAGGCAGTTCTGCTGAGTCTTTGCACAGCAGGGGTTTTATCTCCCTGAAATTTCTCTTTTCTAACATTTTCCAAATGGAAACATTAATTTCATTACTCTGAATCCTTTGGTTTCCACAGCACTGTTTTCCCTGACCTCATACCATATTTTAATCTTTTATTATTCTGTACTAGCAGACATGAAGAATTGCAGTTTCCTCACTGAAGAAATCGGGGGAAAAAAAACCCTGATATTTCTAAAGCACAGTTACTTTCCTGTGCAGCTGCAGCCAGCTCTTAACAGGAGTGGTGTCCATCTCTTGCAAAATCCAGCAGTTCAGCTAATCCTCAGTGTGTATCTACCAGACTAAAATTGTCCTTTTAATTTCCTAAACCTCTAAACTCACAGGTTAGAGTGTCAAAAAAAAAACCCACATGGGAAATTTTATGAGGTTATTGCTTAGCAACTGCTCAATAAATACCATAAGCAAAGGCAGGACAGGAGTCACTTTGCTGCTTTAAGTAATCCCCAGGGTCAAAGCATTTTTTGGTGAAGGAACCCTGAAATCGGCATCCCCTTGTCCCCATTGCAGGGTCCAACACAGGGTTTAAGACAGCCTTCCCTTCCTGCACCAAGCTGTGATAAAGCTTGCGAAGCATCACCGAGGCATGACCAACTCAAATTTAGCCACCAGTGGGAAATTAAACTTTTTTTGCCCCCAACACAGCACACCTGCAACCCCAGAGGATGCACAGCCCAGGTAAACCCCACTGCCCCATGCAGGAAGGCAGGAGGAGAGCAGGGATGGAGCAGCATGCGCGCCCATCCTCCGTGGACCAGAGGTGGCTCCTGAAAGGGAGTGTTTGGGAATGTTGGGAGCCAAGATGCTCCCGGTGCAGCCAACAGCCCCGCTGTAACACAGGATCGCATCGCTGCTCTGGGAGGACAACCCCAGCAGACACCCTCTGTGCACGCCGCAGCCTCACTGTGCTTTCATGGAAACATCAGGCAGCAACAGGTTATGCTCAAACTCAAACCTCCAGATCACTACTAAGCAATTATTCACTATTTCTCATGCTCTGCAATTTACTTTGCTCTATGTCATCGCATTAGTTACTAAGTACTGTGTGTTAGCAAGGTCAACAGGGCAAGTTTAGGTTGCACCAGTAACTGCACCCCCAGGTTAGCAGCTTCTCCCACCACAGCTGTAGTGCTCGGCCTTACCACCCCAGCCAGCGCAGCTGTGCCGACAGAAAGCCTCTTTGTGGGAGCAGGCGAAGCACTTGCTTTACCAGGGCTGGTTTTGTAGGTGAGCTGGGAACAGGATGCATCACTTTAGCTGCCTTTTTCTTTTATTTCCTTTAGTTACAGGAAATGTCCAAAATAGGAAAAAATACTTTGCTCACTGTTTGTGTCCCTCCACGGCTGCATGCAGGGACAACTCTCCCCACGGTGCCTTGCCAGAAAGCCCCCTGTGAGCAATCTGCTGTTTGCACAGCACTTCAGCAGAATTAGCTCTGAAAACAAGATAAAAAGGCTGTGAAATCCCTCCAACCAGCAGAAATGAGCCCAGCAGCCCAGAGCCCTTTGAGGGACACTCAGCAGCTCCCGCACTGCTGGCTGTCCAGCTTCATGGGCTCAGTGCTAACTCTGCCCAATTGCTGCCCACCCAGGCACCACCCAGCTCCATCCAGGAAGCCAGCCCATAAAAAAACCTTGGGTGTCCTCACTTTTTTTTCCTTACCCCAATATTTTTGCTCTTCCCCCCCCCCTTTTTCAGGGCTTTTTCCAGCTGGCAGCAATGTCCTGCTTGCAGTCTGGGCACTGCTGCGACCCCAGGAACACCAGCTCTGCTAATCCCCTCTTGTCCCTGCTAAAAATCAATCCTTTTTCCATGTCTGGATTCAAACAAGGGGTCATCTGCTCTGTTGAGGAATGCAAAATACCAAAAGCAAATATAAAGTTTAAAATAAAGCAGCAACCCAAGGTTTCTGCAGCGAGCTGGTTCACAGGAGAGGATTCCTCCTCTCCCGCACAGCAGAGGCACCACAGCTCCTAGGACTCTTTTTGTTTAAAGCTAAATTACATTTCCAGGTTTCTTTTTGTGAATGAGGGTTGTGCAACCTGAAAGGGCTGGGTTACTGCAGAGGATTCAAAGGGAGGGCCAGGGTACAGCCAGGGACACTGCAGGGACACCGAGCCCTGGATTCAGAGGAGTCTCCAGCAAAACCCCCTCCCAGGCTCTCCAGCTCCAGGCCAGCTGGGCCCAGGGACTCCACAGCCAATGGGAAGTTCCCAGTGGGAAGTTCAACCTCTACAAGGTTTTAATGGAAATAAACCAGAGCATCTGAATTAACAGAAAAACAAAGCAAGTGGGGCCTTTTCTCCCCATCTGCAGAGCAGTGCCTATTCCTGAGCCCCATGACAGCCAAGCCAGGCTGGTAACATCCACACCAGAAGTTCCATTTTCCAATTAAAAGCTAATTGTCTTTTTACTCATTAACCAAGCCAGGCCTTGCTCATTTTCCTTGGTATTTTTCTGCCCCTCAATCTTTCTTAAAAAGCACTGTGCAATGCAGGACACCCAGCACTATCCGGATTTACAGCATCAGAGCAGCAGTTAATACTTCTCAGCCTCATAATCCTTGACTTTAGGGGCAGCTCCCAAACATATGTGCCAGGCTCACGCACCGATTTATTCTCCAGCAGACCCTGCCTGCTCAGGAGTTCCAGCTCACATCGGCTCCAGGAAGGAAATGCAATTCTGTCCTTGGTTTTGTAAAGTCACCCAGCGCAAACGGCCAAGCGTGCTAAAGCCCCAGCAGAGAGGGATGGTTTTATGATGATTTCTCTTAAAATTACGACAGAATGGAAGCAGCTACAGCCAGGCGTTCAGACAAGTGGTCCCAGCCATCTTTCCAAAACAAACATTGCAGCACTGATAAACAGAAATAAAAATTACTTCATGGATTTACTTTGGCCCTGAGCTTGTAGAAATGAAAAATGAGCTGGGCTTCTAGAACTCCTTCATTTCCCAGACTCCAAGGTTTTATTAACAAGTTTGTTAGTAAGGATTTTTTGACTCTGTAAGCCACAACCTGAAATGAGATTTATGCAGTCCTGCTCTGCGTTTCCACCCTGCAAAAGGACTGGGGACAGCAACCCCGTTAAAAGGCACGGGGGTGAACATACTGCCTCCCCACATCTGTGCTGTGCAGCCACCCCCAGCCAGAGGCAAATCTGCCACAACAGCTTTGGTGGCTTGCAAAGGACAGCACATCACAGCACAGCCCCAAACACAGCTCATCCGAAGAGCTGTTCATGTGCTGGTCTAACTGGTGAGTTGCTCTTCAGTTTTTCCAACACCTTTCCAATTGCAAAGAATTAATATATCGCTACAATCACCACATTTCATCCCCGGCTATGTCAAAACAGAACACCATACTACTGTTATTGGAGTGGAACAGCTACATAGATGCAGCTTTGGCCTCCAAATGAAGGAGGACAGAAGAGGCTCTGCTATATCACATGCTCCTGGCACTCTTCTCCAGCCCACCGTTCTGCAGCCTCCATCCATGCTAAGATCCCAGCCACACTAAGCTCAAACACACTGTGGCACCTTACCACAAAGTAGCCAAAATCATTTGTAAACAGCTGATGAAACTACTAAGGGGGAAGGGGGAAACCATTCCTTCTCCCCCATGCTGAGAGGCTAAGAGGAATTCAGCAACTTGCCAGGAAAGACAAGAACCCACAGGAAACCCAGTGCTTTGCTGCGTCTCGCCACCCCTGCACACGCTGCCTCCCTCCAAGCATTGTGAGGCCCCACGCAGAGTCAGAGTCCAAGTGACAGGGTGATTTTAGCACCATTGTTTATTTGAAGAGGGAGCACAGCCCTGGGGAGAGGCACCTGCTGCTCCCCTTCTGCGGCACGGCAGTACAGACCAGCCCCACAGGGAGCAAGGGGCCAGCTCCCGGCATGGGTCACCCCAACGCACATCTCCCACAAGAGCACAACACTCTTCCTCCTCCTAGAGCAAAGGGAAACCACTCCACCCCCCAAGAAAAGCCAGAAGGAGAGAGACAAGACATGCAGGAACCTTCGCAAAAGCTGTTCCCAAGGTACCAGAGCAGCCAGCACGAAATCCAGGCAGGCTGCAACATGCTGCTCCAAGGTAGAACATGGCTGCTTGCTTCTACTTTTGCAGAGCCCAGGTCTTGCAGAGAGAGGTCTTGCTGTTAGCTCTCCAACTCTCCCTCGTTTGCCTTTCCATAATGTTCCCAAAACTTGCATTTCACAAATTAGCCAGCAGTTAGCCCAATTTATTACAATATAGATCTACCTGGGAACAGACAGAAAAAAAATCCACCCACCCACACTAAGATCTGGCAGAGGATATTTTTTTCTTGTGGTTTCCCCCTCCCCTCATAAAAAATTTTAAAAAATAAAATAAACAAAGCAGAACAATCCTTCATGATAAGATTAAGGTCCTTGATGTATGACTCTGTTTCAGCATGCCCAAAAACTGTCGAGCTTTCTCCTGCATGAAGAGTTGGTCTCGGGTTCCACCACAGGCCACCGCTTTCCAAGCCCTGGTCATCTAGAGAAGGAAAAGAAAGCATGAGTACACCACAGTTAAGGGAGAGGACAAACAGTGTTGACATCCTGTTTTAAAAGACTGCAAAAATAAAGTTAACAACTATATGTTACCTAAGGGAAAAAAAAGTTTCAGACTTAGGAGCACCCATCTTGCTACCCGGAGGAACTTGCACACCACCAGTTACTCACCAGAGCCAAGATGGTCATTTCTAGCAAACGGGGGTTACGGTCAGCAGTTTCTCAGGTGAGGGCTCCATTTCAGCATGACTCACATGCCCTTTCAGGGCTTTCCCTCACTTGGTTTGAGAAAAAAACCCCAAAGCACAAACCCACTAAGGCTCCATGTGCTAAAGAGATTCCAGAGGGATAGAAGGGCTGTACTTAACAGCAGCTTGGTGCCTGTAGTTTCAGCAGGGCCCAGCAGCACACAGGGAGAACTGAAAGTCAGATTTGCTTCAGTCACTGCATGCAGAAAGGGCACCCATGAGGTGTTTCAGCACTCCAGGAAAACCCTTGCGAATCCTCTGATAAATACAGCCAAGAGATACACAATGCCCTGAGGTGGAAATACCCATTATATGCACTGCAAAGAACCAGAGCTCAAGCTTCAGCGTTTACTTAGAGTAACAACACCCCACACAGCCACAGTGTGGCTTTGGGCTGATTTAGGTTCAGCCCACAACTAGGTGAGCTTCCTTAATAAATAACTGCCACTGCTAGCAACATCAGTCCAGCACAATAAATCCCAAGATCCCAGCAACACCACAGACAACTCTGCTGTCTCTGCGCAATAGGATTTCGCTGCACACCTGTACTCTGTCACCGTGCAAGCTGCCTTACTGTCACCTTCAAGTCACTCCCAAAGCTTTATTTATATGGATCTATTAGCTCTCAGAGCAATACAACCCTGCCTAGGACAGGAGGAGAAATGGAAGTGTTTAAGTAGGGTTTATTTTGAGAAGGGGAAGGAATTACTCTGGCTGAGGAGTACTTATTTGTCAGAAAAAAGAGCTTTCACAACAGACAGCTCTAATCCAGGGACAGATGCAACCCTCCTTGCTGCAGTGTTTTGTGAAGACTGAGCCAAGGCTGCTCAGTGAAGACAACACTGTACCTAGGTACTTCCTGGGATCTGAAAACACCCCCACACTAGCCCCTAGTTGCAGTTTCACCCCCTGCCAAGGACTGCACGTAGCTCGAATGAGGATAGAAACACCAAAGAGCTCCCAAGCAAACATCTGCAAAATCGTGGTCCAAATTCCCTTCTCTAAGCCACACTGCCTAACAAAGCAGAGAGAACCCTCTACTAGTGCACTCTGGCTGCTAATATATCAAATGGTGAAGATTTTAAGGAAAGCACAAGAAACCATTTATGACCCAGAGAGCATTTGTAGGCTACTGTGACTCCAGCACAGCCCAGATGTGCTCCACAGTGTGGAGCTGAGAAATGGGATAGCTGTAACACCACCAACCTCAGCATGAGCTACAAAGGTGGTACGCTGTCAGCTGGAGTTCCATACTGCCAGAGGTGCAGCTAAACAGCAGGATAAAACGTGCCTATGCTGCCTACGGCACACAGCCTTCATCACAACCTAGAATCACCCTAAAAATCACAGAGATGGGAAAAACCTTTTTGTTTGGCATTCATACAGCACTTCACAGACTTGCTACGCACAGAGAAGCAAAAAAGATGAGCCTACTGTTGCCCACTCAAGGAGTGCTTGCTGGAAAAAGGAAAGTTTACTTCACTGCAGGGTCAATCCTCCAAATTCCCTGATGGACTGGGACAGGATGTGGATTCCCATGAGGAAATCTGGGCCAAACAAGCTGGCCACTGCTCTGATCAGTCACAGGGCTTTGACCCTCAGCAGAAGGGCAGGTTTGCAAAGAGATAGGAGAAAGCTATAGTGTGACACTGCTGGCTCGGCAACTCCATACCTGAGTGCAAAGACAGCCCTGACAGCACATGGATGCCTACGCAGGAGTGCACAGAGCTTTGTCCCCTTGCTCCTCCTCCCGAGAAGGGACAAGGGCCACACTACCAACAGCTAGCCTCCTGACAGGGAGGGCAGTGGCTGCAGGGCTTACCGGTGCTGGTGGTCTGAAATGGCTCGGCATTTTCCTATAGGACATTTTCTCTGGCTGCACTTGCACAAAGGCTCTGTTGAGCAAACCGCTGTCGTTCTTCCTGCTCGAGGAGGAAAGGTTCAGGGACCTCGACAGGAAATTCACAGGCTACAAAGGAGAAAAAAAAGTATAAGGAAACAAGTTAATTTGCCCTAACAGTGCTGATACTTGGCCTGGCCAAAAAGCCAGCTAACAAATCCAGCCCTTCATCCACATTCACACACACTCTTCAAAGGCAGCTGCAGGTGGCAAAGCTCCCACCACTGCTTTGCAGAGGGTTTCTTTGGAGCAGAAGCCAGCTCTACCCCTGCTTTGAGCACAGTACACCTCACCTGGGCCCTTTTGAAACAGACAGTCTTGGGGAGGGAAGGCATATTTTGTGTCATATCTTCATCCACAATATCCAGGGCCAGAGACTTCCGGACCTTCTTGATGGGACTCCTGCGCAACTGGGGGACACAGAAAAACAAGTGTCAGCATGAATCAACACAGTGAACTCCCATCCTAAGGGCCCAGGGTGCACACCAAGCCCACATCACCCCAGGTCGCGTTGCACCAGCACCTCAGGAAGGAGGAGTGCAGCAGCGGTCCCCACCACAGGGCACAGCAGCTTCCAGTGCTCTCCTGGCACCAAGAACCACTGATTTAGAAGAGGAAGCCCCTTTCAGCAGGAAAGGAAGGCCACCAGGGAACTGAGGCAATAGACTTTGCATACCACCCACAGTCTTCTGGGAGCCTGACTTGCAATAGATGCTCCATGCATGCCATGGGTCTCCTGTAGGTTAGGGGCATAGCATCTCCTAGCATACCCCGAGTTCAGCAATCCAGGACACAGCTGGCAGTATTTTAAGCAGGCTTTAACCTCAGGCATGTCTTGCTGATTAGAAGACAGCAGCCACAGGCCAAACACTTTTTAGCATCAATAGTAGGATGAACAAAACCAGCCAAAACACCCCTCAACAGCACTGGGCAGCTCAGCAGCAGGTACTAGATACAAATTCAGCTCACCCCTTGTTTCCTCTTCTGTTTCTCAGGCTTCACATCATCCTCTATGATAAGTTCAATGCCAGCTTCACTTCGGAGCACCTCTTTCAAGTCTTCTTCCAGGTGAGGAGTCTGAGGCTGGTGTGAAAAGGCAGAGAGAGCGCACAAGACAGTAAAAATCTGTATGCTGGGCAGACTCACAAGTATTTCCCTCAAGGGATAACGAGGTCAGGGGAGCCCACAGTGGGAGGACAAACACAAAAGATGATTTATTGAGTTCCAAGCTAGAAAAGATATGACAAGATTTCTGCAAGCATGACAGATTTACAGGATCTCCAGGCATGAGAGAGACTTATCAGCTGAACCCCAAATGTGCCATCAAGACACCAGTATGCACAGAAGGCCTGGGACATTGGAAACTGCCGTCCCCACAACACCTGCAGTAAGAGACCCAGCTCCTCAAGGATGCCTAGGTAGATCATTCCCTTGCTTTTCCTCAAGGTCATCAGTAGCCAAGCACTGCAGCCTGATTCAAGGGCAGTTTTTGGTGTTTTTAGCTGGTTTACAGAGGAGCTGAAAGTCCTGTGGCTATTTACCATGACATGTTCACCATGACAAGGTCCCCTTCATCCCTCTCATCTCAGCCTGGCACTACCAAACTGCACGTTGTTATGGCACAGATAACAGTTGGCTCACAGCTCCATTGCAACCTACCCCATGTCCCGTTTGCATTCATTATGTTTCTGCCACCAGCAAGCAGCAGACCTGCCCAATAATTACCAGAGGTCTAATTGGTCCATATTTCTCCAGAGCATTTTTGAAAGGTGTGGGGGTGTGAGGTGTGCTGTCCACCACATACTTCTGGTCTGGTGTGACAAACCTGGCAGCAGAGAGTGGGAAAGAAAGGATCAGACATGCTGTAACCCACACAAAGTAACTGCCATCCTTCCAAGCCTTCTTTACAGAAGCCACCTGCAGAGTCTCACGTGGCAGCAACAGAAGCCACCTGCCTGGCTGGACTGTTGCTGGGGTGCAAGCAGGGAAAACAGGCATGGAGGAGCCTTTAGTGGGGAAAACATCCTTCAGACATGCCAGCTATGCTGCTCCACCCTGCCAGCTACCAAGCACCCTTGACAGAAAGCAGTACAGCACCCTGACACAGGTAACATGCAGCTCTGCAGGCCAGCCCTGCTCTGCAATCCTTCTGCTGGCAGATCTGCTCAGACCCAGCCTAGGCTTGTGACAGTCACAGCTGGACCAGCAGAAGTCCCGGGAGCAAATGCACTCAGAGCAGCCAAGCCAGCTCACACCACCTGGAGAGGGGAGCTGCTCTGGACCATGCCAACAAGAGTGGTTGTGCTAGCACAGCCAGTACCCCTCAAACACTGTGCTGCTTCAGTCCACCAGCAAAACACTCCCTGTGCAGACCACCCCTTCTCACCTGCCTGGTACAGTGCCTTGGGTAATCATCGCCCTGGACTGCCCCTCAGGTCAGGCAAAGCAGAGGGTGCAGAGCTAGAGACATGGATCTGAACAGCTCTTGCTGAGGAAATTAAATCCCCTACCTGCTAGCACAGGGCTCACAGCACAGCAACATTTCCCAAAGACATGCACAGACGTCAACAGGCCACCCAACAGCTGAGCACAACAGTGGTCACTTGGCTGCAGCCCCAGTCAGATGGGACACTTGTTCCCTGCAGCTCAGAGAGCTGTTGTTGGAGGGAAAACACTGATTTAGGGAAATCCCCAGCCTGCCCTGCCCCTCTCTCAGCAGTGCCAGTAGAAGTACTAGGGGAGGTGCGTTTGAATTGGACCAGGTTCCTGTATGGAAAAAGATGCTGCTCAGGTGGGGATGGGGGAGAAAGAGGAGGAAAGGACTTACGCTGAGTTCTTCTGGAGCAGAGGGGTCTTGTCCCTGTGCAGAGGGGTGGTGACTATCACCTTCTGACTGCACACAGGCGTGGAGGTCAGAGACGGGTTCTCCAGTTCTAGTGTATCCTGTTTGGTCCAAAAGTTTAAGAACTGCACAGCACAGGAAAGAAAGAAAGAAAGAAAGAAAGAGAAGACATTCAGTCTCAAGCATCCCAGCATAGCATCACAAGTCATCACTTTTTCCTAAATATTGGAGAAAACATGAAGTAGGGACAATGCTCCCATAGTGAGCGGCACAAGAATGATCTGTCCCAGTACAAACCAGGGTGACTCTTACAGACTCGTACAGTCCTGTACATGGAGACACACATGAAAGTGGCCAGAAGGTGCCTCACACCCATAAAGATTATTCACTTCCCATAAGGGATGAGTCTATGTCTACAGGCTGGGACAGAAGTCTCGCCTGACACTGGTCAAGCAGAATTGTGAAGGAGGGCTAATGCCAGCCCACCAAAGGTCTATTCCAACCTCAGGCTGGCAAACATGAGGGAAGTCCATGTAATACACAGCATACAAGGTAGCAGATTTTGCACTGAGCTGTCTTCAGCCTAAACTGTGAGAAAACCACAAACCATCGCATCTCTGCTAGGATTTTGCTTCGTGACAACAAAGCTAATAAGTGACAACCTTACTCCCATAAGGAATAAGGTTTGTACCCAAGAACCTGTTGGGAGGGAAGAGCTGTGTGTGTTATGTTCACTGATGGCTCAAGCTCAGCCTGAGGTAGGACATGCCATTTGCCTTCTCAGATTCACTCCAGGCCTTCCAGCTTTTCACACTCTGCAGAGCTGTGTATTTCAGGGCCTGCTCTGACTTCCCAGTTCTTGCTGGTCTTGCATTCAAGGTCCATCTGAACCCAGGTGTCAGACTGTCCTGTGGTGCTTTCCCATGTGCCACCCAGGGCTGCAGAAACAGCAGAAAAAGGCCTGGAAGGCACAGGTAGACAGGGTCTGAACAACAGAGCAGCTGCAGAAACTGTGCTGGAGAATGCAGCAATGCAGCAGCCTTCACTCTATTTTATAGACAGAACCCCACCACATCAATATGGGAGACACCAGTGGGTTTGAACACCAAGATGATGTATGCTGGAAACCATGTGTGGACACTGTAGGAGTCATGACAAAGGCTGAAAGATCCTGAAACCCCTTTGTTAAGACAACAAACTCGGGAGCATTTTCTTAAGCACAGCAACTCCGAGATCTGCACAAGGCATGTGCTGCTGAGCCTGTATGCATAACTTAACTGGAAACAAAAAGGGAAAGCCACTTTTCACCGTTGCCACACTGCTACCCACAGCTGAGGCAGCAATGCCATGAGGACAGAAGCAATCCTGGAGCAGGCAGGCACATAGATCTGCACAGTGGTGCTCCTTCCTTGTAGCAGGCACATGCCCTGCCCATCACACAGTGCAGCTGGGCTTCATAAATGCTGCAAGCACTCCTGGAGGCAGACATGGGCTGCTGCTCCCACAGGAAGGGCAGCACTGAAGACAAGCCATATCAGAATCCACCTCTGTGCCTTGTTTTAGCAAAGAGACACACCTTGCGCACTGGCACCACCTCATTCAAGGTAGGAGAAACAAATCTGGCAGAGCTGATGGGAATACATGGCATTAAGGCAAACAGATAGAGCACTAACATGCTTATTAGCTCACGACCAAGCCCAAGCAGAGGAGCACAGACTGGGCTGGCTCTATCATTGCTCCGTACCTGAGATGGAGAAAAGGGCAGTGTCTTGACAGGAGTGCTTTTGGGTGTCATGCTGTTGCAGGAGTCAAGGAAAGAAAGGCTGGTGCTGGTGGCATTCTCTGTGACGGGGGAGAGAGAGATCTTCCTCTTCTTCTGCCTCTTCAGCACAGAGGGTGGCGTGCCAAAGCTCACCTCTGCGTGCGGAGAGATGGGGATGAGCTCCCCCTTGCTGCTCTTGCTCAGGTCAGAGATGGTGTGGCCATCCAGGCGGTACTCAGTCACATTGGGTAGGGATGGCGTCGGCTTGCTGGGGGTTTGCCTCACCGGGCTGTTGCTGCTACTGCTGCTGCCAGCAGAGGGTTCCTCAGGCAGATCAAACTGGGTCAGGTCACACCACCCGTCTGGGTCCTGCACACAAGGAAAACCATCAGAAGCAGCCCAAGAAGGGAAGCTGAGCAGCCAACTGGTGCAGATGCAGAGATGAACTGGGAGGTGAAATAAGTGGGTGTGAGATTGCACCTGCTTTTGCACGGAGCCTGGCTAGAGGAGAGCTGAAGCCCTCCTCCGCTCTGCTGCTGGCAGAGGGCAGATTTTTCTATTTATGCAAGGTTGGTTTCCCAGTTCAGTTCACAGCACAGCTGCACAAACAGCTGCACCCCCACAGAGAGGGGACAAAAAAAAGCAGCTGGGGACAGGGGCTGAATGAAGTGACTGTCACCCAACACCAAACCACAGTCTTGGGCACACCAATACAGCCAGACGCAGGGCTCTGCTGTAACGTGCAAAGCTGGAAGCAGATTAAAAATAACGAGACCAGTTCAGAGATCAGCTGCTTCACAGCTCAACCCCACCAATACCCAAAGTACCACACAAGCAGGCCCCTAAGAACCCACAGATGG
Source organism: Sula dactylatra (assembly GCA_013389905.1). Classification (NCBI taxonomy): domain Eukaryota; kingdom Metazoa; phylum Chordata; class Aves; order Suliformes; family Sulidae; genus Sula; species Sula dactylatra. Next base: position 17,494 of record WEKW01016511.1, on the reverse strand, counting down.
GCCATTAAGCCTTGGGCACTGATTCACTGTCGTCCTATACACATGCAAAGTGGATCCTTCACGGATAATCAGCTCATAAGCTCCGCAGGCAGGCTGGGGGCTGCAGAGACATTTCCCTCCAACAGCAGCAAAGTCCTCTGTTGATTCTAGCCAGCCTCCCACCCTGGCATGGCTCCACCCCACTGGGGACCTCAGCGCTGCTTGACTGGCCCAAAATTACTAGTTTCAGTGAAGCTACCCTCCACTGAAAGCAAATGGTGGAGCAAATGGGGCATCACTCCAGTGTGAAGGGGGCTATCCTGCATACTACAAGTGGGCCTGGCCTATTCGCAGTCTGTCCTGTCCTACCCCATCCCATAACAGGAGGGAAAGGAAAACCCATAAGCACGGGCCTGAACTTTCATGGAGAGCTGGGGACACACTGGCTGATAAAGGAGAGCTTGAGATCAGGTTTCGCAGCATCTACAGCCTCCCATACCAGCAGAGCACATGCAATAGGACACCCACCTAGGGGAATCTTCAAACCCAGAGCACACTGGCAGAGCTGGAAAGGCCTAATCCAGCCCTGGAAAAGAGACGGTGGGAAGCCACAAGCCAATGACAGACCCAACGCTCCTCAGGATGTCCATAGTGATGAGCAGGGGGACCCAGTAAGTTCACTCAAGGGAAAAGGGTGGGGATGAGTTTCCCTGCATTAGCTGGAGGAGCAAGGGTCTGTTACTTACGGATTCAATCATGTCCAGAGCTTCATTGAAGGCTGGCACAGATGTTGGGTACAAATAGTTGGCAGCTTCGACAACCCATTTGTACGGCGATGTGACAAATGAAGAGGCATCCTCAGGCACCACATCATCTGGGGTACCCTCAGCGTTATGCTCTGCCAGTTTGGCAGCTGGCAGCTCTGAGGGTAATTCCTGTACACCCGTCACTTCCTCATCACTGACATCCTCTTCCTTTATTTCAGATATGTCAACTGGCCAGTTCGGCAGGACGGTCTTTGCACAAACAACAAAGGAAGTCCAGCCGTTAGTACAGAACAAGGGAACAATCAAGTCCTGGGGACAGTTTGTTTCACAACCCCATCCTTCCTTACTGCTCTGTCCCATACACCATCTGAGCAGGAGTCCATACAACATAATGAGGACAAGACTGTTTAATTGAAGATTTCACTTAACAGTATCCCAGGAGAAAACTGAATGAAGGCTGAGCAGGTAGCACTAACTCTGCATTTCCTACTTTCCAAGAGCTTACCTTTGAAAACTACACTCTTTCTTCATGAGTAATTGGGTGTACTTCCCCTGCTTCTTTTTTCAGAGGAAAGGAACACAATACCTCTTCACCAAGACCCCCACACTGTCTGGAGCAGCCTCCTTCTCCCACCAGCAACAGCACAACAGAGTCAAAAAAAATTCTTTCGTCTCCAAGACAGACCCAATGCTGGGATTGGCAAGATATCAGCACTAGCAGACTGCTGTCCTCCACCTGGATAACACACTCAGGCTCACATTACGCCTCTAGCTCCTGGAGGGAGAGGCCTCCCAAGAGTCAGTCTGTTGGAGGACGCTGGGCAAAGGCACAGACCATCTATGTAGACACCAGGCAGTGGTAAAGGCAGTGTGACAGGCAGCAGAAGGGTCAATGAACAGCTCTGATACGCATTAGCAGAGCAGGGGCCTAACCCAACTGCCTGCTGCAAATGTGCTGGTGCAGTACCTGGCTCCCAGCTCTTGTTCGACTTTGGCTCTCCTTGTCATCCACCTCCACGAGCAAGTACAGTGACTTGGGCTCCTTAGTTTCATTGAGGAAGCCTCCTGTGTCCACCTTCCGCTTGATGGTGGAGTTCCAGTGATTCTTCACAGCATTGTCAGTCCTGCAGAGAAAGCAGAAGGCAACATAAATCACAGTTTACAGCAGCTTTAAAGCACAAACAGCTCCTGCACACTCCCCAGCCCCATCCTGTGAGCCCAATGCATGGATCTCCACAGGCCACCCAGCTGTGAAGGCAACAGCGAGCAAAGAGGTCCTACCTCCCAGGCAGCAGCTTGGCAATCTCTGCCCAACGGTTCCCCAGGACCTTGTGGGCCTCAAAAATGATGCGATCCTCCTCCTCTGTCCACGAGGACTTCTTCACCTCAGGGTTCAGGTGGTTATGCCAGCGTTCTCGGCACTGCTTTCCTAACCGCCCTTTCAGGTGCTTGGCTATCAGGGTCCATTGCTTGGTGCCGTATTTTTTAACGAGTTCAATTACCTTTGAGGAGAGCAGGAGGGAAATAAGGAAATGGAATTAAGGAGGGGAAGGTCAATACAGTCATCTTCAGGCTTTGCTCTTCACCTTTCTTGGGACCAGGTAAGGGCAGACAGAGAAAGGCCCCTTAGGAAAGAAAGCTGGAGGGATCCAGCACTGCCAATCAGGTGTACCAACACCTGAGAGAGCAACAATTCAGCTGAAAGAGTCTGCTTCCATGCAGACATTTTGCCACATGGCATCTGTGAATGCAGACAACCGCTTCCGGAAGATGGGGTAGAGGCTGGCAGGTGAACCAAGGGCAGAAGGGCCCAAGTTTAGAAACACATGCCCATTTCTGGCAAGGGCCAAGTCCCATGTGCTCCAAGGCTCCTCTGCCCTCCCTCCTACCAAGGGCCTGGCCACATGACAACAGTCCCCATAAGCTCAGCAGTGGTCTGTCCACCGGGACAGAGGCACGGCCTCCCTTTAACAGAAGGTGCTACACCAAGAACATGCCAGGGCCTGCAACGCCATGCCCACTGACACCAGGGCACACAATGAGAGCTCCAAACCAAAACCAAACAATATTCACTTCAGAGCCATCCACTTTGCCACTTTTCCTTCACCCAGGGCTTTGTCACTTCTGCCTGAGGCTCAATGCAAATGCCTCTGGGCACAGAACCTGTTCTGAGCCCCTGCGATATGTCCACAGCACAGTCAGGACAAAACAATCTACTGCCTGCAATATTCAGCCCACCAAAATCTTAAGAGAGGAGGCTGAGGGGTTCTCAAAGAGCGTTTCTACCCTGGCCAGCTGCACTCAGCTGAAAGCTGCAGGCAGACAGGTGATGCTCACATTGCTCTTGGCCCATAACAAATGTCCCCACTGCAGTCTCCTGACTATCAAGCATAGACAAATGGACCAAAGACACCAAACTGAGGCACAGGCCAACAAGCTGGAGTGCTCAGAGGGTAAAGCAACATGCATTGTCAGGAAGAGAAAGCTGGAGCCCAGCCCGGCCAGGGTGGCAGTGGGCATCATGACTGGGTAGGCTGGCAGAGTGAGGACGTGCAAAGGGAAGGGGAAAGCAGGCAGCTATTGCTCTGCTGTAGGAAGGTGGAAGGACATCATAAAAGCTTCCTCAGGATGTGCTTGACATAACACACAGATGGGAGGCTAAAGGGACCGTAACAGCCTGTAATGGGACCAAAAGGGAAAGAAATGGGGGAGCAGAAGTGTTACAGAGAATCTGACAAACTAGGGAATTTTGCAGCAGAAAACCTTGGTAAAAGTTGGAATTCATTCAAGCTTTTCTTAAGTACATCAAGACGATGAGTTTATCTGAGCCGGCCCCTCTCAGCTGACTCTGGAATCAGCAAACAGGTTTACAGACGTCCTTATTCACCTAGGCGACCTCAGACATCCACTTTAGGCTGTCTACTGTGGCATAGGAAATGCCACTTTTATTTTCTCTTGGGTACCACATGGCCAGGTGGAGATCTGCCAGCAGGCAGATGAATTCATTCCCTTTTCTGCTTTCTCCCTTGGCACTCTGCTGTAGCAGTACTGTGTAAAGGGAGAAGGTGTTTAGCTAAAGAAGCCTAGACCCACTTCTGCTCACCATGACCACAGCTGCATTAGTCTGCTCAGAACAGGTCAGGGTGCTGCTCTTGCGGATATCCACCATTGGAAAGAATCGCCCACAGTTTACAAAAAGACCTGAGGGTCTGACACCTCCATCCTCTCCACAAACAGTCACAGTTCAACACTCAATCTCCCAGCCCTGATTTACCTTTTGGTCCTCCTCTTTGGTCCAAGGGCCCTTAACCAAGTCTGGATTCAACACTCTCAGCCACCGGTACTGACACTGCTGATCGCTGCGGTTCTGGGAAAAGGAATGAGAATAGTCTCACATTAGACTGGAGGCTCCAAAAGCCTTTATAGCAACAGCAGTCCCCACGCACACAGGCTGTCCCACAGAAAACCTGCAGAAGCACATGTGCAATACATACTATGACTAGGGCACTGGACACTTCGACAGGGACAGGAACCTCAACTTCTCACCCCACCTCCAACAGACTTGCCCTTGAAAGTACTCCATACAAGAAAGATGTCTCCCTGCCCTGAAGGAGCACCATTTCACAGCCTGGAGCTGCAGTCACAGAACCGACTCCCACTGTGCAAGGTGCTGCACAGACACAGAGAACCAGCGCAATGAGCACAAGAAGCAACATGCAAACACTACGATTCCCAACTGGGCAAGGGTCACTTACAGGAAAGTGACTGGCCAGGAACTTCCAGTCATTCTGCCCGTAATGTCTTACTAACATCTTCAGCTGCTCATCCTGCAAAGAACAGAGACATCCACTTTCACATACACTGAGGCAACACCCGTCACAGGCATCCCTGGGCTGACAGCATCAAGAGAACAAGCTAGATACTCTGAACTGTCAGGAAGGTTTTTTTGGCATTTTGCATTCATGCAAGGAAGGTAGCTTACACCACCCTTCAGCAGCGCTCTAGTATGTGAAGCCCAACTGGAACAGACCGTTTGGTTCTGGGCTTTGTACTATGGTGAGCTCATACAATGACTACAGAACAAGAGCTCAGCTCTGTTCCAGTACAGTCTGGTTCAAATTCTGTGGCCAAGCTACCTGCTCATCCAGCCCCAGTACACCCCTGGCCAGACAGTCCATCCCCCCAGCTCAGCCACTGCTTTTGCCTGGCCAAGAGAGCTGACTTGTTTAAGTGTATCACCACTAGCCCGGTAGTCTACTGTCTTTCAGTGCTACTTGGCTCTACAGCATTTCTTTCATGAACCCTGCTATAGACCCACTATGTCTACTCTTACAGCTTGCAAATAGCCTGCTGTAGGTGTCCTTGCCCATCTGCTCTGGCTGGGCAAACAGAGGCACAAAGTAATTCCCTGCCCAACGTGAGCCCAAGGCTTTGATCCCTGCACAAAGAGCACCTTACTTTGTGTTCAGAGCCCAGGGGAGACAGGACATCTTGTAGTTTTTCAAACAGAACAAAGATGATGGAGGAACTGGGAGGAGGGAAGAGAATATCCCAGCTAATTTCAGGCTCTCAGCCAGGATGACTAAGTCATGAACCCAACAGTCTCAACATTCCCTGCTGTTGCTGAAAAAAGGGAGGACATTTCTACTGTGCAATTCTGCTTGCTGGAGGCCTCAGTCCACCTCTGGAACCCCTCTTTGCTCACAAGAGCGTTGCAGGGAGCAGATGCCTTGCTCAGGGCTCACATGCTTAAGCTAGAGTGGTTGGAACTCTGGCTCTCCAGGCTACACTTCAGACTCCCCTGAATCCCCTAGCCTCATTAAGAACTCAGCTCACATCAGCAAAACAGACACACGGTCTTCTCCAGTATCAAGACAACAGGAGGTGGTGTCATGGCCAGCAGGTGAGGACTGGGGTGGAGGCACCCACACCCTGGGTGCCATGCCAGAGGCCTACCCCAAAGCACCTGCCCTCAGCAAGTGCCGGGCTCTCACTCACCTCTTCTTGTGTCCATTTGACTTTGCACCTGCCATCCCGCTGCTCTGGCACATCTGAGTCAGTATCCTGGTAATGCAGCTCATCCTGGTCCTCACTGGAGATGAATAAATGAAGATTATAATTTCCACTTCCAATAAAAATGCAGCAGAGGGAGCAACCTCCACTACGTAGAGCAGAGCTCCAGAGAGCAACCTGCACTGTGCAGAGCAGAGCTCCAGATCTACTCTCTTCCAGCACTGAACCCCAACACTTCAGACATTCACTCAGACACCTCAAATTTAAAGAATTCCCTCAGCTTTGAGCTCCCGGTGCATGCTAGCAATTTTTATGCTGCCGAGAGTAGGGAAAAGAGCATTTCCCTCGATTTCTGCTCCCTTCTGTCTCTGTGGGAGGACTCTGCATCTAGGGACCGGCACCATTTCCCCTCCTTACAGCTCACCAATCTCGGGGATTGCTGGAGTAAAGAGAAGGGACGCAAGGAGCAGCCAGAAGGCAACCGGCCGGTGCTGGGAGAGCAGCCCCGAAGGGCTCTGCACATCACCCACCGGACCCCCCAGGCCCGCCCTGCCACCCCCCTGCTCCCCAGCCGGCAAAGCCATGCCCACCCCCAGCTCCCGGGTGAAGCCGAGAGGAGCCTTTAGAGCGGGGCTCGCGGAACACGGAGCCCGGCGGTGCGGGGCCGCGGCCCTGCCTATGGCCCGCCGCCCCGCTGGAGAGCGGGAACGGGCNCCCAGCCCCCCGAAACAGCCGCAGCAGCAGCGGGCAGCCCCGGGCAGGGGGGGCAGCCCCGGGCCCCCGCACCGCTCAGCTCCAGGCAGCCACCACAGCGCTGCGGTCACCCCACGCCACAGCCAGCCGTGGGACACGGGACCCCCCCGGCAGCCGCCTCCCCTCAAAAATGGGGGGGGAAGCAAATTAAAATCAACCACTTTCCCCGCGTTGCTTTTGCCGCGCCGGTGGTGCGCTACGGGGTGCCAGGAGGAGAGCGCAGGTCTGGCGCGTCATGGAAGAGAAAAGAGGCGGTCAGCGTGGGAAAGCTCGGCTCTCCTTCCGTTATAGAGTCGTTTGGGTTGGAAAAGCCCTTTAAGATCATCAAGTCCAACCAATGTTGACATTTGTTTTCCTTGAAAAGAAAAAATATTCTTCTTGTGACCTAAACTGCCCATAGCTATATGAAAAATTCTTTTACCAACAAATAAACTTGAACTGTTATTCGTAACAAACAGAGATACTGTAGCAATTGTATCTTCACAGCAGAAAGTCTACTTTTTTGTTAAAGTGCTATGAAAAATCAGGTTAAACTGCAACCGCTGCCAGGCAGCGGCACTGTCACACCGCGCACGGAAAGCGGGAGAGAAAAAGCAGCCGGAGCAGCTACCCCAGTGACAGCTGCTCCTCAGCGTGCCAGCACTTTGTACACGTGCATTTTCGATTCCTGCTGTTTTCACACTGCCTGCACACACACAGCACACACACCTGCCAGTGCCCATACAGGATCTATAATGTCTGCGTTCAGCCTGTGCACGTGGATGCTCCCGGCCAGCGTTTCAGAGCAAACAACACAAAACTGAAGAGAGACGTCACCTTGTTGGGGGGACCCTCCCTGACTGTTGTGTCTGGGTAGGAAGACTCCGTGTGTCCTTCTCCTCCCACAGCAGAGGGCCACAGCCCCTGCAAGCACCCCTCTGCTCTCCAGGGCTGCCTACTGACAGGCTACAAGCACAACCAAGCCCTTGCAGGGCTGTTTACCATCAGCAGCTAGCCACAGTCACTGCCCCCGTGCTTAAAAAGAAGGAAACAAAAACCCCTCCCTCCCCCAAATTAGCTTAATTAGAAATTAGCCTGTTTGCTAATTACCAGAACTATAAAACCACTATCAGCAACACTGGCAAAAAAGACTCAAGATTTTGAGGTGGGTATCTATAGAAGCTGAAGGTAAGTAGTGCTTTGTAGTCTGTCCTCTTAGCATGTAATATTTAGTTCTCACATACTACTTTATTTAAATTATCTTTAAAGTATTTTAATATCTTAAAGAAAATTTTCCTTCTAGGTTGACCATACAGCCCCCATTTATAGTAAATTCAGGAACTTATTATTTCTGCTTTTAATGTATTTAGCATAGGAAATGGTTTCAGACCACAGTAGCTGCCTTCTCTGACTTGCCCTGTTCCCTCTGGGGGTGCTAGAAGGCAGCTGCTGACTGAGCCGGTGGTGAGAATCTCCTCCCAGGTTGAGTGGGAGCGTGAAGGAAGCTCCTGCCCATGGAGCAGAAGGCAGGGGTATATGGCATGAGAGCAGCCAGGAGGGCCTGTCCCTGCAGACCTCCCTCGGTGCCCTGGGTGGGTTGTGGGACCCCGCAGGCCTGCAGGCAGGGCACACCGTGCATGGGGCTAAAGGTAAGGTGAGAGCTGTTCCTCAACCTCTCCCATCCTAATCAGAGCCTGGTTTTAGTGCCTCCATCTCAGAGAGACTCAACTCTAACTGGGGTTAATGGTCCTCTGACTCAAGGAATATGGATAGTGTTTTGTATCTCTGGGGAAAAACAGCCCTATCTTAGTACTGCTAGCTAATGGAGAGGTTTACTGAGACCATACCCAGGGGTGCAAAGCTAAAAGTAGTAGTACATAGGCTGAGACTGAATAAATACTGCTCTAGGGAGGGTCCAGGATTGCCTCTAAGCAGTAAAAAGGCTTTGGTACAACTGTGTTGCCCCAGAAGACAATGACAGGCTGGACACCCACCTACCTGTCCTGGATCCCGCTCAGCTCTTTGCTTTCCTAATCAAGACTGAGACAGGTTTGCAGCAGATCAGTTCAGCTGCTCTAAGTTTGTAATTCATTAATGAACAGTAATGAACAATAACGTGTTTATTCTAACAGGGACATCCTGATCTCCAAAAGCCTGACCATGGAGGGATTCTGTACCATGCTGTCCACCAAGAGGCACGGTACCAGCATCCTGACCATAAAGGAAATTCTGGAAAACGGGTTTGTGGCTGAGGACTCCAGCCATACCCATTCTTCTCCTGTTCAGAGTTATTACATGGACAATAGCAGCGCCTCCAAACTAGACACCTGGGAGTTTCTCATGGACTTGGACAACGCAACAAAAGGCAGTTCCCCTTGTGTCATCAAGCAGTCAGAGTCTCTGAGCAGCTATGTGAAGACCGACCTGTACAGCCTGACCCAGGGTGTCTCTGACCTCAGTCTTGTCTGCTTCTGCAAGACCCACCACAGTCAGGCTGCCTTTGACTTGTCCAGTTTGTCTTGTGAGCACCCCAGCAGAGCCAGCTCCCTGATGGATGTAACATCGCAGAACACCTCAACACCATGCAAGAAAAAGTGCCCCAAACAACTGGAGACCCTGTTCTCCAAGAGCATCGATCTCACTGGTGACGTCTCAACCCTTGGGAAGATGCCAGCACTCAGATGGGAGATCTCAGCAATAAAAGCCCCTCTGGATACCAGTCTGTCCCTTGATGTGAGCAGCGAGGATTTAAGGTTACTAGGATGCTCCAAACCAGACACGCCATGCCTGGAGTCCTCTGTAGTAATTCCTCTGGCGTGGCCTGGTGGGTTCAGGAGCCACCCTACGCTGATCCACAGGTCTGCCGCCCCTGAGGCCCAGCTGACCGACCTTGAGCCCGTCCCTGTGTTTCTGCACCAGGCCCTGTGACACTGCTGCCCCGGCTCCACACCGGAGCACGGAGGGCTGCGGGGCGCCTGCCCGGGACCTGCCGTGCTGCGGAGGAGCACGCTGCACACCGCTGATCTGCGATACGGAATGGAAGATGAAGCCCTCCCACCCTGCCCTGAGCCAGGGGCTCGCTGCTGATGGCACCACCTGGTGAAAGGTTAAATCCTCCAGCCCGGGGTGACCGGAACGGCGAACTGCTCGGGGCGCTGCCGGTGGGCGAAGCGCAGGCTGTGCACGGCAGCCCTGGCCGCTAGCGCCCGCCC
>WEKW01016508.1:7078-22785 GCA_013389905.1 Sula dactylatra | reverse complement strand
CTCAGTTGCTGACTGGGGCTAAACCACAACAGGAAATTAATTCCAGTCTTGTCTGTGTAACCTATGGCTGAAAAAAAGTCATTTTGATAGTAATCATAATCAAGTAAAGGAAAGTAAATAGTAGGGAATAGTATAATAAAAAAGAAAAAAAAAGCAAAAAGTATTTGAGAAAAATTGGTCATCCAGCAAAATATTCATTAATACCTTGTAAAGGCAAATTTTAAGGCTGGTGAAGAATTAGTACGGTATTAACTGTAATGTCAGTTATTTTTAGTAGAAAAGAAAATAAAAGACATGACACTGATGTGAAGAACTATATTATGACTATGAAATTGACGTGCTTCATGCTATCAAGGGAACTCTCAACTAAAGATTCTGATTTTATTACATTATTACCTATGACATTCCAGACATTTGTACAAATGTAATACAGGATCTAAAGGAAATCAGAATAATTCTGGAGCATCAGGTAGAGGCTAGACAGGATATGTTGCTTACAAAATGATAATACATACCTCTGTTCAGGAGGCTGAATCCTATTCTTCAGGCAGAATTTGGGTCAAGATTAAGATATACATTTAGGTATAAATAAGGCAATTAAATGAAAGTAAATGAGAGTGTAAATTCAAATGTAGATGTGAATAATGTGAACAAAATCTAAATTAAGCTGCTATTACACTCTTAACAAACTCAGTCTTGATTTAGTTGCCTGAACACAAACAGCCTGTACCTTTTAAGGTGTCTTTTCCTGGCTCACATGTGCCATTCAAGAATGGCTTAGATAACCTGTGGCACCTTACTTCTCTGTCATATCTGCTAGATAACGCAGATGTTGTGCATATACTAGGGAATCTCACAGGACACTATACGCCTCTGATTAGGCAAGTGAATCAAATCACCAAGTTAAATTGTTCATGGAGTCCAGACAGTTGTCCAGCTGACTGAGGAAACCCATTGGTTATTTGAGACCTGCTCATTCAGAACAGCACAGTCGAACCTCTCTCCTATCTGTCAGGATCATATAGATGCTTTGGATACTCTGTAGTGCTGAAATAGCACCAGATGTGTTAGAGCTGCAGGCAGAGGACTATACCCCTGGTCAGAGTTTAAGCTAAGATGGAAAACTATTGGACATGGCCTGAAAAATTGCTGGATGTGACAGATGACCGTGTAAAAAGTGGCAAAAATTAGGGTCCCCAGTAAAAGAGGGATATGGAGCTGCAGGAGAGACTCCAATGAAAGGCCACTAATGGGATTAAGGGACTGAGGCATCACTCTTGTGAAGAAAGACTAAGAGAGCTGGGACTGTTTAGCCTGGAGAACAGAAGGTTCATGGGGAATCTCATCTGTGTACATAAATACCTGAAGAGAGGGTGTAAAGAAGCTGAAGCCAGGCTCATTTCAGTGGTGCCCACCGACAGGACCAGAGGCAATGGGCACAAACTGAAACACAGGAGGGTGCCTCTGAATGTCAGGAAACATTTTTCACTGTGAAAGTGACTAGGTTCTCGAACAAGTTGCCCAGAGAAGTTGTGGAGTCTCCATCCTTAGAGATATTCAAAAGCCATCTGGACATGGCCTGGGACAACCAGCTCTAGGTGACCCTGTTTGAACACGGAGGTTAGAGCAGATGATCTCCAGAGGCCCCTTCCAACCTCAGCCATTGTGTAACTCCAAGATAGCATTATGACGGATGGGCTGGATTTCACAGGAAGTTAAAGGGGAGTTATGTGAGAAATGAACAAACTTGGTAGCATGACAATAATATCATCAAAGCCAAATTTGCCAAGGTGATGGTATAAAAATTATCAATTTGGGTACAGATGTAACAAAATTGGGATCAAAGGAGAAAATGTTATTAGGCCTTGTTGTTTATTTGGAAGAATACTGGAATGGAAAGAGTGAAGGACAAAGGCAGGAAAAAAGAGGGTAAGCAGTGGGAAAAGAAATAATGAGTTATCCAAATCATGTAGACAGTGCTGTTCAGAGTTTTCAGCCATGTGATCTACTATAGCCTAAATCAGGAAAATAAACCAATCTTCTTTTTATAACCATAATTCACATATCAAACATGTGGTCAGGACAGAAGGCAGGTGACTGGGTGCTTTCTCTGGCTAGCGGGAGAACACCTAGACAGATGGATCAAGTATCCCAGCATCACTTTGTTAGTGCTCATTCTAGGCCCAACACCATCAGCATCTACCTACTTCTTCCTACCTGGCTGTTTATGTTCAAGCAAAAAGTGTCCCTACAGTGTCTATTTTAGTACCTGAATCCACTTCTTATTTGCTGGTTCCTACACTTCTGGTACCTATGTATTCCTTTTCTTATGCCTTTTAAGTTGTCTAAACTGTTTTTTTGTTTCCAGGTGGTTTCTGCTTTTTCTTTGCATTCCTCAATGCTCTCTACCTTCACAAGATTACATTCTCATTTCACTTCCAGGATACCAATAATTTCCCCCTACTTTGCTTCCCCTGCTTTTCTTTTAAAGAAAACTGCTAATCTCTAATCTCTTTACTTAACACTGTCCATACTCTTCATCCCACATATCTGTGTTGCTTTCCCGTCTGACTTCTGTACTGTTTTCAAGTAGTGCATTTTTCTACACTGTCATCTTCAATTAAGGCTCCTTGTGGTTACCTAAAATATTATTGTCCTCATCTTGATTTGGCTTTTATACTTTGGATAAGCAAGGTGAGCAATTATTCACCTTATCCTAGAAACCAAATGTACTCAGGACACAGAAGCAACACTGCAGTCTTGGTGCAGTACCAGCAATCTAGTTGGACAGAAACTTCAGGGAAAATCTCAGTTAGATCCTACAGCTTGGGCTAGCAACTTGTCTTGCTAGCAACCTTAAGAAAGGTTGATTACTGTGCTATAATGAACTGCTAGCAACATGCTTGGAGTTAAAATTTTAAAACCTAGTCCTTAATGATAGCTTTTCTCACCAGCAAAATAAATGATCCATTCTTGACAGGTAGCTTATCCCTCTGCAAATCTTCCTACCCCTGCTCCAAGACATGGCAGAGCTAGATTCCTTTGATGTATTTTGCTTGTATTTAATTTGTTTGCTCATTTTGTTCTTAGAAGTAGTTCGACCACTTTTCCCTGCACTTCACTAAATTGAACCTAAAGAGATACCAGGCATGGAAAATAACATTCTGAATAATTAAATACTGATATAATTTTATATGTACCTGAAAACTGTCTGCTAAAGGGAAGTCATGTGTTGAAAGGAAAGTCCTGCACCATTCTGACTGTAAAATTCTCTAGAGAGTGTAGGCAGATTGCACAGTAAGTAGGACATTTTTCAGCTTTACCACATATCTGGATATCACATTTTCTATTACATAAGCACACATGTAATTATCACTTCCTAAACATAGTTGTTAACAGTAAAAATTAAGGTCATTTAGTAGAGGGATGGTACAAAGTTAGTCCAAGTCATGTTAAGTATGTCTCTAGAAGTCCCTTAAATACTTAAAATTTGGAGACCATATTATTAGTTGGACTATACCAAAGAATAAAATTACTGAAGCCTCCTGTGACACTTTTCCACTAAGAAATTTATTATTTACTCAGTTCAATTATTGCATTAACCTAGAAGAAATAAATATTTCTCATAGCTTTTTCAGTAATTATTACATTTATATTCTAAATCTAAGACCGAAATTCCAACCATATAAACAGTAATTGCACTGGGAAGAGTATTACTAGCACCCAAGTGTACAGGCTGTCTTGTCAAATAAAAAGTTATTTAGAGATTTTGTGGGACAAATTTTTTAGGAGTATTTTATGACTAGAGCTCAAAAAATCACACAATCCAGTAGCCAACAAGCAAACAAACTGTATAATGTGAATACCAACAAATGTTGTCAAAGACAGCAGGAAAACTGACAGATTTTTTTATAGAATTAGTTTTTCAGTATGGCTAAATAAGGAGCAGAAGAGGAGAAACAAAAGGCAAGGCAAAAGAAAACCCACATTATATCCTAATCTATAATCTTATTTCAGAAAATAAAAATGCACTGTTTTATTTATTTTCCTTTCTAGATGTCAGTCTGCATTCATTAAGATAAAGAAGTAAAATTGTGCTTAGTCCAGCCAATTTGTTACAGTAACACTGTACTCCGAGCGCTTGAAGATAAGTCCACCTCCAGACAAGAGAGATGGCTAATAAGGTTTTAAATAGCTCACTGGAGTTAAGGAACACATATTCTTTTGTAGTTGCTGTGTGGACATACTAACCGATGTAAGAAGCCTAAAAATAAGTTTACCTGGTTATCTGCAACTTAAAAACAATCAAACCTGCAAACTATAAGAAAAATAAGTAATTTGTAACTAACCAGACATGTTTAGCAGCATATACACAACTATCCTCTATCTTATATGGCATTTCTCAAATTCCACCTGGACTTTCTTTAAGAAAACTTACATAACATTGATGTGGCAACCAGCTGTCATTCTGATGTACTCTGCAGCAAGCACTGAACATGGCTACATGCATTAAGCTAGTAGGCATCATCTTTACGGGGAAATTTTTTGGTTTTTCATTTTCCCTGACAAAGCAATTAAGATCTCCTGAGTCTTATCTAAATAAAAAGTGAAGTTATGAAAATTGTTGTGACTTAGAAAGAAAGAAAGAAAGAAAGAAGGAAAGTTATAAATATCTAGATAGAGGTAACTCTAAGATAAATGAGCTTCCAAAGGTAAGTTTATGTCTTCAGTAGGATCCAAGTAAAGCAGCACTGAATGATTTCTTAAATGACCACCTTCACCGCCGCCCATATTCTTTGCACTATAATATATACAGGAATGTTTTTCTTTTTCCCGCTTCCCCTCCCCCCCAGTTAGATTTACAATAACATAGGAATACACATAGTATCTTTCAATGGCTAATGATCAGCTCCATATAAGTTGCTTCCTACAGGGAAAGGAAAGAAAAAGGAATTTTGAATTAGAATCAAATAAAATATTAATAATAAAAGAATCTCATGACTAGTCAAGAGACTAAAATCAAACCAAACCCTCCTGTTAGGAATCTGTTCTTTTTCAGTGTCAGAGAAAGGCAGTTCACATTTGTCAATATCATTCCTGAAGTTGATCTCTGATGACAATGACATTATTCTTAGATAGTTCAGATCGTTGTATATAAATAAAATCAAATAGATTTAATATTAGTTTATGTAGTTTTCTCTGCAGCATGCTTAGTTATAGCTATTATTAGGCCTTCAGAGTAATATTTAAGTAAACAGACTTCTTTAGCAATATTATATTATAGTCACAAATGTGTGTGTATAGTATTCAAAAAATATTTTTTGGGCTGATATTTTCCATGCTTTTTGTGTCTATGCAAATGTTCCTTTCAAAAAAGTTTCAGTCAGACTATTTTGATTAATTCTGACAAGTTTTGGGGAAGAAAACTACTTTTTCTAATGCGAAAACTTTGAACTGAGGTGACATCTACAGCTGATTTACTACTGTTTCTTAAAATCTGGGTATTTGATTTTGTAACTTCATTCCCTAATGTAAATTTACAGATATGGTACACAGGATTTGGTAAACTTTTCACACCTCCAGATTTTATCCAAAACTTTTAACCTTCTGTCTTGCTATGCACACTGGTACTACCCACTTTTCTTTAGCATACCCTGGTCAAACAGGGCAACAGGCAATGCAAATCTACCAGTTCATAGAACCTTTATGTCTTTCCAAAATCCTGTGAAGATATGAGTCATACTTGTACTGTAAACTTTTAACAAAAAAAAAAAAATACTGGAAAAAGAATTAGGAAACACTTGTTTTTCAATAGTTAATTTTGTTCCATTAATTCTAGTTATATTCATTTTACTGTGAACTTTACATCAATGACAGCTGCAATCCTACAGTATGGTTTTTCCTTCATTGATTAAATGAGCAAAATAAACTGATCTGTTTTATGTTGGTCCCTTTATACTTTATTCTGGTTTTCTTTGAATTTTTCTACAATCTAACTATACCTTCAACACATAGACTTCAAAGTGTCCCTGCTGAATATTTGCAGATCTGATTGCTCCAGTATAGGACAGAGAACACATAATTTTGTTCCTTTCTACTGAGAGGAAAACAGCAGAAAGCTGTCCTGTTGTCACTCTTGTATTCTGTGATTTGTAAATTCAGGATTATAAATGAGAGAGGAAAATTAATTTGTGTTCCACTTTCACTGGATCACAATATTTCCATCCAGACTCTAAAAAAGTTGTCTCATAAAAATAGTCTTAGAAAAATATTTCAGACTTGTAGAACCAGAATATGGCAAGTAAACTTAGGCTTGTAATACATTTCTATCAGTTACTGATTTTACTTGACAGTTTTGCTGTTTTACTGAATTTCACTATGTTACCGTTACTGGTATTTGAATAATTACTAATAAGTAAAGCAAATAAGTAATAATTATAAATACCATTGTAAGGCTACCTTCAGTCATATACTGAGTATCCAAAATACATCATGGAACAAAAGAAACAATTGCAGAAAAGAAGCAAGTGACACTGAAATGAAAAATGCAAAAATTTTAATTTTTATCTACATAAGTGGTGTTGGAGTTGGTTGGAATTTGTTTGGGGTTTTTTTTCTGGTTTTTTGTTTTTTTTTTTTTTTTTTCATTTTACAGTTGACCTATAATGTTATTCCCATGGAATACCACCATTTTCAAGTATAGGATTGTAAAAGGTAGAATTTTAAAGGAAAATATAGAATGGCTTTTTACAAGGACCAGAAAGTCAAAAATAAAGATCAGGAGTGCAGTATCTATCTACTCAGAAGGATGGATTCTTTTACTGAGTTCTTTTTTAGCTCTTCTGAAGTATGAACTAATCAAAGTTTGCCTTTTGATGACAACTGAATGGTGTTATGACATGTAAATAGTGATGGTTAGAAGCACAATAAATCTGGAATAACTATGTCAGTTATGTGTATGTCTGAGTAATAAAAATAATCTTGCCTATAAGAACTTTTTATTCATGAGAGTAAATTGGGTAATTTCACAAACTTTGCCAAGTATATTGCATCTGTATAAGAGTCACATTCCTTATTTACAAAGTGCAGTCACCTCTGGAGAGACAAAATTTTTTGCAAAGCTTGTAGCTTTCCTCTGTCTTCTGAATCAAATCAGTATGATCCATCAGTTTTCAGTGCATTGAGAAGTTAGAAAGAAAAATTATGTCTCTTCTAGCTCTATTACGTTAAGAACATAATTTTAAATATAAGTTGTTCTTTCATGGGTAATGAAAAGGAACGCATTTTCTGTCACGGTGTATAAGAATTATGATTTAATTTTTTTCTGTACTGGTTTTAGCTGGGATAGAGTTAATTTTCTTCACAGTGATTTGTGACTAAAGCAGTGTTAACACAGGGATGCTGAGCAGTGCTTACACAGAGTCAAAGCCTTTTCTATTTCTCAAACCACTACACCAGCAAGGAGGCTGGGGCTGCACAAGAAGCTGGAAGGGGACATAGCCGGGACAGCTGACCCAAAATGACCGAAGGGATATCCCATACCATATGACGTCATGCTCAGCAATAAAAGCTGGGGGAAGAAAGAGAAAAGGGGAATGTTCAGTTATGGTGTGTGTCTTCCCAAGTAATCATGATGCATAATGGAGCCGTGCTTTCCTGGAGATGGCTGAACACCTGCCTGCTGACGGGAAGTAGTGAATGAATTCCTTATTTTACTTTGTCTGCATGTACAGCTTTTGCTTTACCTATTTAACTGTCTTTATTTCAACACACAAGTTTTCTCACTTTTACCCTTCCAGTTCTCTTCCCCATCCCACTGCAGGGGTGTAAGTAAGTGACTGTGTGAGGCTGAGCTGCTGGCTGGGGTTAAACCATGACAGTCCTTTTTGGTGCCCAATCAGGGGCTTGAGAAGTTCAAGTTAACAACAGATTTGATTGAAGTGTGCTAGACCAAATTTATAGCTGTTACAGCTCTTTAGCTACTAATTGGCAGGCTCTTGTGCTTGCCATGGGGTTTTGCTTACCTTACTGTATATTAGATATATTTCCATCTTGGGATTACTCTCTTCTATGAATTCTGAATGCTTTCATAATTACATTTGTAAAGTTTCAATTTAATTTATATGCTTATGTAGAGAAATCTGCATCTATGTTAGTCACTCTAATCTCTCTTGTCATGATCTCAGTGGTGTCATTTTAATTACTCTTATCATATCAGGGATATTTAAGATAAACATGATAGTATTCAGAAGACGTCTTACAGCTTTTATCAGTGCTGTAGAAGTCAGGAGTTGGAAAAATTTTCCATTTCTTTTTGTCCATCAAGCAGAGCCAAAACCTGAAGTCTGTTTCCTGAATGCTTGAGAAAATGCCGAGTGCTGTTCAGATTTTGACTATTGGTGCAGGGGAGGAGTAAGGTGTCTTATCTATAGATGCCTCATCTATACAGAGCTACTTCTGTTCTCAGCAGTTATAGTGGAACCACCCATGGCTGCCACTAGAGGAAATAAATCCTTCACTCAAACATTTTACCTGCAATTGCTGTAGCTGATGCTTAAGTAAACCAAGATCCAGTCAATGTTGTAAGATTTTGAAAAGAAGATTGGCTGTGTAAGACACTGTATATAAAAGACAAATAAAGGTATTGCATAAAAATTCTATTAACTGATTATACTACACTTTATTACTGGTTTAAAGAAAACACCATCCAGAGATGAAGTTGTAATCCAAAGAAATTACTACTTCATTGTGACATAACCATGGAAAAGTAAGTCTGCTTCTCAAACATTTATTTAATCTATAAAGATTGTTATAGTTCAGTAAAGGTTATGATACATGGATTGCAGGGATTTTGTAAGAGTTTTCTCTAAAATTGGCTTGTGGTAAGAGGTATTCAGCTTTATTGTTTGACACAGAATGCATCATTGTCACCTGCTTTCAATGAGTTTTAAAAAGGAACCATGAACATAACTCAAGCAGGAGAAAAATAGCAGTGAGTGAATCTTAAGCATTTTATTTATCATTAAGCAGCTTAAACAAGACTGTAAGGAGTATTATGTGACTATGGCTCAATTTTAAGTAGAAACCTTTGTCTGAATACAGAAGCATATGGAAAGCATACTTATTCCAAGCATATTCAGAGTTATATTTATTTATGCTTTGAGAAATCCATCCTATGACTAGAGTTTAACAGATGTTAGCTCAGCCAATTCAGGATTTTGGCAGATTCCATTGTATAAGTCTTTAGCATCAGTGACAGAATTTATTATTCCATTATCATTTGTGAAGGAGCAATGAATGATAGTGTCATAATTTCTGAGATATATAAAAGTTGGCATTGAAAAATGAATTGATGAATGCTGCTTACCTCCCATAGTACTACAGATTTGTTTTCCAGGTATTTCACAGTATCCGTGTTGCATCTGACAGCTTCATGAGGAATGGATTTCTGCAGTGATGCTGATGTTCCCATCCAGAACAACACCCCTGATTTTTTAGTGCCAAAAATTTCAAGGACTTTCCCAAAAAAAGAGTGTTTTAGATGTGGCCACAAATATTTTTCTGGCTGCTCTCTGGAATCTATCTTTTCTGTTCTCCATTGACCAGTTTAAACCATGCTGTGAGTTGTAAAGTTTAGCAGAATAGTGAAGCATTTGCTTGGGAAGATTTCCATGAATGGCAAAATGGCATCTGAGTACTAAGATAGAAATTATTTCTCTGANNCTGTGTAGGTCTTCGAAGGTCTCCACTAAAAATATTTTTTTTAAATATGCTTGAAAAGTAAAGTATGTAGACAATGTTTTGAAGATGTAGGCATTAAAAAAGTTGGTTTAAAGCACAACACTTGTTTCAGATCTTGGCACCAAGATACCTTTTGATACAAACAAGGTTCAATGAGATTTCTTCATTACTTTCCATGGTCAGAGGTTAACAATGATTCTAAATGATCTCAAGTCTGTTTTCTTGGGAATACATGATTCAGATGAACCATGACAATTAACACCTGAATCTTCTAGAAGTATAGACAAATGTTTCTTCTCTGCTTGTGCTGACAAACCATCATTTTTAGTTTTGGTTAATATTATACTCATCCATTTGACTGGTGGCCATTAAATAGAATGAAAAAGGGGTAGAAATTTAAGAACTATGTATTTAAAACACTCTGTAAACAATTCTTCAGCTGGATTCCAGATACTTTGCAAGTTTTTATTAATTAGCTATAGTTAAACTTATTAAACTATTTCCAGTTTGCTTATAATATTTGCGTTTCATGAACCTGTTTTCCTATTACAATGACTAGTTTGGATCCCCAGATTTGTCATATATCACTGAAAAATCTTGAAAATTTCTGGCATATAGACATCACAGGTTTTGGACAGAAATGTACTCCAACTAGAGAGAAAAGAACAAGAATTTTTCTTGTTAAATAAGGTTGCACTCTAACTAAGATTTTTTAACTGTCCCTTCCAGACAAACTGAAAATGTCCTCTAATTTATGATGCAAGTCAGAAACATTAACTTTCAATGACAACAAGATACACTGATTTCTGCATCAGCAAAACAATTAAAATTTGTCTAGATCACAATTATCTTCCCATATGATATACTAAGTGTGGAAGGGCAAGAATAGAAGAATACCATTATCTCAAAGATAGTACATGGGAAAACAACTGAAAATTGTGCTGAGAGGAGGAGGAAAGAGAAGAAAACAAAAGATGTTCCTCAAAGATGCATTGCTTAGTTAACTGTTGATGATACTGGTAGTTATGAGGCAAAACTAGCAGGTATTGTTACTTCAAAAGATCTAAATGTCACATCAAATTTTATGACACTAAGAATGGTAGCAATACAATGGTTAAACTCAGTAAGAAAAAGTACAAGGTCAAGTATATAAAGGTTAATAAGAAGAAATTTTGCTATAAAATAGGAAAACTTCAGTAGTATTCAAAAAGGAAGCAGAAAACCCTAGGAACGTTGATTACTGTTGTGTAACTGCGAGACATCAATATGGGAAAACACTGTTAGGGTGCAACAACAAAATATTTTCAGTGTCAAACTGACATGAGAAAGAAAGGGGGAAAAGAAGAATTAAAGTACACTGTCAGTAGAAGTACAAATTGCTATAAACTCATCATGAGCATAGTTGAGAAAGAAACTGATATTTCCAGCTGTCAGAGTAGTAACAATGTGGAACAGCCTTCCTATATGAAAAAGGGTGAGGGACAGCTAAATCATTTTGAGATGAAATCACTTTTTTCCTGAAAAGGCTTTGATTGCCTGTAATAGCTTATGACAATTCTACATGCCCTTTCTTGTCATATTCCCACAACCCCAAAGTGCTTTCTTTCGCTCAGTCTGAAATGTTTTAACTATTACATAATACATGTTAAACTAATAAATTCAATCTAATAAAACGTTTTTGAAATTTTGCAGAAAGGCAATGATTTTTTAATTACTCATGTTTCATGAGTTTATAATTTCTCAGAAAATAAAATGTGTTCTGTGGGAAAAATTCTGAATATCTTTGTGAGAGGTATCCTCTCACATATTTTTAAATATTGGACAAAATCCAATAGACAGATCAAAATATCTCTAGAAACTGAATCTTTCCACCTATTTATCTCACAGAGTCACAGAATGGTAGGGGTTGGAAGGGACCTCTGGAGATCATCTTACCCAAGCCCCTTGCTTGAGCAGGTGCACCTACAGCAACGTGCACAGGACTGTGCCTAGGTGGGTTTTGAATATTTTCAGAGGAGGAGACTCCACAAACTCTCTGGGCAGCCTGTTCCAGTGCTCCATCACTCTCAAAGTAAAGAATTTTTTTCCTCATATTCAAGTAGAACTTCCTGTGTTCCAATTTGTGCCCATTATCCCTTGTCTTGTCATTGGGGACCACTGAAGAGAGCCTGGCCCCATCTTCTTGCCACTCACCCTGTAGAGATTTATAAGCATTGATAAGATCCCCCCCTCAGTCTTCTCTTCTCCAGGCTGAACAAACCCAGGTCTCTCAGCCTTTCCTCATAAGGGAGATGCTCCAGTCCCCTGATCATCTTGGTAGATCTCTGCTGGACTGTCTCCAGTAGTTCCACGACCTTCTTGAACTGGAGAGCCCAGAACTGAACACGGTACTCCAGATGTGGCCTCACTAGGGTGGAGTAGAGGGAGAAGATAACATTCCTTGACTTGCTGGCCACACTCTTTTTCATGCATCCCAGGATATTGTTGGCCTTCTTGGCCAAAAATGCACAGTGCTGGCTCATGGTCAACTTGCTGTCCACCAGCACTCCCAGGTCTTTCTCAGCAGAGCTGCTTTCCAGTAGGTCAGCCCCCAACCTGTACTGGTGCATGGGGTTGTTCCTCCCCAGGTGCAGGACTTTACACTTGCTTTTGCTGAATTTCATGAGGTTCCCCTCAGCTCAGCTCTTCAGCCAGTCCAGGTTTCACTGAACACAGCCTTCTGGTGTATCATCTCACACAACAGTCTTGGAATGGGAAAAAAATAAGCCTCTTTAGGCATCCCTCTGTATGTCTATAGACTCTAGAAGAATGGCAGTGAACCCTGTGAAGATATTTATGCTTGTGCAAATAAAAATTATTTTTACAATATAATTTTTGCACTAGATACCAAAATCTTTGTTATTATTTCCATAAGTATGTAGCACAAACTAGATACCTGTGTAGAGATTCAAGTCCATAAAAGAGGGTGTGTAATAGCATTCAAGATGCCCTAAATTTTGCAAGAAATTTTAAGATACTAGCAGCTAAAAGACAGGACCCATGGAAGAGTTCCTTCTGAAAGAGAAACTTTAGGCCAGATTAGAGTGCAGGATCTGAAAAACAGTACTAGATACCTAACCATGGGCAAATGAACCCTGCCTGATGGATACTAGAACAATTCAGTTAATCATATTCAAGTTGCTATTAAAAAGTGAGCTAAGTAGATTTCCATTTATTCAAATGGATGTCTAGCTTACATGAAGATACAAAAAATGTAGGTATTTTTAACTCTAAGACTTTCAGATGATGTTAGATGGGCAAAATGAAAATCCAACGGAATGTTTGTGAAAAAAATCTGGCAGACTTTTTTTGTTAACTACTATGTACTTTCCAATTGTTTTTCTCCCCTTGCAGGTAAAACACAGGTCTGTCCTGGACAGAATGGGCTCAGTCGCACTGTTCTCATGCAGACTCAGTGCCATTTATGATGCCTTATTTTATTGCATCTAATGTTCAGCTACCTCTCCAAAAGGGTCTGGGTTCAGTGCATGTCCTGGAATACAGTCTCCATCCCTGCATAGGTGCTTCACTACAGCATCTCAAATGGTTTTAGGGGTCTGTATGTGGGCAACTGGACAGCCAGATCTAAATTCGACCCTGGAAGCCGGGGGAATTCCAGTGGGTAATGCAAGAAGATATTAACCAGTTAATATTAAATAAGGAAGAATTGGAATATTTTATCACTTGTCTATACAGCTGAATAGAACTAATTTGAATCTGTTCTGCTGAGTATCATTATTTATTAACAAGGTAGTAAACCTACGCTGAAACTAGTCCTGTTGATAAGGTTTCTCTAATGCACACCTTATACACTCTATATATAATTTTAGTGGTCCAGTAGCATTCCATGCTCGAAAAGTGATGCTCAGCCTTGTGCACTAGAGTATCTGCCTCTTTCTTACTACTAAAAAAGAAAGCATACAACTTCTTTTTTTGATTTTAACTCAGTATCACACTAAATTTTATTCCAGACACTTATAATTTCCAGGGGTTTTCTTCTTGTTAATTAATAGAAAGAATTAACTGTTGACAGCCTGCATAAACCTCGCAGCTATTTATGCATCTTCCTGGTACAATTAAGCCCACTTCTACACAAAGTGGCTACCTTCTGTACAGTCATTTTTGTAACCATATAGTTTGTTTGGCTACCCTTCATGTACGGTCATATAGTCAGTGAAAATTGATAGCTACTTTATTCTCTCTTTTGAATGTTCCTAAACACTTTAAACATAGAAAATAAACTCAAGAAACAATACTTTGTCAATATAATTGCATGTACACAGTATGCATGTACATGCCACTCAATATAGTCTCTTCTCAGGGATTTTTATTTAATATTAAACTAATCATACTACGAATTTGTCACTGACATGCAAGTCAAAAGATCTTCTGACTGCTATAAAAGGCATATTAAAGTATGAGATTTAGCTAAATCCACAAAATTATATAGGTGTCATAGTATGACATAATTGTTTTATGGAACCATTTAGTGATTGAAAGATAAAACAACTTTGTTAGCATCGAAGTTATGAACATATTGTCATCATGACTGTAATTGCTAATCCAGTATTAGCGACAAATTGCCCTCTATTAAACAATATTTTTAAAATAAGTTACAAAAGCAATGACTCACCTGCCTAGTCTGAAATATTTGAAATTTTTTATTATTATTATTTTAAGTAACTTTCTGTTAGATTGTTTTTGTACAGACTAGCACCAAAAAGTAATTGACACTTCTTTCAAAATTGTCTTCTTCATATAAAAATTATTTAGGAGTTGAAGAACACCTCAAAATGAATGAGATTCCACTGAAACATTCAGAATTGAATCTGTTACAATATGTCTAAAAATGAAACGTGTTATATAGAAAGAGATATGCTTACTGAATTATAGGAATTTTAAAATCAATTACAAATTTTGTCATTGCACAACAAAGCACTGAACTTACACTTAAGCACGTGTATTTGTTAAGATAATTTGTATCTTCTGTTAGAGGAAATGTGAGTCATACTGTTGATTTTTGGAAAAGTTGTGAACAGTTCTAAAACACTTTAAGAATCTAAACCTAAGAAGAATGTAAAGTGACCTAAAATGAGCTAAGCTGCTTGGCTAAATTTTTAAGTAAAATAAAAAAAAAAAACCTGTTTAAGTTAAGTTATTCCTATTGCAAAATAGACTCAATAGCATAAAAATAAGGGGGTAGTTGTTTTCATTACAATTACTGTGAACCAGTCAGAGAGAAAACAGTGTAATATATTAAGAAGTATGGAGTTGAAATGCATAAAAATAGCCCTGAGAAAATGCAAGACTGAGGAAAAATACCCTAAATCCTCCTAGCAAAGAAGATGGAACACTGATGACTCAGTGTAAAAATATGTAAGGATGAAAATTTAACATCAAAAGAAAAGAGCAAATAGTTTTGTTGGTGAACTTTATTGTATTAATCCATAGTAGAACTGGCTGCTTGTATTTTGACTAGTAATGAGTCATTGTTATATTTTTATTAAATTCTTAAAGCATTAATTAGTCTAACAAGAAATTCTAGTTTTTGGATCCTCATATGAGGAAAGTGTGTTACTCAAAGTGTACCCAACAAGAGTCCTTCTCTAGAAGGGAACACAAAGTTTTAGTTTTAGCTCAAACTACAAGTGCCCCTCTCGAGTTAGTTACATTTACAGTTGTGAGGAAAATAATGCAGTACTTTAACATATCATTTTGCCAGAAACAATACTACAGGATGGAACATAACCCCAAGAAAATAAGATCTGATGTCAACAAATTGCACACTATAATATTGCAGGGCTAGTTATACCTTTAACCTTTTTTCTGTTTCTTTAACAGTACTTTGCCATAACTGCATCATTCAAATCTTCTACCCCTTATACCTAAACATATCTGTAATATCCTACTTTATTTCAAGTTTCAGT
>WEKW01016507.1:21172-38194 GCA_013389905.1 Sula dactylatra | reverse complement strand
ACTCTCATTCTCACCTGGGAGCGAACTCAGGTAGAAAAAAATGTAGGACTCACCTCACATCAGCTGTTAAAAAATTAGGATTGTCCTACTTCACTGAAAGTGGCACTGGCATTTTCAGGGGGCAATTTATCCTGATGATAGGAAGCATTTGTACTGTAGAAACAATTCCCTTCTGAAGCTGCTTCTTGCTCTCTCTGCATTGAAAATCAAGCCAACAGAGCTCAGTCAGACCAGATATTTCACTTTCAAACACATAAAATAGGCAGCTTTAATCCTACCATAACTGCCTTGTCCAGCATCTCACAGGAAGTTTGTCATGCCACAAACAGTCAGCCTGAGGTTTCTTAAGTCCCAACTCAGAGGCTTAACCACTGAGCGATCCCAAACCTTTCTTTAGTAATTGCCTGATACATGCAAGTTGCCTTAGACAAACAAGCCAAATGACATAGCATGGGAATATATTACAAATCATGTGTAAGGAAAGCCACAGAGATAGATGCATTTAAAATTATTTTACAGACTTGGAGCTCCTTTGAATTCTTTCTTTCCTCATTACTCCTATGGATGGTACTAAGACTTATTTCTGAATAAAGAATGCAGACTGGGCCTCTGCAATAGCATAAAATGAAGATCACAATTTTTTCCCATTTGTATGTACTTTCAGTGTATTTATAAAAACTACTGAATTTATAGGCCCAGAATTTCACTTTACATATGCATCAAAGACAAACAGAAATAATGGCTTTGTTTCCACAGTTTTAATTCACTTCATTGCTGGTCTGCGGAGAACGTCTTAGTCCATTCAGGGTCTGTTCAGTCTCCTGAAAATAGCACAGAGGCACCAATTAGTGAGACTTGTAGTGGGTTTTTTTGTGACAAACACATTTTTTGACTGGGAATGGGACGGAGATCAAACAGCTTTTGTGTAGTTAATTTTATAGGCATCAAAACACAGCAACTTTTCTGGAGTGTATTCAAACCTAGAAACAAAAAGATGCATGCCACTATTGCCGATCTCCTTAGTTTGCACTTTCCTTCTAAAACACAGTTCATTGCAATATCCCATCACAATTTGTTGTTTTTTTTATTTTTATAATATAATTGTCAAAAAACAGATCTGTAAAATGTGTGAGATTTGACAACTAGCATTGCAATTATTAAACCTGGAGACTATTTTAATGAGCACAGTTTAAGTAATATTAAGTTAGGCAGTCACCAGTTTCTTCCTAAAACTCTGTGTCATTAGAGGTGGTTTGGCGGCTGAGTATTAACAGAATCCTTTCTACGAGGTGTCTGATACGCTCACTGTAAAATCATAAAAGGACATGTTAGAATTGCTCCCTACTCTGTAATAAAAACAAATTAAATCTGCCATGGGTGGCCTCTAAGGATGAACAATCATACTGAAAACTTAGGAAAACTGAAGAATGATGGTGAGAACAAGTAAAAGTCCAGATCCTCACACACCCTACAGAACTGAATTGCTTCATAGACAGTGATATAACAAGAGATGTGGCACCTCAGTAGTCACTAATGTTTGAAATTGGGATGGAGGGACTTCAATATTTCTCACATTGGGAGATTTCAAATAAGTTTGTAAATTAAAAAAAAAATTGACTCAGCTGTCTGTGATAGTTGAGCTGTATTTGTGAAACACAAAGTTTTCCTACCTGAATTCAAGTTAGCATTGCTGAGGGAGATACAGTGTGAGGTGTGTTCAGTTTGACTAATAGAGGCCAGCTAGAAGGTGAAGGAGACATTTATAGGGTTGATTAAAAAAACAAAGATACCATCTCCTCTTTAAAACTAACAGAAATGCTACCTTTGGGTAGTAGAAAATCAGGTGACTCAAGGCCACTCCAGGCTTCTTAACAGTACAGGAAATACTGACTTTTGTTGGTCATAGAAACAAAGGCTGGGACATTCCTGCCATGGGAAAGGGAAGGCAAGCATAGGGGAAAGGAGCAGGAAAGAGATGAGAGCTTTGGAGGCTGGGATGACCGTCCTGGTACATGGGGAAACATAACCCTATAGGGCAGAGACAGTTATGCCTCAAACAGTTTCTTGCTGTGGACAACATTCCTATTACTGTCTCGTCCAGAGGGATGAACATTACCTAATGCAAACCAAGAAATATCCGTCATATTTACAATCCCTTTAAAGTCTTGCCATTTTAGTTATAGCTCTGTTTCAATGAGCCTGGACCACCTGGCATTAACTGGGATGCTTGACCACCTCATGAAAAACAAAACCCATGAACCTGTGTGTTTTACATCTCTGAAGTTCTTCCAAGCCCAGTAAGTAGCAGTGGTTTTTGCTGTTAACCTTGAGGAACAAAGGTGCTGTTTGGTGAGTTCATTTTGTTTTTCTTAAAAATCCAGTAGCTTTTGTTAACTGGACCTTTTCTGTTCCAGGGCTCTCTTCATGTCAGGTTCCTCCATCTGCAGTTTCATAATAGGACAAGTCCAGCATTCATGTAGATATTCAAAAGGCAAGATAAACAGGTAAGGTCTATGAAATACTCAGAAATAAAGAGCATTGAGCTTCTGTAGCCTGATTCAGCAAGACATTTATATTCATGTTCTATGCAGGAAAGTTGCATGCTCATAAGGAGAACATCTGTCCTTGTACTGTAGTCTTAAGTGCTTTTTAGTTTCCTTAATAATGTTACCAAAAGGAAAAACAGTGGCAAAAGCTGTATTTGGTTTGGAATTATATTCCATCATTTCCTCTTTGTCAGCAAAGAACCTTGTTCAAAATGAAATTTCTGAGGAAGGTTGCCACCAGGAAACAGATGACATGACATTTAGATTTTTTTAAAAAAGGATGTAACAATTCAAATTATTTTCAGTGTTTTCAAGGGGTGAGGATGAAGATTCCTGTCCTCAGAGGGAAGGAGTCAGTAGGGACAACATGCTAAAATGATGAAAAGTCATTTGGGAAATCAAAATTGGCACAACCTGAAACAAAACTTTTAAAAGAGCAAGGACAGATATATCTGTCACTTGTCTGTAGGGAAAGTTTTTCACTCAATGAGACATTCAACTCTGAATTTTTCCAGATAATCAGACATCAGAAATGTTAGCTACAGGAGCCAAGATTCTAAGGTTCTTTGTGTTTTTACCAAGATTACCTTTCTGGCAAAATCTAGTGAGGAACATTGGTCAGGATAGTGAAGTGACAGTAATGTCACAAAAAAGGATGCTGAAAGTGGAACAAGAGCCTAAAAAACTGTATAGTTTATCCCTTAATGCACAAACTCAGAAGAGTTTTATTTTGCTACAGGTCAGCACTTTCCTGATATCCAGGTGTGCAGGTAAAACATTTGTCTGTGGGGCAGCTTGCCAGCCAGCCGCCTTACCTGACATGATCTGGCCTGCCCTCCACACCTGGGAACTGCTGGTGGGATACACATTGATGGAGCTGGGGAGGAAGCAAGCTGTCTCTTTGTGGACTGAGCTTTCTGACATCAGTTTCTCTACTGGGAGCCGGCCCTCTTTACCCCTAGGCCATTTTTTCTCCACTCCGTGCTCTGCAACATGACTGCACTCTCAGCCTGACACAAAATCCTGTGAGCTTCCTTTGCCATTTGCCTCATAACTTGTGTGGAGAACACTTTTCTTTCAAACCCTGCAGGCACATTGCTGATGCCAACAGTTTTTGAAAATTGGTCTGATTATTCCGGCTGGTAATTGTACTTGAAGATAGATGAATTTGCTTTGTCTCATTTTGAAAAGCTTCTAACAAATCAGGCATTTGAAAGATGGACGTAGGTTCAAATGTTTCTGAGTTCCTTTGCTTGGGATGAATTACTGTAAAAAGGGATAAAGAGATGGAAGAAAAGTTAGGATGAAACAGAGCAGACGGTGAAAAATACAGAAGGGTACTGTGAAAGCTGGAAGAAAGTTGGAGAGGGGGCAAATTTTAATATTCAGCATAAAAGGTAAAGCCAGAGAGGAATTTCCTATCAATACTGCGTGGATGAAACCCAGACCTAAGCAGTGCTGTTGTTACTACTGCCATCAGTATGCCTCCCTGCCATGAGACCGACATCACCTCTGTTGATACAAAACCCAGTGGAAGAAAGTGGAAGGGAAAAGGTGGGGGCAAAGAAGGGGAATACAAAGGCTTCTACTATAAAGCCTGCTTTACAAACTTATTTATGTCTAAGATGACCACTGTAGTCCTAAGCAAAATCAAATATCTACAAGGAAATTAACAATTTGCAGCCCCTGAGCCCACACCTGGTTTACTCAAGGTAAGTCTACCCTTGAAGTATTCCAAAAAAGAGCTACACCAGCTGCTGGCACCTCCTGTTCTCACCAGACTAGCCTCTCCTCCTGCTCCTGAATTCAGAGGCTTTGTCTGTGCTCTGACCCTCCACACTGCATTGCCTCATTGCATGCCAACCCCTTAGTCCTCTGGCATCACTCCTTACTTCTATAGCAAAATACCTTGCTCTTTGGTATGTTTGTTGTATTGCAGCATATGTTGTTCATGAGACAAAGTTTACAGTGGTAAGCATTGGTAAAACCTTATCTAGCATTTTGTACACAGTCTGGGTCTGCTGAGGGGAACTCACACTGGAAGAGGTTCAGAGAAGAGGGCTCTAACAGAGCTGGCAAGAATATCAGAGTAAGGCTGAGAGGGATATAGCTGGTCTATACATAATCTGAGGGAAAGCAGAAGAGTTATTTCTAGAGAGTAACTTTAGGTCGGGGAAAGAAAGTGCTATGAGCCAGTCATGTCCCACATGTCATCTGGGAATTACAATAGTCCTAATAATCAGAGTAACAAGCCTCTGGGAACAGCATTCCCATTAGAGCTGTGGAGACCAAAAGCCTAAGTAATCTACATCTGAAGTTTGCTAAATTTATGCAAAAGAAAGGAGTAAGAAACAACAGTTGCAGGGAATTGGCTTCATGATAGAAAACTTTATGTTGGTGTGATCTTCAAAATTTAAATGTGACACTTATTGCATTTTTTTCCATGAGAAGAATGACAAATGACAAAACATTTGCAATTAATTTTTCAAATTTATCAATAGATATTTTTTAAATCTATGTCATATACTACATTCATTTTGCACAGTTCTTCTATTTTGATAAATCTCATATAAGATGACATGATCTTCTGTATGCATTACAGCAAGCTTATTTTTGCAACCAAGAATGCACTCTCACCCAAACTTTCAAGTTTGCCAGACAATACCTACTTTCCATAAAATCATTTTATTGCCCTCAGTAAATGCACAAAATGGAAATGAATTACTGACAGAGTCATGTCTGAGGTTTTTCATAATTTTATGCAAGACCTTAAAACTTATTTTACATACTGGTGCAACTTCGGCTTTTTCCCCCATGCTCTCTGAATCGTCCCTAACAACTGAAGATGTATTACATTGCATCTTCAGTGGATTAAACACCTCCTCAGGAACATTCCTTTGAAACTCATGGGAGAAACCAGTTAGTTCCTGCAGACATAAGGTGTTTAACTTCAGAAGTTGCTTTTGAATAGCCTCCTGGATTAGTGCTGGAAATGGAAGGATTTTATTGTCACTTGAAGAAGCAAATACATCATCCAGCTGGTTGCCAAATGCAGAGCCCAGAATTCCACAAGGGTTGAAACCTGAGTGTCTCGGCCAACCCATCCTGTGAGTCTGCCATTACACTCACAGCCATGATAAACACCAGACCAGAAAATCCTGATGTTATTAAATGACTATCCAACACATCCCAAATGTTAGGGTTTGCCAGGAGTTCAGGAAGAGATATTGAACCCAGTGTATTTCCACTACTTCCTCCGTTTGTAGGCATATGTCTTCTTCTTGACATCATGACCATTGGGAAGTGCTTTAAAATAGAGCAGTAATTAGAAAGGAAAGAAGAATTCACCATTAAAGGGATATTTGTTTACTGATAGGAGTGGATTTCTCTTAGTGTTCTCCTTTTTCACTATCCTGAAACTTATACACATAATTTTCTCCCTTTGATAAGGTTCATTGAACAGCAGCTCCTAGAAAAGTTTTCCTTTTTCTAATTTAATTACTTTTCCCTGTTTCCCTTTTTGTCTTTGTAGTTGATTTAGTGCCACACAGTGTCCCAGATGGTCAGTCTGGGAAGCAGACAGGGACATTTTCAAAGAGTCAATGTTGATTCCCTTTGGACCTAGAATTACCTCCTCCTCCTCCCACCACCCCCATCCACACTCATTCACAGATTTTAACCCCCAATAAACACAGTATTTAAATATGGGAAGAAAGGTGGGCCACAACTTGAATCCAACTAAGGACACAGGGAACCACGGCTGGCATCGGCAGAATATTATTTAGCAGAGCCTGGTACCATTGTTTGCAGCACGGATAAAACCAGCTGGCCATGCTATGCTTGACTGAGAACTAGACAAGGGAGGGAGGATCACATGTGAATAGGAAATGATCTGAGAGGAGATGAAGAAGCTGACATGCTCAAGACAAGGTCTGAGATAGAGAAAAGTGATGAAAGCCTCCTTGGATATTTTAATCCATGCCAATAACAGCAAATTTCACTACCCCTTTCTGCCCTTACATAAAATGTAGAAACAAAAGAGGCATTTTGGTATAAACTTGCCACAGAGACACACAGATACTGTATACTGTGAAGTACTAACTTGCTTGACTGTGCACAACTGTCTTACAGGTATTTCTTTTAAAACCAGATATACACCAGTAGGAAGTCCACCTACATTATTCTGTCATTCATTCTGACTTTATAACTTCAGTACTACGTAAACAAATATGTATCTGCATTTAATCTATGGTCTTGAAGTTGAGAAAAGTGAAAGGAAGGGAGAATAAAGCTCAAAAAAATACTTTGCAGCGATATCAAAACTGAAGTGTTGTTAGTTCTGAGAGTGTAGATAATTTTCCACAACTTCTAGTGGCTTCTTTCCACCACTGAACAAAAGGAAAATATTGTGTACTGTGTGAAATTCTTTGATCGCTTATGGAAGAGAATTACTAAATAACTGTGCCTGAGGGCTGCAATTATAGGAATATGAAATGCGACTACACAAGTAGAGATAGGACTGCTTTTTCTAGAGTCATATTTAAAAGTTTTATGCTGTGTTTTTGATTACAAGCAGGAGATTTTCACTGTATATGTAGTGCCAAACAATAATTTCTTCTCATTAGCTACCTGTCAGTATTTATTTTCTCTACTGCAGGGATGGGGGGAAAAATCACAAATCAAAATGGTGAAAAAACAAAAAGGGCAACACTTATTCCTTTGTTTCAAGATGGAGTGTTTTTACAGCACCCTGTTCCAAATTAAAACAGGCGACATAATGGTGAGTGTTTAGGAAAAATGGAATACACCAAAACCACTTGATGAGAAATTAGGGTATAGTACCAAGAAATCTTCCAAAGGCTTGGTCTACAATTCAACATATTGTTGCTCTGAAGTATGGTTTTTCAACCATATTTCCATAGAAAATTATGTATGTACTGTTACATGTTCTCCTTCTTACGAATCCATTGGCCAATGTGATAGAGGGATACTAGGCTCAGGAATATGAAGTGTTTACAAAAACATTGAAGATCAACAGCTGGTAAAATGAGAAAGGATCTAGTAAATGCCTCCACTGAGGGGGAAAAGGCTGCAGTGCTGCCACACTGGCCCAGCCTGTCAGTGCACTTACTCAGCATTGAACAGAGAGAACATGCGAGAAGGAATGGCCCGTAGTAGGAGAAGCAGGACCTGTGAGGTCAAAGGAAGCCTGCAAAGGAGCAAAACTTGTTGTGGTGAGTGTGTTGTAGGAGGGTAGGATATCAATCCATTGAAAATCAGGGTTCATTAATTCCAGCATTTACAGAACAAGTTGCTTTGATTAACATAGTTGTGCCTGGAACAATCCCTACTAAGAATTTATTTATACTAGAAAAATTATGACTTATAGTGTAACAATTAAGGCTTTTCCTTTTTCAGATACATTGTATCAGTCTATGCTCTTTTCTATTGCTAACACAAAGTTAGTACACAGAGGGTGACAGTCGAAGAGTGTTGTTTCATATGCAGAAAAGCCTTAAGGAATTTCCTGCAGTCAGTGAGATATCTGTTGTCCTAATACATACCACAAAACGTTACTGTGCCTCAATGTGATTTAGTATGGTCCTTTACAAAGGCATTTGGCAGTTTTTCTGCTCTGGCAAACTCTCTTGAACTCCAAGCATGTCTGCTCTTTCTTTAGCGTGTCACCCTGTTTTAATGGGACCACAACTGTTCCACCAACTTCTGCAGACAGCAGATGTTAGGCACATATCACGTGTACATGTCAACTGTATGTACATATCAGTCAACCCTATTTCAGCTTCTTCCTCCTCAGATATCAAACATGCCTCTACTAAATTTAGTGATCTCATCTGAAATGTTCTAAAAAAAATTTGCAGACCTTTAAGCCGCATAGTGGAAACAAACACTCAAACAAGATAACTGCCTTCTACAACCCCTGCATAAGCAAGACCAGAGAAAGGCCTCTGCCCAGGTGCAGCAAAAGCAGAGGCAACTGCTAGTAAAGTGCCTCTGTTTTCTGAGGGAGGGGCCAGCTTGCACAAACTTGAAAACATTGCTGCATCAATTGCAGAGGAGAGTCAATTAGCAGCACAAAAAACTACAATACCCCTCCTCAGCAGGCTCCATGGTGGAGCTGGAGCACCTCTCTTTCTCCCCATAGCTTTTGGCCATGTTGAGCTTTTGCTGCTTTGTCCACAATCCAATGACAGTTTGTTTTCATTTGAATTTTAAGTTCCCCTTCAGTTCTTGTTCAGTCCCCCTGCAGCAATCGGTAATGGGCTTTTAATTGCTCATTTAGTGAATGAGGAGTAAGGGATGGACTGAACAAGGCTTTGATGATACTTAAAAGGCCTTGAGTTTTCTCTAAAGATGAGCCCAAGCTGAATTCCTAGAGTGACCCTTCACCCCCTGAACTCTGGCAAGGTTTCAAAATTTTGACCATCTTTCCTAATAATCATTTTCAGAAAGCTCTGATTGTCATTGAAGGCAAAAATTAAAATCCCAGCTTCCTTGCTCTCCAAACTCCTGATTATACCAGGAGCTTGGCGTGGGCCATATTTTACTCAAGACTGGTAGCTGGAATGGGGAAGAGAGTGGTTTAAATAAGGATGTAATGGTAGCAGCTACCATAAACATTCATGAGAGCATCATTTTTAGGACTCAGGTTAATCTTTTTAATGCTAATAAGGTTCTGTGGTAAAACATGGCAGAAATGGGAATAAAATAACCTATCTTGTTTTGTGATTCTCTGGCCAAAGGTATTCGCATTTTACTGAGACAACCAAAGACAGTTAAACAGGCACTTGGCTGAACAAATCAAGGTATTTGGTTTCCCACAGGCTCATTCGAAGATGAAATTTGGGTATTTTAATAAAGAATGAAATTTTCTATATTCTGAAGGAAAAGGAGCTTAAGATGTTGCTTGGGCTAAATTGAAAAACACAGCAGAAGCATTTTCTTCTATTAATACTTTGCAGCTGTGTCTGCACTGAAAATCATCACTGGTATATTTGAAGAAAAGAGACCATATTCTCTGTTACTAGGACTTAAGGACTTTTGCCAAAGTTCTCTTAATTCAGG
The DNA here is from genome assembly GCA_013389905.1 of Sula dactylatra. Classification (NCBI taxonomy): domain Eukaryota; kingdom Metazoa; phylum Chordata; class Aves; order Suliformes; family Sulidae; genus Sula; species Sula dactylatra. The sequence continues at coordinate 28,565 of WEKW01016507.1, read as the reverse complement.
CATTGGTACCTCATCTTAATGTCCAGAAGTCTCTCCCAAAGTTAATTAGTTGCTTAAGCAGAGTCACAGCAAAACTCCACATCAACCTGTGTTACACAAGGGAACTGGAGAGACTAGAGCTCAGATCTGAGAAATTGGGCCTGTGAGTCCCATGAAATCCAGAGCTGGGCTTTGGTGACATTTTCTGCATTTAAGGTTTTGACCAAGCAGAAAGCAGGTGTAGATCCCTCACCAACACCCTAGTCATTTGACCATCCTTCTGTGCTCCTAGGGAACCCAGAGTATACTGTTAGCTGGGACATCACCTCTGTTTGCCACCTCCAGGTCACAGCTACTGACAGCCTTGCACCTGGGGAAAGCCATGTGGAAACAGTTAATGTCAGTAAAGCTACTGGGACCAGAAATAGTTTTCCAATCAGTCAAGTTGCCTTGGATTTCTGGTCTAAGTTTAAACCTCTGCATCCCACATTTCCCATCAAAACAATGTTTAGCAAAGACCTCCATTTCCATGCAGCTGTGTAATACACATCTGGTTTCCAAGGCAGCAGATAATCATTAAGGGAAGCTGATATGAATGTAAAATGAAATCTTGTTTACTAATTGCTCTCAGTGCTCCTCTTAACTCTCAAAGGCACTGAAGAGAGAGGTGTTAAGCTTATACTAAGTGGCAGTTTCTGTATCCCTTGAATTTAGAGCAAAAATCCCATCAGCCTCAATGGGTGCAGGCTAACATGCAGCATTTTTACATTCCATCTCCGTCCAGTTTCTGGGCTGATGTTCACAGTATGCGGTATCCTACCTAGCAGCGCCTTGTGGGAACAATATTCCACTGATCTGCTTAGCTGGTAGCCCAAAACTGGCAGGGATTAGGTTATTTTTAAACTACCTAATCATGCACCATATTTCCTGGAGTCTTGAAAATTACATAGCAAGATATATCATGCAAGAGCAGTTGTTATAAATCAGATTATACAGCATATATTATAAACACAGGATTAAAAATATTTATGCTTTATTTAAAAGGTAATTTACACTTATTTCCTCATTTCCACTCTTAATTTTCAGGCAGAAGGAAAAGCCCCCCAAGCCCCCCAAATCTTTTCCAGTTACTTTCTGACTGTGAATTCATATTTCATGTTCTTGATCTTTGTTGGTGGCAAGCTGAAAACATTTGCTTTTAAATAGTGACTGACTACCATTTTTGTTTAACAGTAATGGCACTGCTCTTCCATGACCTCAGAAATTATATTTGTAACATATAGCCAGCCATGTAACCTACAACCAGCAATAGAGGGACTCAATTAACTGCAACAGGGAATCCAGTGTGGTTAAAGCTAGTCCATCACAACAGCTGAAGGTAAAAAGAGAAATAAATAACAATAAAAAAAGAAATAAGAACCAAAATACCCCCCCGCCTTGTCCCCAATCAAGCCACCCTCACCATCTTTAGATGTTCAGCCACCCTTAGGTAAATATCACTGATCATTACAGATCCAGAGCTTTTAGGGAACACTCTAACATGGGGGTATCTGTAACCTGAAAGTCAGTCTATATCAGTTTGTGATTTTTCATGTGAAATGCCTTGATTAGTCTTTGATCTATTGGTTGTCTCTGGTCTTCTTAGGGATGATTTTTTTAATACATTAAAAACACAGGCAAGAGAATTCTATAGTAATTACATTCTGAGGCAATTGGTGTGTCTTTTTAGGGCAGCCCAGAGAATTATGTTAGCTCTGGGAGCTGTGTCGTAATGAACTGTTATATGGTAAGCCACAGTGTCTGATTGTCCTGGTTTTGTTTGTGATAGAGTTAATTTTTTCCTAGTAGCTGGTACAGCGCTGTGTTTTGGATTTAGTATGAGAATAATGTTGGTAACACACTGATGTTTTAGTTCACACTAGTCAAGGACTTTTCCAGCTTCCCATGCTCTGCCAACTGAGAAGACTGGAGTTGCACAAGAAGCTGAGAGGGGCACAGCCAGGACAGCTGACCCAAACTGGCCAAAGGGATATTCCATACCATATGTTATCATGTTTAGTCTATAAACTCGGGGAAGGCTGGCTGGGGGGCCACTGCTCGGGAACTGGCTGGGCATCTGTTGGCAAGTGGTGAGCAACTGCATTGTACGTCACTTATTTTGTATGTTCTTTAATCATCATCGTCATTATTATTATTGTTATTATTACTACTACTACTACTTATTATTATTATTACTATTATTATTTTCCCTTCGTTTTCTGTGTTATTAAACTGTCTTTATCTCAACCCATGGATCTTACTTTTTTTTCCCCCTGATTCTCTCTCCCACCTCACTGGTGCATAGCAGGAGTAAGTGATCAGCTGTGTGGTGTTTAGTTGCCTGCTGGGTTAAATCACGACAATAATGCTTTATAATAAATACTTCAGAGAAGAAAAGTCAGGGTAAACTACATATTTCATTTTACTGGCAGCAAGCTACAAAAGGCTAAATCAACTGGTGGTTCTATATGGAAGGATGTGGTCTAAATAGATTTGTATGTCTACACAATTCCTCCTAACAGGAAGGTTCTTAGCTGTCATTGCATCCTATGTGCAGTGTTAAACCAGCAGTAATATTGACTGACCCATATCTGCTCCATAAAAGCTTCCAAACTAAGAAAGAGCAAGCATGAATTCCTGCAGAAACATTCTCCTGGCTGGTTTATGTAATTTACGAGACACTTTCCAGACACTTTTTAATATAGGAGCAAAGCTTTGTCCCACCTCAGCAAGGAGAGGATCTATCAGCATGCAGCTGTCCCTAACAGATCTCTTTGTCAATCCAGTTACACTGGCAGACATCGCCATGGTACAGGCCTGAATTTCCAAGACTGGTGCCAGGAAATCTTTATGTCCCATACTTGACAAGAAGAAATAATAATCTCTGAGCATGCTTTTGGCATGCTTGTTTTGTCTTGTTTATGCCATCTGAGGCAAACAGGTTTCTCCTCCAAAGGTTTAATCCTGAAGACGTTTGTCATGTATAGCTCCACAGAACAAGTAAAGCTCACAGAAGTCAGATATAAGCCACTCCTAGCCAGAGCCTCTGAACTCCAGAATGATAAGTAGAGGTGAATAAAACTGAGCCAAAACAGACCATGTACAGACAATATGGCTACTTCCACATTTTTGTAGAACTATACCTCTACCTAAAGACCGTGATTTAAAAGGAAGAAAGAGGAGGGAGAAAATCTGAGCTGCCAACAGCTGTTGTTTCAGAAGCAATGAAAGTGAGTGAGAAGTCTGTATGAGTACAGCCTTCTGCCTGGCACTTGGGTGTTGCAATGGCAGAGGTGGCTCACTATACAATTACAGAGGACATGAAGGGGAAGAAGTGGTGCTGGAAAAGAATCTTCTTCACAACTTTGACCTGAGGCTCAGTGTTTAAGAGTCAGGAACAACCCAGCTCTCAAGTTCGCCCTTGCTTGGATCATCACACATCCTCTCGTCTTCTGCCTCCATGCACGCATTCATTATAAGCTATTCTTGTCATGGTGACATCTGCACCATCCTCACCTCTTTTCTATTTTACATTCCTCTCCTTCAGTCTCTTCTGCCTCAATTTCCTCTTTAGATATATCAGCCTGTGGAACTGCATGTCACTTACCTTCACACTGCATGCAAAGGAATCTCATGTAATTGTGTCTTCTCTCTAGAGACTTGGGTTGATTGGGCTGTGATTCTACCTCAGTTGTCATATCTGCTTTGTGATTTTCTGTAAGGAGCTTAACTGAGTCAACTGCAAGCTAAGTCTGTTTAATTTAGCCCACAATTAGCATAGTTATAGTGCTAAATAATAAAGTATTCATAGCACTTTTTTTCTGGACATATTTTGTTAGGACCACATTTTTTTCTTATTTCTCATGTTAAACATAATACAGAGGACTACAACGTATGTTCACTCTCTTATACTCTATTTTTGATTACAGGTGACAATGGCTATCCTGGAGGCAGACGGAAATCACTTGGAGCATAACCTGTTTGTGCGTAACACTTTCTCCTATAATTTATCAATGAAAGCAGGGGGATTTCTCTCTCTCTCTTAACACATATATACATGCATGCATTTCCTGTCTTCTGACTGGAGACTTTCTCATTATCCATTGAAACCTTTAATCCCTCTGGGATCCAACTAAAGTGCCTACCCTCAGTTATATCCTGCTGCAGTGAGAAACACACGCTAATTATACCTTATCAGTGAGGGTGGAGAAAAAGCCCTCCTTTTTCAAGGATTAAATTGCACTATAAGCACAGACATTGCACAGATACCTGCCTCTTTCACAAGAGCAGAAAAAGCAATAGAAGATATTTTATGCTCTGTTTTGTCTCTGCTACTGTCTTGTATGCATACAGGTGTAACAGGAATATTGTAACAGTCTAATAACAGCCAGGAACTCTCTCACACTTAGACAGATGCAGTTGGACCATTAACTGTGGTGAAAATGCATTTGGTTTTAATTAAACCCAGTGTCAATTTGTCACCATTGAACAAGAGCACTGAACATTTTTTCTCAAGACAGAATGTCCCACAAAGATGAGTTATTTTATGTCTTTAAGCCCTGGAGAAAGAGTTCAAGAGAAAGCTTAAATCAACTGCCTGTTTTAAGCAGGCCCTATGGCGGAGACGTAATAAAATGGGCTCGCCTCTGTCATCCATGCAATGTAGAAGCAGTGGAGAACTGTAGGGTTTGAATCAGCCATCAGGCAGTGCCCACTTCATCTCTAAATGGAGCAATAAGATTTATATTGACATAGAAAAAGAAACATTGCTGCAGTGTTTACACTATCTGTCAGAGGCAAACCCCACTCTCCAATACAATCCTGCCCTTCCTGATGAAATGAACTAGAGCTGTATGTATAGTAGGTTAATTTTCACCCCTGGCCTGCTCTGACTTGTTCAAAAGCCCCAGCAATCAATAGGATATTTTTCCATCAATTTCCAGCTGGCTTGTGATCAGACCTGCAGTGTTCAATATGTGCTACACCGAAACAGATACCGGAGTGGCTACTCTGCCCACAGTGAATAGAGCTGTACCAGGAGGTTACCTATTTAGTCTACTTATGACACAGGAGATATGGTCACTTTCACTGAGAGTGAGATGTGCCACATCATCTCTCTTTGCCAGAGTTTTCTTTGTTAGAAGGTGATCACTGTCTTTTGTGGTGATGTACTTTGTCACACACAGGTGGAAAACTCTAGGCTTGAACTATAAGCAACAGTAGCCTGATGAACTCATGCAGAAAAAGAATCTGCTACAGTTAATGGATCTGATCTCCCATTACAGTCAGAGAGGATGTGTGCTGAGGAACCTTATGTAAATACAGGCCTGGGGGATCTTCATCCTTGAACTGGTTCTATGTGAGCCAGCTGCAGCACTGGAGGAGTCACTGCATGGGAATATCAAAGCTGGTCCCTGCCTCCACCAGTGTGGATTTGGGGACAGAACAGCCCAGTAGTTATATGTGCTCCCAACCCTGTTTGCCTCACTTTGCTTAATGAAAGTTTGGGTAAGGACAAGTCTTTGTAAGGGACTGTGGAAAGATGGGCTGTGGAAGGCCAGCCCTGCATTATCACAGCAGCAAAACTGCACTGCAGTCCACTGGCTTTGATCACCTTTGTTATGAGGGATATGTTTGTACATGATTATGTAGTCATTGTAGTTGCCTTAAACAGTTTCTAAGAAGCATGAGCAAGACTATCAAGAAGAAAAAATGTGGGCCAGAGCCAACATGTAGCTAGAACCAAGGTTCATAACTGCACATGGAATCACAGGAAGGGGAGAAGATCAGGAGACTAGAAGGTATAAAAATATAACCTAGACCAATATCTTGACATACTCCTCACACCTCCCCTAATCTGGCTTTTTGTGCCTCCTAACCTTTGTGCCTCCCCTTGCTTCTCATGCCCTAGTGCATCTCCTTACCAACAGCCATTTTTGGATCACCTTTGACTACAGCTGCCCTGCAGTGTGACCCTTAGGCAAGGCAGTGATCTCAGAGACGGCAAAGGAAGCACAATCTGCCAGAGGACGACTTCTGCAGCCCTGGGAGATTCCTGAAGCAAAAAGGCAGAGTATCAGCAGTTGTCTGGCCCTGGACTGATACAGTCGCCCATGAACAAGCAATCCTGTGGTCAAAAACTGGGGGAGCTGCCTTGGGAGGCCTGTTGGTTGCTGGGCCATGCTTTGTGTTGCTCCGACACAGCTCCAGATCTTGTCTAGTAGCCTCGTAAGAGGTCAACATAAACTATTTCTTTTGGGACCGGCACACTTAATTTGTTAATTTATTTTTAAAAACACTCAGTTTAATTTTCTTCTTGAAAAGCTGGTTTCCCAGGCATCTTAATTTCTGCCAAGAACAACTTAACAGAAATTCCAGGCATCCCGAGAAACACCTGCAAAGGATATGTTCGATATCCTTGGCAAGGTCTTCCTCTGAGTGAAGTCAGTGGTAAACAGCTCCAGCTACAAACACAGCTCTGGCAGTGTCAACAGATGTTCTGTGTTCCCTCTTGATTGCATCAAAACCAGTATTGAATTCAATGCTTGTCTGAGCTATCATAGGTTGCAAGTAAGGAGGTTCTTTACAGAAAGCACTAAGAGAAAACAGTATTATAGATGTTACAACAGAGACCACAACAAAAATTGCATGAAAGTGGCTTCTCACTGAAGAGGAAACACTCATCTTGTACTCTTAAGCAGGGGAAGTATCCGTTGGAGGGAGCAAATTCAACTGACTGGCATTTATACTTGATGCAAGTCCAAATGCCACAGTGTACCTGATTCTCAAACTCTGAGAAGGAAGGCACACCAATGTAAGGCAGAGATTAGGGGCTCAGAAATCAATTCATTTGATAACTTTGCTGGTGCTACAGAAAAAAATAAAAGTCAAATAGAGCATAACTGGATGACACAGGTAAAGGCATTAAGCATAATTTTGTCTGGTTTTATTATTTTCCACCTTTTCCCTTTCTTGGAATTCTATTACCTCTCTATAGGATGTCTCTATGGGAACAGAAGGGGTACAATGAAAATGAGGTGGGCTGGTGGTAAGCAACAATAACCACAAAGGATAAAAATTGGCAGCTTTTGTTATTTCAAATTATAATCACCTGGTTACTCTTCAGTCGTGTCTGACACCTAGGAAAGGACAGAATGAGGCTATTCTGGTTCACCTTATTTAAAATCCATAGAGGGATTACACATAGTACAGAATTCCAAAACCAGAAACACCAAGATAAAACAGTAAGTTTAGTCTATAAGCAAAGTAAAACATTAATCACTGGAAATAATATAACTACAAACAACACTATTGTTCATGAAGCACCACAAATAATGGTACATGGATACACAAGGGAGTCAGATGTGTTTTACAG
>WEKW01016505.1:4860-16182 GCA_013389905.1 Sula dactylatra | reverse complement strand
CCTTGACAAAACAAATGGAAAAGATCAAACCCATTTAATCGGGTGGATATCCTAACATTTGATCTCTGAAAGTGACTAGTAACAGGTTTGTAAGGAAAATGGCAGCTGCTTAAGAAAAGAGCAGATTTATTTCCCATATGATTATCAGCTTGCTTCCTCAGCCCCTCTGAATTTCAGACACTTACAGTGCAGAGACTTCCTGCAGAGTTCGTTTCCTTCCTTTCTCATATTGCTGTCCCTTCTATCCACGGAGAGTCATGCCAGTCTTAGAAAGCACACTGACAAACTCTGTGCTCTTTTGTGCCCACTAGCTATTCTCCACAATCACTATTCAAATAACATTTATAATCTTTTCTATCAGCTTTTGAATGTTACATATTAGTTGCACTCTCCTGTTTTACTTTAAATTAAGTCCATTAGTGCTGTGCAGATCTCCTATATCCTAAAAGCTTACCCATTCAAAACTTCAGTTTTTGTGGGATGTCTGGAGTTGGACTCCGCTTTTTGCTAGATCATATATGCTGTGTACAGAACATTGTAGTGAATGTTATACGCTATCTTGGTATTTAACCTAAGTGCCATAATCCCTCTTCTTTCCATGCCTATGTCACTGATACACATATGAACTGTGCATATTAACTCTTCGTTAACAATTCCAAATAGGGTATCTATATACCCTGTGAAATCAGAATATTTATATCTAACAAACAAGTCACTGTGTAGTCCTCTCTGGTTAATAATCTATCTCTATGCCCATCCCTCCAATGGTGTATTACTAGAACTATTTTTTTTCTTTTTTTTTTTTTTTTTCCTCGTCAGGAAAAATGTTTACACATGAAGTTACCTTCCTAGTGTGAGAAGACATATATGCATGGTTTGGTGAGGAGGTCTCACATAATTTCTCCTTTTGCCACCTGGTTGTCCTCTTATGCCAAAACACCCTTAGTGTAGCAATATAGTAGAGGCTGTACAGTTTGTTACAGCCTTGAAAATGTCAGGAGAAATTTTCTCTCTTACTCTGTTTTTTTCGAGTAGTTTACCCTGTCCACAAGAAACCATTCTGGTTCATCTAACCTTAGTGATTTCTAATGTGGGAGACTTTTTTTCTGGTGCAAACGTGTCTTTCATCTTTACTTGGAGTCTGGTAGTATTCATTTATGGACACTGCTGGTCCTTTCAAAGTGGTTTTTCTCCTCATGTAACCAAGTCTGGAAATGTGCACCAGAGCATCAACAAGAGCACACCAGGGTCACCTGGCAGTTAGTTTTCAGAGCTTCCCCAGAATGTGCCTAGGCTTTAGCATCAACTTCATTGCCATTAAAGGCATGATATGAACATGTGAACAGTCAAACCTTGGTACTTGTCCCTTTACACATAATTTAGATGTAATCACCAGGGACTGAGTGAGATCCTAGAATCTTGGGAACATGCACCTGCCCATGGGACTGGTAATTGTACATCTAATACTCAGTAGAGTAGTTGGGACATCCCAGATTATGTTGGACTTCTATTTGGATTTTCATTCTCTTGCAGGAGTAAGTAGCTGATTTTGTTTGTTTTACTATTCATCTAATCTGTTTAGCTTTTCCTTTTTATGATTTGTCTGTGAAATAACGCTAGAGCTTGCCCATTTTTGTTTATACAATTGTGGTGAAGAAAACCTGTATTTATTATTCTTTTTTGCTCACAGAGTAAAAGGAAGGTTAAATGTATCAAACGTCAAATATCTCTGGTTTGTATTTCAAGTTTTGATCAGAACACTTTTCAGCACCTCTCACGTTGGGGTCCCACTATGTATTTAAGAAAAAAAATGCATTCCCCTTTCTTATTAATATGGTCACAAAAAAGCTGAGGGGACTAGATCATAAATGAGAAAAAAAAATATTTTTCATTGCCTTGCAAAACCCTTTTATTTTCTGAGGAAAACCTTGCAAAGTGTTTTCCTTGCCAGCTTGAATGATGTTCATGCTGCTGTCCAGATCTTGTTTCTGAAGGCCTGGGAAAAACAGAATAGTTCACAAAACACTGAGGGTGCACATGAGGCAGTGGTGTTTGCTCAGGCCTGGCTGACCTCTGCCCAAAGGCTTTACTATGATGCAGCCACCTAAGAGAGAGGCTATTGCTGCATGCAGTAACATCCTCTGTGTTTCAGAACAAATGAGAACAGCATATAAGAATAAATCAGAGCATTTTGGTATCTGAGTTTCTGAAAGAGCTCTGAAATTTTAAACAGCCTTTGGAATGAAAGAACATGTAGAGATTTAAACAAAATAATGTCTTCGATTCTCAGATTTGTTAAATTACCCTTCACTCTTTCATTAAGATATTGTCATGGTTTTAGCTGGATAGTTAATTTTCTTCACTGTAGCTGGTATAGTGCTGTATTTTGGTCTTAGTATGACAATAATGTTGATAACACTGATGTTTTAGTTGTTGCGAGGTAGTGCTTACACTAGTCAAGGACTTTTCCAGCTTTTCATGCTGTGCAGGGTGCACAAAAAGCCGGGGTGGGAGGGGGCACATCCAAGAGAGCTGATCCAAATTGGCCAAAGGGATATTTCGTATCATGTGACATCATGCCCAGTATATTAACTGGGGGGAGTTGGCCAGGGGAAGCAGCGATTGTGGCTCGGGGACCGGCAGCATCAGTCAGCGGGTGGTGAGCGGCTGCAGCACTCGTTTGTTTTTTTTTTTCTTTCTTCCCAGTTTCATCTGTCACACGCGCTATTTTCCTTTTCATTATATTATTATTATTACTGTTTTATTTTAATTATTAAACTGTTCTTATCTCAACCCATGAGTTTTCTTACTTTGACCCTTCCGATTCTCTCCCCCATCCCACAGGGGTGGGGGGAGTGAGCGAGCGGCTGTGTGGTGCTTAGTTGCTGGCTGGGGCTAAACCATGACAGATATCTATGAGAAGAATGCTCAGAGATTTATCTTAGAAGTAAAATGATATTTTATTTACGTTTATTAAATATGTCATTTCCCAAAGGTATTTCTGTCTAAATTTCTGGTGAAAGAGTCAGCCTATCATGTAATTTTGTTCCTCCAACATACAAAGGTGACAAGATATTTATGTTTGCATGAAAAGTTTTGGATGTAACATTCTCTGTGTAGTGTTGCCACCATTGGTAGAGAATTGTTTCAAATATTACCTACAAAATGTCAGAGACAGAAAAATTAAAGTTTACCCAAAGTTTGGTGGACACAGTGTGCAGTGCAGCTGGGTTGTCAGAGGGCTCAGTACGCACAGTCCATCTCAACGGCACTAGTCTGTTTGGAATAAGGTTATGCCTTCTAAGAATGCACTGCAATGTTATACAAAGGGAGTAGCAGCATTTTTAGGGTGTAAGCTTAAATTTTTTTGGTTGCAATAATTTACTTAAAGCTGTGCTATATCCAGGCTAGTCTGTGGCATTCTAAAATCATCGGTGATACAACACTGGTGTCAAACAAGTGTGAGTCTCTCAAGGAAATTCTAAATATGATATGTTCCACAGAAGCCTGCAAGACCTAGATAAACAATATCCATGATGTTTTGCCCAGTCAATCACGACAGAAAAATTTTACAATAGAACCTGAACTCATTCTCATTCCAGATAATAGAAATTTCAAAATATAAAAATAGAAAGTCAAATTATTTTTTTTCTATGTTCAGGGAGAAAGATCTTTAAATGAATCATCAGTGCTGACCTAAGTAAAATGAGAAGGTCCCATTTCCAGCAGGACCTAAAGTACATACTCAGAAGCCTAGGGAAATACATGTCTAAAGACCATTTTAGATACTTACACCTTTAAAATCTAAAGGAGTCATGGATTTTTTATTTAAAATAGTAGTTTTTAAAAGTTTTAATTCTGAATTTAAAAGTAGAAGAATCTGTTTTCTTAAATTTTTGGTTAGGTGAGTATTTTGAGATTCTAACATATCCAAGGGGTAAGATTCCTACATTTTTAGATTCTGTTTATGTGTCTCTGATTCCGTGAAAGTCAGATATAAACAGAGAACAGTCATACCATGAAAGGAATGCAAAGGAAAAACTATCACCTATGACATTGACAATCACTAGATGTCTTTTAAAAGCACCTATTTTTAATTTTTTCCAGGAATTTAGTGAATTTTTTACTTAAATGCTTCTTAAACAAAGAGATACTATATGGGGCTCAAGGCAGCCAAAAGCCCAAGTGTTGATTTTATTATTTGCTCTGCGTAAATAGCCTACATGCATCAAACCCATTTAAAAGCTTATTACAAATGCACTTAATGTACAGACTGATATAAAATACAGTGAATGCAGATACTTTATACTGAAAGATACAGCATGAGTTGCTTATGAAGGACCACCTATTGAGTCAAGGAATTGTTAAACTCAAATCAAGATCAGAAGCTGACATCTGTTTTGAGAAAGAAACATTTTTTTTTATACCTAAAAGCATGAAACAAGACTTAATCGGGTCTTGACTCAGCTCTTTCTCCCAAAAGATTTAGAAGCAAATACTTTTGGGGGAGAAAAGAAATACACTACGTTGGCAGCAAAGTGAGAAATTATATATCTGTGTTCCTTTTAGAGGACTGCAAAAAGAAGGTAAGTTGTGAAAACTGACTTCCTCTTTCTTGTAGGAGAAAAGTGTGTCTGATATCATTGGAGGCACATGATACATAGAAAGATAGGATCCCTGATGAGGTGTGTGTCAGAAAAACATTTATCATAAATTAGCTTGCTTCAAGTGAATAAGAGACTTTACAGATTGAAATCAGGTGTAAATACATGGAGTGCTTTTCCTCCTGTTTTTTCATGTCTTTTATAAATATATCAGCTTATTGCATATTTTGATGTCATAAGTGCTCTTACATGCCTGTTATCTTAACTTAACTTCAGTTAAATGTGAATAAAAAAGTATTCCTCTCTTGAAGGTGTGCATATCTGTTACTCATATGCTTAAAGGTTAACAGTTTTCACACAGATTCATCAGTGTGGAGGAAGTGAAACACTCCGTACTTACAGAAGATGCCTAAAGTGATTTGTGAGGAAGTATCAAAGGTGTCAGAGGAGGAAAATTCTCTGCAGGACAGGTTATAATCAGGAGATGGTCTATGGTGTTCATCATTACAAGGGGAAGAGAGAGATTGGAAGATGTTATCTTGTAGATGGCTGTAAATTAGCAAAATGAGTTATTAAGTTAATATCACTGAAACATATTTTGAACAAGAGGCCTAATCTTCCAGTACACATTTTTCATGCCAAAACTTTAGAGCAACCATTTTGTAATAACAATATATAGCCAAAATATAAGCACATCCAGAAGATTAAAGCACATGTTTAAAACCATTGTTTCAATCTACATAACACAGAACACAGTAGCATAAACACTGCTCTGCAGAGCTGTTTTTAATAAGGGATGGATACCATATTTCTCTAGATAAAGGTCTCTACAACTGAATCAGTTATGAAACAACTAAACTGAATCAACTATGAAACTGGACAAAAACATTCTTTAATATTTATCAAGTCAGAACCATAAAAATGAACATGCAGTATTTACTGCCAGTGTTGATTTGGGTGTGAAGTGCAAGTCAGAAGCCTAAAACAAAGTTATCGGTATAAAAGACCAGTGGGGTAGCAATTTTAATGTTTAAGGTGCTTTATAAGTTTTTAAATATTATTAGCTTTATTAAATGAGACAGGGTGTCCTACATCAGTAAAAAAGAAATCTGAATAGTAGGAAGTGACTTATTGCTTTCCTGATATCAGACTTCTAGATATCATAGACATATCTTGGAAGAAATGAGATAAATCCTTTGGACAAACTTATAAGAATTTAGATGACAATATATAGAACAGGTTATCTGTAGCAGTATTATCAGAAATATTTGCAGGACATATGGGGCATCAGAGGGAGACACAGTGTGACAGAGACTCAATGAGTAGTTCAAATGCTGTATGAATGAAGAATTTAGATTTATTAGGAATATGAAACACATGGGATAGATGGCCTCCATCTAAACAGAATGGAATAGCAATAGAAATTGCTTATAACAATAAAGAATAGAACATATATTCCCAAATTTCAGATAAAAAACAATAAAATGCAGTCAAATAACAGTTAAGTGGGACATATGACAATAAATATAACAACCATGATCAAACAAACATACAGTTATTTAAACGCAATGGTGAAGTCTGCTTGAAAAAAAAAACAACCGTAGAACTGAAAATCCGGTTCTGAAGCCACTGACTAATGCGTTTATAGTGTTAGAGTATCTATATCAGTGCAAGAGCAATGCTGTGTATTAGGAAAAGCTTATACCTAAAAATTGACTGCTTCCTAGGTGATTTAGTCAGACAGCCAAAAAGACAATAAGCAGCTCTTGAGTTAGGCCTGTTCTGTGTGCAAGACAGGGTTCGGAATGTTACAGAATCTCAAATCCAGCAGCTTTCCAGCAGCATATGTATATAAAAGCTACTGCAGTAGCACTGTAGTAGCGGTCTCTCTCTCTCTCTCCCCGTTTCTCCCCTGCAGTAGTGTTTACCCTCAACAACAGAACAATGTGAATAATTAGAAACATTAATAAAATTACTTTTAAGGTGTAAAATATTTTCAGTCTAGAAATAGATATTAAGGTCATTAAATTGGTATCTTGGAGAAAACATATGCTGTCTAGAAAAAAATATAAACAGCAAAAAGAAGGCCTGGTCTGCTTAAATAACACACACAATAAATCTTAAAAACATAGATGAAATCCAATCCAATTATTGAAAACAAACAAAAATATGGCAACAAGTTTTAGGAGGTGTCCAGAATGATAACGGAAACACAAGGCTGAATTCTGCTATACACAGAAGACAAATACAAGAAGCTGTAATTAAAAAAAAAAAAAAAAAACAACAAAAAAAAACCACATAAAGCAGCAAAAATTTTTTAAAAAGAAAGAAAAAAGAAAACACAGTACAGTTTTTGCAGGCAAAAGTCATGCTCCACAAACCTAGAAGTTTCATTTTGGAGATATTCAACATGGGGTATTTGCTCAAAATCATCTAGCTGAATTTCAGCATGGCTTTTTACATGGTTCTCAGGCTCTTAAAGAAAACAAGATATGATGAGATAGAGGGGAATGTCCTCCCACGGGCTAGTGAGTGGTTACTGTTTTGGAAACAAAGGCAAGGAATAAATGTTGAGGGTTCCCCACAGTGGGAGGTGAATGGTGACCTGTGACCTGAACTAATGAACTGGAAGTGAAAGGCCAACGAACAAAACTTATTAGGGGATGGTGGCAAAATGTGGTAGATGGAAACAGTAGTCACCTGTGCAGAGATACAGAAGGACTTCTCAACATTGAGTGACTTGGGGAGACAGCAGTGAATTTTTTTTGCTCCTAGCTCCAGTATAATAATGTACACATGACACCAGCTTCAGTTGTGTGGTGCCAGGCTTGGAAATGGGTATTTCCACTCCAAAATATATATCTTGGAGTTACGGCTTCTTTGTCCAACCCACACATGACCAGTGTTCAGCAGGTTGTAGCAACATGTGAAAGGTGATGTGTATTTTCCAGACAGCCTCCACCTGACTCAGAAGCATAGCACAGGGCTGTAAACCACAAAGAGGAAGGCAATCAGGATGAGAATGGAAGGAAAAGGACTCTGTAGGCACATCAACTCAGCACACTGGAACTCCTGGGATGGAAAAGAGGCAAGTGTGGAGCGGTGCAATTGTGCAGCTCCAGGTGGTTGGGCAAGAGGAGCAATAGTTCGCTCTGTTATGTGGCTGTGCCCTACCTCCAACCTCACACAATATGGTGGCAGGCACAAAGGAAATGGAAGGTGAAAATGTCCATGTTAGTAAGTCAAGGAAGTCCCTGCCCAGGGCACTGTGAGTGTCTGAAATTCAAAGGGGCTGAGAAATCAAACAGACAAGCAAATGGGAAAGAAATTTATTGTGGGCTACTTACTATAGAGGTGCTGCTTGTGGCTCATGGCGTCTCTGAGCCACAAATTTATGGGAGGGGACAGACTATGCCAGGGACTTAGTCTATAAATTTGTTCTATATTTTCATCTTATATCCTGTGCAACTTTTTTAAAAAAGTAGGCCATACAGCAAGAATGACAGAGGCATGAAACAGTTTCTCTAAAAACTGAGACTAGACATGAGTAGGAAGTCCTGGAAAAACAATGACTTATGGTGAGAACCAGAATGAGAATATATGATAACAGTGAGACTTTCTCACTGAGGAATTAATGAAGAACAGGAAATTGATTTACCGAAGCCTTTAACGACAGCACAAGGGGCATTGGTTTTAAACTGAAAGAGGATAGGTCTAGATCGGACATAAGGAAGACAATTTTTATGATGAGGGTGGTGTGACACTGGAACAGGTTTCCCAGAGAAGCTGTGGATGCCCCATCCCTGGATGTGTTCAAGGCCAGGTTGGATGGGACTTTGAGCAACCTGATCTAGTGAAAGATGTCCCTGCCTATGGCAGGGGTGTTGGACTAGATGATCTGTGAAGGTCCCTTCCAACCCAAATAATTCTGTGATGATATATATGGAGTTTACAGAAGTATCACTGCAAAACTAAAATGTTTTATAATCTTCTCAGTATACACTCATGTTGTAGAGGACAAGGAACGAGATTGTTTTGACATACTGCAGCTATCCTTTTGATATTACGGTACAGTTGCTGCCTTGTTAAACTCAGTGAGAAAGCTGCCTACAGTGGTGATTTGTGAAAGATTTTTGAGAATTCCATTTCTCTAAGGAATTTGCCCATTTCCTTTCAAATATGTAACCATTTTTTCTACGATATTACTGCCTTTAGTTTAAATAGTCCTTGTCTATCCTCAGAGCTTGCTTTCAGATATTGAAACTCCCCCCTTTACCTTTTAACAGGAGTAGCCATGATTCAAGTGAAGAAAGGAATTTGAAAAATTCTGATAAATGCACTCTTGGGTAAATTGAAGAGATTAATCAGAAACAGACGTCTGGAAACAAGTTGTGCTAACATAAAGTGTGTAGACATGTGACCTGGGTGAAAAGAAGTACTTACAAGATTGAGAACATGAGCTAACATGTCATATTAGTTTATCTAAAGTACTGGTTTCTGAAGACTAGAAATAAAATGTTAATAATCCAATAAAGAGGATGCGTAGTCTTCTGCCTTTTCTTTGACCAAAAATTAAGTCTCTTAAATTCTTCACTACATTCTATTTAAATTGTATTTTTTTTGTGAAAATAGCTAATCATCCTTTTTTATTCAGATTTTTAAAAAAACTGAAGTGACAATAGTGCAACTGATGTTTCAACTGCATATTTGAATTATTTTTTACTTAATTTGTTAATGTCTCCACACTAGAAAAACTGGTAGTGAGAGTTCTGTCATTGATATAATTAGTATCTCTGCAGAAAAGCATATTAAACTAAAAATTAGTCTGTTTGTTATAACATCCTCAAAAAGGATTTAAAGTGGTAGCAATTGTAATAAATTACAACATAATAAGTTTAATAAAATGGCAGACATTGATTTAATGTATGAAGTTAATATTTTCACCATACTTAAAAGAAAGTATTAACATTCATATTTTATAAGGAAAAATCAGTGTACTGACTGTGTTTTGCATACTAATTTATGGCTCTAATTATCTTATAGTTAATGTATTGTTACTACAACTTACACTGAAATCTTGTTATAAAAATTGGTAGGAAATGTACTCTGTAAAATAATCTAAATATAATAACCTACTTTTGACCAGTTCAGTTGTCCTCAATACCACTTTTGAATAGATTAGAATTGATGACATTGTACTATTATTATTCAAAGCAAACATTCTGTGGTATGGTTGTTTCTTTAATGATTTCCTCCCCACTCTGGACAATCTAGAAAATCTCTCCAATGACTTAATTATTTCCAGCACAAGTTTTGTACTAAATATATTCTCCCAACAGTTTTATTCTAGCTTAGATATAGCTCTGCTGGGAAGAGCTGTAAGATTTGATCTACAATATTCTACTCCTCTATCTTCTTGTGTCTTGAGACCAACAAATTGGAAATGATTGCTAAAATCAAGCCGTGTAATTAGACAGCATAACTTCTAATATACTCCTTTTGTCAGCTTGCCAAAAAGAGAATTTCAGTAAATGATACATTACGCTATGAAAAAACCTCTTTCAAACAAGCCTGTTAATGATGATAAATAAAGAACTTGTGCAAAACTAAGCAATTAATCCTTTGGAAGCTTTCCATTGAAGTTACTATTAAGGCATCAAGAAATGCAAATACACACATAAACAAATCCTTTGTGAATATTCCACTTTAGGTTAGTGCTTTTTCCTGCAAACCCATCTGTAGTTAACTTCTTTCATATAATTTCTTATTCACTAAAATATTGTCTGTATTTTAATAAAGGAACAATCAACAGTCATTCATAGTGGCAAGAATCTGCTACAGAAAAAATACATCGTATTATGTGAGAATTTTAAATAGTCAGAGACATTACATTTTATTTTCAAAGAATAGATATTGATTTATTTACTTATGAAGCCACAGTATTTTTTTGTTTCTGCTACAGGGACAGAGCAGATTGCCATATTCTAGCATTAATAATGGATTGGAAATAAAGGGGAATGGTAAGCAAAAATTTATGCTGCAGCTTGTAAAAAAAGTGAAATGCAAAAGGTTATGCAAAAATCTTGCCAGTAAACACTATTTCAAGTTACAATCTTGTAAAGCTGTTTCTCAGTATGCAGGCAACTAAGTAGATCAATGTCTCAGTACAACAGAGCATGGTATACCTTCTCCTGAGGTGGTCTATGCCAAGGATGCATGGAGAATCTGGACCAGTCACAATAGGGTGCTTTTGCCACTCATTCCCGGTTAGGCTCACTTCTGCCTCTAATACAGTCAGCTCTTGGGATCCCCCTGTCACTCCAGCAATACAGATGGGTTCTGCCCCTACATAGTTTGATGGCATTAGGGTGCACTGCGCACCAGTGTCCACTAGAGCCTTATACTCCTGTGGGTCAGATGTGCCCGGCCGTTGTATTCACACAGTCCAGTAAACCCAGTTGTTCCTTTCCTCCACCTGGCTGGAGGCAGGGCCCCTCTAATTCCTATTGCAGAATTCACAACCCACTTCTTGTGAATGGAAACCAGAAGTGCCTCTATTAAGATCACAGATAGAATCAACGCTTCTACTCCTCTGTTTGGGGAACTGCTTACTGGAAACCAGAGCAGCAACTTTCCTGGAGGTCCCCCCTTGAGTGAGTGTTTTTCCTTGCAACTCACGCACTCGTGCCTCTAGGGTCGAGGTAGATTTTCCATCCCA
>WEKW01016504.1:773-19530 GCA_013389905.1 Sula dactylatra | reverse complement strand
CTTCGTTGCTGACTGGGGCTAAACCACAACATTCTCGTATCTTATTATTTTTACATTGTATTTCCCATATGCCCCACAGGAAACAGCCACTATGGAATTAATGAGAAAACACTAAACTTCAGTTTTCTTTTTTTTTCTGTTATCACTGTAACGTTTACCTTGTGGTCTGTTCAAACTGAAGCCAACATGGTTAAGTCTTTCACTGGGCAAAATATACTTAAAAAAATTTCAGTCCTGTTGAGTCTTACACAGAACTACCCTGCCTTCTGAGGAACTACTGACAGAACGACTCTCCCACCATGCATACAACGCCATTTCAAACCCACTGCATTTATGTACTCTGACTTAAAAAAAAAAAACCAAAAGGCATTCTGGGAACAAAAGTGGCTAAAAAATTAAGAAAAATAATTAATTTTATTCTTCCCTGCTGTTGAATGAAAGCAAAAAGGGAAAACAGTGGCATTTTGAGGTTTCAAATCACAGTTTGAAAAAGGGCTGGTAAGAACTCTGAGAGGTTATCCCTATGTTCATTCTCCAACTTCTGAACAGGACCAGGCTCCTGTGCTTGATCAGAAAAGACAGTAGAATGTTATTGTATCTTCTGTCCTCAAATGACACAGAAACATTTGATATCAGAATGTGATATATTATGTTTGGGGCTTCTTATGGATTGCATATTATACTTCTGGAACTTCTTTATTTATCATTGATTTTTCTCCTTCATGATCAAATCAACTGGCCAAACCCATGATGTGTTATTTGTAAAATTTGCGTTCTGGAAACATTTGGTAACCTTATATATTAATTTACGTATACATGCACAATGCAGTCTTCTATAACATTTAAGGCCTAATTCAAATTCCATCATACCACTAAAATATCCCACTGATTTCAATAGGCATCAAAGTGAGCCCCAAAACAGGCTGTGGGAAGAAATCCACCCAGTACAGCAAACTCATGATTTCAGAATGAAATTGTTCATCTCTGCGAACCAGAAGGTGGTCAGGCCTTTAACTTCTACAGGTAACTTGTTGACTGTTCACTTCCAAAAGTATTTTTACTTTCCTCATTGTGAAAAACTAGCTTATACTCTGTGTTCATAATTCAAAACTAAGTAGTATGTAAGAAATAAATTATCAGTCTGAAAGATACTACTACTGCAAGCATGGTTTTTGTTTTGTTCAACAATATTTATCTCTTTTTCCTTGCTGACTCAATTTTTTCAGATTTTCAAAATAACTCCGCTACTGACCAACTGTGTTACTAGTGTGAGTGACCCAGGGATTTTCAAGAACCATAATATAATTCAGAATACAACAAAGCCCCATCTATATGCCTTACAAAATGTTGAGATACTGAAAAGACGCTGTTTATAAATTATGGGAGGGTGAAAATTCACACAAAGAGAGCGGAAACACCAACAACTTCGCTAGCATCATAACACCGATGCTGGGCTATTTTTTAGGTAACCTGTGTTTTCTTTCTTCCTATTCTTTGATATACAAAGTACCTAGGAACAAGGGGAAAATGTATTTCTGGGTGACCCATTTACCACCAGAGTTACTTAAACATTATTGAATAAATGCATTCTAAGCAGCTACAGTATTTGCAATTTTGGCCTCCTAATGTGTTAACTCTCTGGAGAATTAACAAAAAACAATAATGAAATAACTTGATTAATGTTTCTCTCCTAATCTTTGAACTTATACTCTTTCCAGAAAAAGAGTCATTAGCAATAATGAATTACATTTCATTTTATTTTAAGGACATATGCTGATTTGACTAGTCAGGGATACCAGAATCGTATTAAATATGCTGTTTAAGAAAGTCACGCAGCTTACAGCCCCATGACTTCGTTCCATTAGGAAAAATAAGAAGTAAGCCAAGATGTTTTTAAATGCTATAACAAATGAACAAACAAGCTGGAAACTTATAATCAAATGAATTAAGCATCAGAGTATCCAGAATACTAACTGCCAGCCACCATTCTTTATGATTCAATGATTCATATTAAGAACTGTTTGGAAATTATATGCACATATGCTTTTGAATTCAGATTTTTATTAACTCACTACTAGGAGTACATTGCAGACCAGTACAAGAATCAAATTATTTACCAGAAGACTTATAAGACAAACCCAAAAATCATTAGCATTATTAAAAAAAGAGAGAAAAAAAAGGAAGTGTGTTACATCGGCATATAATTAGATCACTCTGCATTTCTAGCTCTTGCATAAAAGCCACTTTACACTTCAGCCCACATAAGCAGCTACTCTCTTACAAATCAGTTCACAGGATGTTATGTTAAGGTGGGCCAGGAGTAAAATGGTTTGGATGGGGAAAAAGGAGGAGAAATTTCAAATTTCTTGCTTGTTTTCAAGACTCGATCAAGTGAAAGAAAGTGCTTCTGTGAGTGACAGTCGGACCCAGACACAGCGGCTCTGTGAGGCAGGGAGAAGGTCACATTTACATGCGGGGTTACTCTGATCATTCCGGATGGCTGGAGCACTCTTTTCACAGAGGACTGTGTGTTTAGAGGACAGCACACTGGGAACTTTGTATGGCAACTTGTGTTACAGGCCTCAAGAAATTCCCAGGCGTTTCTGAAACAGTGTCCAATTATCCTGGCAGCAGAAATCTAACTCAACCAACTGTAGCTTGGATTAGCCATAGAAGACTATTGTTCTTTTACGGAGAACACAAGGCAAATACTCAAGATGCTCTCTACTGAGGCTACTCACACTGCATAACATGCTGGTTTTCTATGCCACTTATCTCCAAAAGTGGCCTAAAAAGGAATTCTGTGCAATGAAATAGTTAATTTGTGCTGCTTTCCCTTCCACATAGAAATAGCTTTACTCAAACCACCGACTTTCTTGACATGTAATACACAACACATTCAGGTAACTGCATCTTGCATGCAGAGCTCAGAACTGTAGCATAATTTACACCGGAAGGGATCCCTGGAGGCCATTTAGAAACAACTCCTGCTCAACGCACGGCTAGCCCAAGCAGGCTGCTCAGGGCCTTGACCAGGTGAGATTTGACTGTCTTCAAGGATGCAGATTCCACATACCTCCTGGGCAACCTGCTCCCATATTTCACCATCCCTATGTTGAAAATGGTTTTCTGAGCATCTCGCAGGAGTTTCTTATGTTCCAGCTTGTGCTTGTTGCCCACTGCACGATCACTCTGCACCTTGGAGAAGAGGCTGGTGCCATCTCACAAGCAAACACATCAGAGAGACAAACCAGGTACATCCAAAGGAGAAGCTGTTTTCATGAATCCAAATTCCCAGTCTCAAACCAAAACTGGGAGTACATATCAAAAGTATTTCCTGAATAAATGCAATGACCTTTTTGCCACAGGGAGCATCTACAAAGTGACAGGTGCAGCACAGCAGGCTGATGATGGCAGGTACCCTGCCTGTTTTGTGTAGCTGGACACCATTGTTTGCCTATAACCAACTCAGCAGGACCTGCAGAAGGCAGCTGATTCTCATGGAGCAATCAAATTTTTTCAAGTGGCACAATTTTTTGCTAATAGTTTCTTTTTGTTCTATAACGTCTCCTTGACAAGTGTTATTTTCCCACACAGAAACACTAGCTTGCATATAGAAATGTACCTTAATCTGATCTAAACATCATCTTAATTATTGTATAACCTTTGACAGAAGTGTTAATAACAACCCACATATGCTTGAGATGGAATGGAATGGAATGGAATGGAATGGAATGGAATGGAATGGCATGGAAAGGAAAGGAAAGGAAAGGNGAAAGAGAGAAAGAGAAAGAGAGAAAGAAAGAAAGAAAGAAAGAAAGAAAGAAAGAAAGAAAGAAAGAAAGAAAGAAAGAAAGAAAGAAAGAAAGAAAGAAAGAAAGAAAGAAAGAAAGAAAGAAAGAAAAAAGAAAGAAAGAAAGAAAGAAAGGAAGGAAGGAAGGAAGGAAGGAAGGAAGGAAGGAAGAGAAAGGAAGAGAAAGAAAAAGAGAGAAAGAGAGAAAGAAAGAGAGAAAGAAAGAAAGAGAAAGAGAGAAAGAAAGAGAGAAAGAAAGAAAAAGAAAGAAAGAAAGAAAGAAAAAGAAAGAAAGAAAGAAAAGGGTGAGAAGAGGCATTCACCTTTAAACAGGTTTTCATTGGGCGTGAAAAAAAGTCATGGAAAAGGTCTTTTTTTTCTATTCGGTACAAGCTTCTCATTGAACTGTACACAAAACAGTGTCACTGGTCTGGAGTGACTTGGTGAGATGGAGCTGTGTTGCACTTTAACTCTTCATGATCAGGAACAAAAACGGTTTTCTTTTAAACTTCAAGCAGCTGAAAGCTATCTTTTAGAGAATATTTAAGATTAATAGCATAAAACTCAAAGCATGAAGCCACAAACTAGCATCTTTAAGTAAAACAAACAAAACACTAACAAAATTGTAATTTTAATTTGCTTCATATTTCAACTACAGGAAACAAATACTTATATTCAAAATGGCAACTCTTTATTCTCAATACAGGTTTTCTAAGAGGAAGGTGGACAACAAAGTACAAAGGTAAGTCAGAAAAAATATTAACTCCTAATTTGTTGAATTTGAGTAAACACTGGAACTGAATCTTAAAGACCTTCTGTTGGAAATTGGCTTTTGTAACTTTTAAAAGAGAAAAATAAACCATTTTTTATGACATTGCTTGGAAGAATAACTTAATAGTACTGGCTTCACAAAAAACAGGAGAATGAAAGCAGGAAATTAAAAGCTGGTTTTACTCCAGTGCAAACCAAGAATTCCTAAAATCTTTAAAAAATATAATATGTTGGAGAGAGTCACACCTCATAAGAGGGTTAAATAAATGGAAAAGCCAAAGAAGAGGAATAAACTTAAGATAATCAGCACTAGGAAGAACCATTAGAATCTGAAATAAACTCACTATTTTGAAAAAGGAAATAAATGAACATCATAAAGAGATATAAACCTGTAAAGTCTCAGATTTTGAAACACAGGAGTATGAAGGTTTGACTCTGGGTCATTTCGGGGGATGTTTGCTAAAACAAAATTACTTCAATGTTTTCTTTTGAACTCATTGATATTCAAAGTACTATTTCCACTAAAATTTGAACTTGTAAAACAGCAATAGTAGCAACAGTAATTGTTATAAAATTAATCTGTTACAACTATGCAATGATAATATATGCTTCAATTTAATGTATTTCCATCACATGCCATTAGGTTAAATTCCATGTACATATTTAAGACAAAAGCAGAAGTGACCAGATTAGACAATCTTCTAATCAGGCTCCTAACCTGTTCCTAGGAGATAGTTTCAAAAGTAGCTGAGCCAAACCATTAGTTTGCTGCCAATGAAAGGTGGTTCCTTCTTCTTCTTTAATCTCCTGTTAACCAGTGTATGCTTCCATCTGTCTCCTAGTGATGAATGTTGTGTTTGTGCGCCCTTCCATGAATCAACTCTGTAACCTAATAGAAAACTATTCTCCTGTTAGGCTCATAAACTGGAGAACAACCACGTAACAGCTGGGAGTGTACAGGAAGACTGAAGAGGAATATAAATCCTCCTTTTTGGGCAGTGTTTAAATAATAGAAGGCTTCATCCCTTCAAACTAGTCTTATTCCTGGCATACCTTGCATTTGCCTAAAGCAGTCTGTAAGTGTAAAACCACAAAATGGCTGTGCAAAGTTTTGCAGAACCTGCTCTTTCAGCGCAAGTCCAACTGTGGGCATGGGATTATGGTTATGATCGCTGCAATTCCAAAATTTGTTTTGCCAGAGCAATCTAAAAATATCACATCTAAAACGAAATGCCTTATTACATCAATAATCAGATCTGTTTAAGTAACTGCCCTCATGATTTCAAAAGATGATTTCTCAGCCTCTTAGTTGGCAAAACTGCTTTGACTGTGCAGGCAAACAGAGCTCAGAACTCAAAATTTCTTACAACATTTTCTCTACCTCAGAAAGTATTCCTGTGTGCTTAATACAGTATTTCTAAAGAACATGAAATCCACCACCAAAAGTAACAGAATTAAAAATAAACACCATAGTTCTATATATAATATATATGATATACCCCTTTTCATCTATTTATTAAGAGTAAAACTTAATTCAATGGACAGCACTCTCCTAACCCTGAATGAGGAATTAACTTTAAGTGCACAGCAAAATCTACCAGATTGATACAATTATTACTGGTAAAAAAATGTATTAAGAATGAAAGGAAAGTTAAAAAGAAAATGTCAAATTATTTTTTTAAGAGTTCAGTAGAGAACTAATCTCTTTCACACTAATCTCTAGCTTGTTTTTATCAGGTTGCTTTGTTTATTTTAGGGAAGCAATTATTATCCAGGTATTTCAAGCTATGAAAACTCTAAGATGGAAAGCCAGTGAATATCAAGCAGTTTTATGTGAATTAATAATTAATAATTAAAACAGACTACTCTTATAAAAAATTTTTCCCACTGTAAACTGCAACTTCAAATATTTCTATGAATATGAAAATTAACACACTCTTAAAATGAATTCACATGTAGAAAGTTATTTAAGTCTTAATCTCCTGTTGCAATACATGTCAAAACACTTCTGTCAAAATTCCCCTAATAATATCATCTAGCTATTTCAAATACTGCATGGCAACACTTTTTTAAAATGCATTGATGACCCACAGTTATCAAGCTGTGCTATTTTTCTATTACACCAGCTCCACCAGATGAGAGAATGCTACTAGTCACCTCAGCCAAAGGCTATCAGTTCTTATTTTCACCCAAACATGCTTACAGGCAGAATAACAGGTCATTTTCATTGAAAGGACTAAGGGGCATAAGATGTAAGTGAATGTTTCAGAGTAAACAATGAACAAAAATAGAAAAACATGCTTATTTAACTCTGTGTATGCATACATGTGTATAAATATATGGTATATATATAGTATGTCTACAGATAGTCTCTCTGTGGCCTCAGGCTTATTCAGTTTAATATATATTAGATTAATAATTAACACAGCCATGACACTGGCTTAACATTAACATTAGTTTGGGAATCATCAGCCATGGCCTCAGCAACTACTAACTATGCTTGTCACACAACTTGTCACACGACTTCTGCCATGAGTAACTTCTTTCAGGTTCTCCGTCCTTCAAACAAACAAGTTTATAATTTCTGGGTTCTCATCAGCTTTTTCTTAACACCATTTGTATTTAAAAAACCTCTCTTCTGTATATTCCAATCAGAAATAATGTCCAGATGTCAACAGGGTATAAAGCTGACAGATGACAGACAAATGTAAAAGGAAAACTACCACCTATCTGCCTGTAAACCAACCTATCATAGGTAAAGTCCTCAAAACACTGCAACAGGCCATACGCTCAAGTGAAAACTACTTGCTCATCCAACGCAATAAATATTTGATATTAAAAGTACGAATCAGCGCTTACCTAACAAACCCACTGATCTGAAGTATCCCGCATTTGCTGACCTTCAACAGTTTGAATGAGTCTTTGGAAAAGGGATGAGGAATAATTTCCCATTTAAACTAAATGTGTCCATTTCTGTGAGATGGTTGGAATTGTTACTCTAAAGCTTGCTGCCATGTTATTGTGCTACTATGTTATGGATCACAGATGCCCACACATAATATACATACACACTCACACAGAAAAAAAGCAAATGCTACATAAATCTTGTATGGATTCACAGAATCACAAGATCCCATGATTACTGAGGTTGGAAGGGACCTTTGGAGGTCACCTGGTCCACGCCCCTGCTTGAGCAGGGACACCGACAGCCAGTTGCCCAGAACCAGGTCCAGACAGTGTTTGAGTATCTCCAAGGAGGAAGACTCTGCCACCTCTCTGGGCAACCTGTGCCAGTGCTTGGTCACCCTGTTAGTAAAAAAGTGTTTCCTGATGGTCAGGGGGAACCTCCTGTGTTTCACTTTGTGCCCACTGGCTCTGGTCCTGTCACCATACACCACTGAAAAGAGCCTGGCTCCGTCCTCTTTGCATCCTCCCTTCAGGTATTTACATACATTAATAAGATCCCCCCTGAGCCTTCTCTTCTCCAAGCTAAACAGTCCCAGCTCGCTCAGCCTTTCCTCGTACGACAGATGGAACAGTCCCTTAATCATCTCTGTGGCCCTTTGCTGGACTCCCTCCAGTAGCTCCATGTGCCTCTTGTACTGGGGAGCCCAGAACTGGACAGAGTACTCCAGGTATGGCCTCACCAGTGCTGAGTAGAAGGGCAGGATCACCTCCCTCAACCTGCTGGCAACACTCCTCATCATCAGCCGCCTTTGCTGCAATGGCACGTGGCTGGCTCATGGTCAACTTGGTGTCCACCAGCCATCATAATTATCTTTTTTTCTGAGAGAATGAAATCAATTTGCTTTTCTTTCCTGCTCAAAAGTGTGCAGCTACACTTACTGGTGCAGAGACAGATGGCACTGTAATGGAACTTCTAAATTTAAAGGTTTGAACAACAAATGTGCAAAAAATACAGACAAAACATATTGCTAAGTGACCATTAGAGAACCTACGTTGAGCATATAAAACACACCATTAGGAAGTGTCTCGGTCACCCCAGTACTGACATAGACATGTTTCTTCACAGTTAAGTCAAAGGCAAACTTCCTTCTCTACAAATGCTTGCAGCCAACTTACAAACAAGCACCTGAATAAGAGTTAATGTGCTTATAACACAATTATTTTGGTAGAAAAACCTGTCGTCTCTGCCTAAGCACAGGCCACCCCTCTTTTCTTCTTTTTAAAATCAAGTTTTGTGTATTTATACATTACTAAGACTACCATGGCATACTGCAAACAGTGATTTTACATTGCTCTAACCATCACAACACATGACCTGAAAGAAACCACTTCTAATACAGCAACACAATCAGTTCAGAAACAGACGCTGCCACAGGTATTGCCAAGAATTTGGATAAACTGACAGGCAGCTGAGTGCTACAAGCAGCTTTTTGCTGGTAACTTGGAAGCGTCAGCTCCCAGACAGTATATAAGGATTCCCTCGGGAAACCAGACTGCAGCAGGTATGTCAGGTGACAAAGTATCACTGCCACACAATCCACTGAAAGATATGTTCTGGCTACCAGGTAAAATATGCTGTGACTACAAAAAAAAAGGAGGACAGGCTGTCAGGTGAAGAAGCAAAAGAGAATCTCAAACACCAAGATTCAGTACACAGGAAATATCTCAAGTAATTATTTCCCCCATTTTTTTCTGACTAGAAGTTGTAGTGTTTTCTATTAGATTTAAAAACTTTGCTAATTGATTTCAACTACTTCTAGTGAGATACAGGTAAGATTCATTACTGAAGAGAGAAAATTTATAAATCAGATGGCAAATATGTCTAAAGAGCAAGGACTGAAACTTCTCATCCATAAACTCTTTTGGGTATATATGTTCTGGTTTTGCAGGTCTTGAAGGTGTAGCTAAACACATCTGTTTTGTATTCTTCGAAGGTTTTTAAGTTCTAGTCTTAGCAAGGAAAACAATGTGAGAAAAGACACGAAAACTGCTATTTTCTCCATTGACCCTGCATCTGCAGATAAAACACTTCAATACCTTCAAAGCCACGGAGAACAGTCTCCTCACTGACAAGTAAACTAGTAATTTAACAAGTAGTTCTATGGAATAATGGTTAAAACCAGAAAGAAACAATTACTCTGTCTATAGCAACTGTCATTATAATCTCAACCACGTCAAGTTTTAATTTGTTACCAAAAGAAACGGGAAGAAAATCTTACAAAATCAAGTGACAACTCTTATTTTGAGTTTCTTCAGATTACCAGCATCTTGCATCTAGATGGAGAGCAAAGACATTCTCATGACACTCTAAATGCTTTTCTCAATCAGATGTTCTTGTGCTTAGCAGTAGCAGCGTGCAGGCTGCCAGCTGATGTTCTTCACTCTCCTACTAGTAGAATTCTTCTTCTACTTACCTATCAGCTAAAAAAGTTTTTCTCCCTGCTTTGGGTGCCTTCCTAACTACCCTCCTTGGATAAAAGGAGCACAGATTAGGTAGACAGTTTTTAATTAATAAGAATCTTTCCTTCCAAATCTTCTGTGGTTATGAAACATCACATTACTAATAAGTCCAAAGAGCACCTATGGAGCATTAGCAGTTAAAACTGCCAAGTATGTTTCTACAGATGGGGATCTGTACATTTTCATATCTAGAAATACATATATATACATGCACACACATATACACACATGTTAGTTTATGAAATAGAAGTGCTCATCTTTGCAAAGGCAGAAGCATGGCAGGAGCAACAAGGGCAGGTGCGGGAGCCTGAATCACACCCTGCTCATCTGTTCCCAGGCACCACAGCAGCCATCAGCCTACTAGAAGCTCATCCCTGTGCCACCTCAAGGGGCAGGAGGCCCAGGGGCAGAGAGAGCCCCAGCAGCCCTGTGAGGGCAGTGGAGGCCCCTGGCCCAGCCACTCCTGGAACCACAGGAGCCCCTGGGGGGCCCTGGGGCAGGGCCAGAGTCACCCAGATGTGCCAGCAGGAGAGGCTCCACAGGTTGGGGCGCCCCATGCGAATGGGGGACAGAAGGGGTTGGTGAGGTGTTAGCAGGGGCCACTAGTCCATGTTCCTTGCTGTGCCTGTGCCAGCCAGTGCAGCTTGTCCTGTCTCCTCTAATTAAAATCTATTTCTGATGGTTTTCCTGGGCAAGGGCTTACTATTGTGCATGCACACATGCGTGGAGGTCTCAGTGCTGGCCCTGCCATGGGACCAAGGCATACAGTAGCCCTGGCCAGCTACTGTAGAAACTGTGGCATCTGGGGCTGTCCAAGAGACTCATCTGTGTGTGCATGAGAGACTCTCTGTGGGAGGTGATGGGGGGAGCACAAGGATCCAAGACCACTGGATGGGTTGTGTCTAAACCATCCACTGCATGGGTGTGGGTGAAAGAAAGGGAAAGGGGAGAAGGGTCTGCACCAAGGGCTGGAGTGGGGCAGTGGCCTTGAGGGCTCATGCCACCAGGTGCCACCAACTGGGGAGGCTGAGATCTGGGACCAGCTGAGTCCCTAAATCTAGCTGCTGGAGGGATCCTCGTTGCACATATGTATATATTTTGCACTAACAGACCTTGATCCTGATCAGCCAGCGTGGGGAACAGGATGAGGCCGCTGGTGCTCTCTGTGCTTGTGTGAGTGCTGAGCATTTCTGCTGTGCTGTTCTGCAGGGCTGGCATGTATATGTGCCTATCTGCATATTGTACACGCTGTGTGTGCTCATGTGACTACTGGAAATATATTTTCAGCCACACTAATTGGCTGGATTTGGGGTCATGGAGCTGCAGCCTTGCTGCTATTGGGCTCCCGGATCTGACAAACTTGTTACATACAACTGCATATATGTAGTACATATAGTTTAAAATATGTATCTGCATATATCTCTATACAGATATATATATCTATACAGATAAAAAAGTGCATGCATTTATAAAGCTAAAATCAAATGTAGTAAAATGTTAAGAACAGTAATTCAGGAAGGGTTGGGGAGAAAAAGGCAACTTCCATGATACTTTGTCAGGACTGAACCAAACCCCTCAGGATGATGGGGATTTGGCAGGAACTAAAAAATGTTCTTCAATTCAGTATAAAAGTACCACCAGCACAGCATCAAATGTGTTTTGGAAAGATTGATAAACCGAAGTTAGTAGTCTTAAATTCTATATTATCTAATATTTCATTGTTAAATGTTCAATCTAATTCAAACATATGCAATGACACTCTGCCTGTCTGAATGATATCTGATTGGAAAATGCAGTAGGTGACGTCCTTGCTAAAATTCCTAACAGATTTAGCAAAATAAGCAGTAATTCATATCCTACACTTCCATGTGACATTGCTGATAGATACTAAAGTATCTCCAGCATGACTGAATTTATGTACCTAGACACAGTACAGCGTACCACTGATATTTGTACCCAGTTTCCTACTGTTTTCTTGAACTGTTTCCATCCTAGAACTGTTGCTGAATCTGAAGGCGGCACACGGAAGAATTAAGACAGATTTTTTTTTTTTATTCATCCCAGTGTCCTTCAGCGTTCTACTAAAAATCTGCTTCTAAACAACTAACAAATAATTTTCCACTTTTAAAATTAATCGTGACATCAAATAGCCAAGCCCTAAATACTTCTATGATACTGCTTCCCAAGCCTTTTAGCAAAAGATATTCTAGTTGACTGTGCAGTTGGAATATATTGTAGATCTGTGTTGTATGTCTGTGCATGAAAGTGACAAAACAGATGAATCCACAAGATCAACACAAGTGTAGCTTGGAAAACATAGATTTAAGTTCTCCAAAATTCATAAGCTTATTGATACTAGCAAAAGTATTCTGTGATTCTGTGAATAGCTTATGAAGTCAACAGAAGGTTTGTCACTGCATAGTCTGTACCACGAACATGTGTACTTGTTGAAGAACCACAGAATTTTTAATTTTTTGCCAATTAAGGTGATTTTTTTATACTCTCCACAAAACAAAACAAAAAAAAAAAACCAAAAAAAACCCCCACAAAACAAAATCAAAACCAAAAAAGCCACCAAAACAAGCCCCCGCCCCCCAAACTGTGCAGAAGACCTGTAAACAAAGGCATTTGCAAATAAAATGAGAGCCAGAGTCAACTGGAATAGTACTGAGCCCTTTGCTGTATTCATAAAGAAACGCAAAAAGCTGTTTGATGTGTTTGTTTTTGTCAGGCAACACAAGCTTTTAATATCTCTAGTCATTCAGACCTTCGATTGAGATTTATTAAACTGTCAAACAAAAGTGATTTTACAACATATACAATTGTAGTTCATTTCAGAACATTCACTGCTCTGTAAACAGAAAATCCAGATTCTCCTTAAGCAATCTATCCCTTTTCTTCTTGAAGCAAGAAGGAAGGCATGGTAAAGAAAGAAATTCTAAGAGAAACAGAAAAAAGTATTCATGAACTTGTTTACACAAAGATATAAAAAGTCTAAAGTTAGAAATTAAAACAGACTATTACAGTGACTGCCTCTACTGAAAAAATTCTTTGGCGCCAGTAACTTACATTAAACAAAATCAAATAGGGGCACAGAAATGAGAAACAGTTTAAATTAAAGATAGTCACGATACTGAAAAGAGGATGGCCTCAGCCCAGGAGACGATGTAGAACACCCCCACATTTGGGCAATATGAATAAGAGGGGAAGGGGAAGAACAGGGCCACAGCTCCATGTTTACTTTATGTATTTTGTGCTATGCAACCTCCCAGCTATGAGTTAAAGCTGAAACAAGCGTCAGATTTCCATATGCTCTTCAAATCTTGAAACACAGAACAAAATGACAACTCCAAGGAAATCTAAATAATTGTGGAAGGCTATTTGGCTCATAATTTAATGTATCTGTTGAGCAGAAGCTTGACTATGAAATTCTGTCACTATTTAGTATCAGAATTCTCAAATATGCAAGGATTATGTTTGAAAAGTTCATTAGTCATTAAAATTAGGAAAGAAGAAAACAGAAGGATGCTGATAAACTTCAGGAATTCCAGCAGAGGGCCACCAAGATGGCTGGGGTTGTAGCAACTTGCCCTATGAGGAAATGCTGAAGGAGAGCTTGGCTTGTTCAGCCCAGAGAAGACTTCAGGAGGGCCAAACAGCAGCTGCCCAGTATCTCTGAGAACATTACTGAAAAGATGGAGACAGCCTCTTTACCAAGGTGCATAGTAGGAACATGAGAAGATGGTCCTAAATTGAAACAGGAGAGGTTCTGTCTGACTAGATATAAGGAGAGAAGGAAAAAAAAAAATCTCAACAAGGATTAAGCACTGGAAAACATTGCCCAGAGAAGACGCGTGGCCTCCACCCTTGGAGGCTTTTAAGACCTGACTGCATAAGCCTGGAGCAACCTGGTCTGAATTCAGTATTGATCTGCTCTCAGAAGGTTGGATTAGTTATTTTGCAAGGTTCATTCCAACCAGAATGACTCTATAAAAGAGTTAAAACAATGTATTAAGTATCATTAAGCATTTTTCTGCTTCACATTTCAATCCCCCAAAGCATAAAGAACAACTTCTAATAACCAGTACACTGGATATTGACCTTTTGTACCTACTGCATGTTAGAGCAACTATTACCTAAAAGAAGCCGTGACTACCAGGCCAAAGGAAAATATTTTATTTCTCATACACTCCACTTCCTGGCATCACTGCAATACAAAGCAAAATCAACGGATACCTGAACAACTGAAAGCTTTTTCTTACCATACACTAAGATGATTCTATGACCACATAAACAATATTAAATTTAGACATCTTTTGACCTCTTAGTCTATGGCTAGACTATGAGGACATCTCATTTCCTGAGTCAGGGGGTAGGGAAAGTGGGTAGAATAAGGTGATGTTGCCAGATGGGAACAAATGGGGCAAGACTTGTCCCAACAGAACTGCAATAGAAAATATGGGAGAAGATATGATACTGTAGATATACTGTAGGTCCTACAGTAGAAACGGAAACTAGGGTAGAAGAACTCAAATGGCTGCGAGACATGTTTAGAAAGGAGGGTTTTTATTAGGAGACTGAAACAGAAGGACTAAGGTACCTACCTGGAACATCTACACCTGAACTGGTTATCCAGTCTCCCTTCACGGACAGAAACATGTGATCCTAGGGAACAGGTAACTGCTCTTGGAGAATAGGGCCTAATCTGGTAGTCTGACAGCAGGCAGGCAGCTGCAGCAACATGCTAGGCTGAGCATGTATCCCCAGCAGGCACATGCACACAAACACATACATAAATATACATATACATGGCTAGCCACACAGATCAACAGTTACACTCAGCACGCACATGAACCCATGGGGTCCTTCAGCTGGCTCTTCACTAGCGCTCACACACTCACCCACACTGAGTCCGGTCACTGGCACCGGAGATGCACAGGCCCCTGTGACCTGTGGTCCCATGCTGGGGACTAGTGCTTTTTTTCATTCAGCTGCTGTCACCCAGACCCTTGCTTGCTCCAGCTGCTGGCACTGCGGACACGTGGGCCTCCACCCAGGGTCTGACTCCAGTTGCTGGCCACACACACCCAACAGATGCCCTTCAGCCACGAAAAGAATTAGAAGTGGAATTTGATAAGATAGGACAGACTGCACTGTCAGGAGCAGGGCATGCTAAAACAAGCGTGTCACCTATTTACACACATCCAGCCCTTTTAATCCCCCTATCCCTCTATTTCCCTGTAACAAATCCTGAGCAATCCCAAAATGCTCCTTCCCTGCATCCCATACTGTGTGCCATGCCCCAGGTAGCATCTCCCCTCAGTCCAAAAGGGGATCCAGCGTTGATTCACCTTGATTGGTCTCTTGGCTGGATGATTCATCTCAATTCCTCTCCTGGACAGCCCTGGGAGGGCCCAGACAGGTTGCCCCTCATTCTGAGTCCTTAATCTGGGCTCCTGTCTGCCTTTGGGACTCTGTGCTCCCCTGGCCTTGTGGAGATGGGCCTCTGATGGGCTGATGGCTCCTGTGGTGGGCCTGGGAGCAGCCGGGCAGGGTGTGATTTGGGATCCCCCACCTGCCATCGCCTCTCTGAGCCCTTTCACGGGTCTGCAGACGAGCTTTTGTCACACAACTAACAGCTGCATCCTGTGGTGGATCTTCCTTAGGATCTACCCAATTCTATGCAAGTTTACGTATCACACGCTGCTTGATTCCTAACATGCAAGACCAGGAATCCAAGTCTTTATAATTAGGGCCTGGCATACCATACACTATGCTAAATATAGAAATCAATAGGAGAAAAAGAGATGCTCAAATCAGACATCCTATTTTTCCTTTCTTCTTGATGCTGCTATTATTCCAATGTTCAGTCTGATCCTAAAGCAATACAGCACAGCATGTCACAAGCATTATTATGTCTTCATACTGCTGAGTAACTGAAATCCTTTTATTAAAATACAGCATTCTGTGATGGATTTCTTCATCCTTGGACTGATGTTGAGCCTGAAGCTCTTACTGGTAATCATTTTACACAAAGCCAGATCACATACTCAACTCAGACAGAGAAGCTAAGGACTCAATTCACAGATTTTTAAAAATGGTGTGAAAGCTGGTGTGACTGAATTGTTCCTGCAAAGAATGGATACATTTCAAAATTTGAGAGAAACTACACTGAAGGCCTTTTCTGAATAATTGACTTATGGAATGTTTTATTCATCCTTCAGTAACACTGTATTATTAAAACAAAATTAGTTCTCCAAAACATTAGAGAAACAAGAAGAAAGTTATTCCACTGAATATTAATCATCTTAAAGAAATTTAAGGCTGTCATATACTAATATCACAGCTGTAAAGAAGAACTGTAAATAGTAAGATATCAGTAAAACAGTCTTCCACCGGCCTACTCAAAGTCAAACATCATCTTTCAGGTGTACTTGCTCTTCAATTGATTGCTAAGATGATAAGAAAAAAAATAAGTGACAGAAGAAAGGGACAGTAATAAATTGTCCAAATGCCTTAGAATTACTAGTTAATGCAAGACAGAATAGAAGATGAAACTCCAACATCAGTGTCTCTAAAGAAAACCTCTTTGAGAGACACGCCAAAGCACACATTTGCAGCTGACTCCTCTTTCCACTGTCTTAATGAGATTTTAAATTTAGACATGTAGCATCCTAAATGTTTGAAGAGTTTTTGCTGTAATGTTAGCTCTGTCTCATCATCTACCAATCCTCTTGAGACAGAATGCTTAGCCTCAAAAAAGTAAATCCTTTTACTATTTCAGTATATACATCATTAACTTATCTACTGTTTCCTCACTCTTCATCTACACTCCCTAAAAATGTTTGGGAAAGCATGAAGGACAAATGGGCTACTGCACACTATTAACTCTTCATAATTTATAATGAAGCTATATAGATTACTTAATGCAGTCACAAATTCAAGTTTTCATTTTCACCTTCAAGGCCCTATATTATCTTACCCACAATTACTGTATGTCTTGCTTTTATTTCCTTCTACTCCCTAGACATCTTCTATCCTTTCACTTAATTGCATTCTTTATCTTTCTCCCACTTTCAGCTGTATGTCTTATATTATGCTGACCTCTGTGTCTTGTACAATCTCCATGCCCACACTCTTCATCCTTCTTCGGCAGTATCTTTAAAAATACACTCTTTCGGGAATCATTGGTACATCCTCTTCTTCCTCTTCTCATTGCTGAACTATTAACTGAAATTTGTCTTGCTTAAACCACTTTTGCTCCTTGCTGGACCAGGGCAGCAGAGAATACAGCTACAAGCTGACACAGGACTGGCTGATTCACTTTGTAATTCTATCAGAAATGACCCGTTAACTCTTTAACTCTGAGGAAAATGGAGGGACAATACTTGCCTGTCATCTAAAATAGGAACTTGGAACCTTGTTCACTAAAAAAGCTGCAACATTTGTTAAATAAATGCCAATCAGTGTTTGTGTGTGGGGAGTGGTTAGTTTCTGCAAGCTATCTCTGTACTTCTTATAGTCTTAGATGTTTATATATATTTCATAGTGTTCTGACAGTTATTCAGAGCAGGCTCCATGCCTATCATCCAGTGTACATAGATTTGATGCTTTCTTTTTCCCCTCAGGGCTTAATATGTACTTAAATATAAATGTGATGTACACAGTGAGCAGTCATGACACACAAACATGAGGAACCTCAGAAGCAATCCCACGTCTAGTAATGGTCATAGTATGGTAGAGTCATAGCATCATTCGTAACTCCTAGAACACCTGACTGCAGGACTCCCAGCTTCCCAAACTTCAAACACCTGCCCTACACAGTATAACTCTTCATGGAAGTTATCATATGACCATTGTACTAGTTATTACTATAATTAGAAAATACTATTATCTCCTGGGGAAAACATTAAAATAATTGCAAACACTTTCTGATGAAGAAAAAAAGATATTCTCAATGAAAATTTTCGGCCTGAAAAGTTAAAAACTCACAACTGAAAGCAATCTTCAAAGGATATGTCATAGCTAATCTTAAAACTGCAAATGCATTCTACCTAAGAAACATGATCATTCTTTGTAGAATAAAAGGTTCTGTTGGCATTCTCTTGGGATAACTGCATTATTGAAAGTGGAAAGCAGTAAGATACGTTACATACTATTATGCTTTCTGCCCATGGCACTTTTTTTGAACCAGTAATATTTTGAGTCTGTAATAGCTTTGAAGCTCAGGACAATAGGCTGCAACCTCTAATGTTTCCACCCTTTAGTCTGAAGCTGCAGGATGCAGTAATGCGTTCTGGAAACAGCAACTGAATGGATCACTGTGACCAGGCATCTGTTCAGGAGAAAGAGGACAATTTCCTAATGGAGGAAAACATGTTCTGTAACAGAAGATATTTTCAGTAATGGATGAAATCTCATCAGCTAGTCTTTGTTAGTCAGCAAGACCCTGAGGCTTTGAAGCAACTAAACTATGAAGTGAAGGAGTTACTAACATTAAAAACCATTTCTCATTACCATGCTACTATTTTAGAAAGTAGCTGTAGATGCATTTTAAAAGAATTCTGGTGTTACTCAGGGAATTATTGACTAGTAATCCTTACCTCTATACTTGGTAAAATATGCTGATGATACAAAGTTATGCAGGTTAGCTGGGATAAAACATCTGTAAGAAACTTGGATTGACAAGGTAGTCTACTGGGCAGTCAAGTGTCAAATGAAATAAAATGGTCAAGAAATGTAAGCAATACACGTTAGCTGGAAAAA
>WEKW01016503.1:0-22781 GCA_013389905.1 Sula dactylatra | reverse complement strand
ATGAGCTATGGGCCAGTGCAACACTATAGTAGCATTTAAAATAATTAAACAAATATTGATAGCAATCAGATTAATTTCATTTAAGATTCTTTAACATATATCTACTTCATCTTTCTACACATGGTCCTTCCCCAGCAGAAAATTAATAGCTCAGGAAGATATTGCAGCCAAATTTAAAAATATAATAGTTTCATGCTGGGGAGCTCTGCCATATAATATAGCCTTTTATAGAAACACAAAGTTGAACATAAATGTAAGAATAATACTTCTGTGTTCAAAAAAGCTGATTCCTGATGAGCTTCTAGAACTCCCTAGCAAATAACGAGAATCCTTTGTTGAAAGGATTCCTGTCATCTAAAGATTTATTGTTGTTTGGTGACAGTAGCTACAAAGCCAGGTAAGATTCTTTTTGCATAAAGTTACTGAGGAAAAAAGTACCCTCAATTTCTACAATACAGTGTTTTTGTAAATTCTTTTCTATTTCATCAGGTTGAAGATACTTGAAGAAATTCTGTATTATGGTTCAACCATTCATTTCAAAACAAAACAGAGATGAGAGGGTACAATGATGAATTACTTGCCAGCCTACATCCCTGCCCATCCTCTAAGTTCACTCAGATGTATAAAAATATATCCTGGCATTTCAGAACCCGAACCTCCCCATTCCCCCGACTTACCTAAAACATATGTCTTCCATAAAACAGGCTCAGAGTAAAAATTATGACTACCTGTATGATAATGTTTCTCTCTGCTACTGAGGTAACTGCTAACAGCAGTGAACTTAGTAACTATTGATCTAGACTTTGCAGGATGTACCTCAACAGAATTAGAAAGAAATTGATGTAACTCTCCCTTCTGGAAAAACAGGTTTGTCATGAAAGGCCTATCCCAGGTCTCAACCTATGCAATTCTAAAGGAACTTCACCAATATGTACAGAATTAAATACCTATTGTTTTTTCAATAGCTACGTAAAGGATACCTGAAGCAGGGAGACAAAATTATATTAAACAAGAAATCCAGACAGAGTTTTACTGGTGGCAGAGGAAGAAGATTTTTCTGTCAGTCCACTGATCTGCCATGGATTGTCACAGGTCTGGCCACAGATCTTGGGCAGGTTAAAAAAGCTCAATTAACCTGCATCTTCTGCTTTAGATTTCAGGCAACCAATTTTGAAATGTTAAAAGGTACTTTAAAAACAAAAATGAATTTGTACTATCTCAACTGTGTGGTGGCAACATGAAATGACTGCTTCAATTTTTAATTTTAAATAACATTTATGTCACCCCTAGGAATCGGCTTTAAAGGCCAAAGCCAACAATCAGAAGTTATTTGCATTAAACAACCAATAAAGCACTTTCTGAATTGTATTTTTCTCAAAATCTGTGATGTATACTAGAAGGGGTACACAGTAATCTTCCTGACTACGACACATTCAGCAGCACAGTTCTTAGTAACAGAAGGGAGAAATTAGCAACCCAAAGCGCTGGAACAAAGAATTACGCCCATACCAAAGCATAAATGCCTAAACCAGCTATCAGCGCAACCTCCAATTTTAAATGGTTAGGTCACAAATTGAACATACTCCCCTCATTAGTCACTTAATGCTTAGAAATTTTATCTCTATTTTTTAAAGTCTTCCTTTGTGTGCTGGATAAGAAATTCATTTAAGTGATTTCTTTATTTTCTGGAGGCGGAACTTTTACGTAGGCTTAGAAGACCACAGCTGGCTACAAGAACAACAAGGTAGCATCAAAGCAGCTTTCAGGTAGAGCATACACAAAAACCAAACATCTGAAATAGGGCCCCAATATCTGAGCAAACTACTGTGGCTTAACAAGGTACCACCTATCATGGTTACTGTAACAACTGGCCACAGATATGTTTCAAGCCTGTGGCTAATGGAAAGCAAAAGTACTTCAGCCTTTCTTACTGGCTTTTGAGCCATCAGCTGGATTAACTGAACTCAAAAGGCTCATTGTTCCCCCTGTTCAGATACTCTGAGAGAAGTGTTCCTGCCAGTATTCCTACTGAATGTCTCTTACTAGTTTTAAATGGACACATTTAGTTTAAGCAATTCAACCTAAAAGCAATTATGGAAAATATTCAAGTACTTGGTTCTATGGAGGAATAAAATCACAAGACAAAGTAACAATTCAGGATGTTATTGCAGAATGTTAAGTGATATCCCTCTTTTATGCTACAGAAGAGGGAATTACTTCATCTAAACTATAATGAAACATGTAGAAATTGGAAATGAATGTCCAATTTAGGTGGCTTTGTGCTAAAATGCAAGAAAAATACAATTTGCTTAATAAACTGCTGGCACATTTGAAACCGAGCTTTATCATAATCCCCATTAAAAACTCTTTTAGGGACAGCTCCATCAATTTAGTACCTATAATACAAATGGATCAAGTCTTTCAGTGGTCCCTCAGCACAAAGAAGACATTTTCAAGGAGTGTTTGAAATGCAGGATTCTGACTGAGAAGGCAGACACTACCACTTGTGGGAGCACACATTTATACAGGTTCTCAAAGGATGTGATGTTTTAGCATTTAATGACCCTGCATATAACACTGGTAAAGGGGAAAATCTCTCCCCTCGCAATTCATACAGCTGTATCCGCAGAAGCATGCCACATATTGTGTGTTCCTTCCTTTGTGCTTTGTTTTGCCACAAATCAGGACACCAGCTCCCAGCATGCCCACCAGGCACACCAGATCTGCCTTCTGTGGCTGTAACATCCCCCACAGCAACACTGTCAGTATCCAGTTCCAGAAGAGAGGCTTTCCCTTTGAGTGAGGACAGGAACTTTTGCACACTGGGTCACCTGTATGGCACGTTAGCCAGCTCCTACAGCTCACTTTTGCCAACAGAGCCCTGAGCACCTTTCCAGTAAACCTGCTGGACCAGCAAAGATGCATCACCAAAAAGCCCTGAGCACAGATCTGCTCACCAGCCACCGAAGAGGGCTACATAGCAAAGCCCTGGGCTTGAGGGTAGAAATAGTAGCTGTGGTATTTCTACCTCTTTTGCTGCTCTGTCTCTCTCTCTCTCTCTCTGTCTCGGGGAATTTTTACTGCCCTAAGGATTCCCTAGCACAAAGGCAAATGAAAGACACTTTATAGGGTTTTGGACAAATTGAACATATGTTTTAATACACTCATTTATCTGGAACCCTATTGCTCTTTAAGATAGAAGTGATGAATTACTGTGTATATTTTGGGGCTGTTCCTTAAAGGAATGGCAAACACAGGTAACAATTTTAAAACAGTGAGAGGTATGCCAAGTACAGAAGTACTTCTATTGTAATAATGAGCAATTTCAATACTTCAGCTGTAACAGGAAGTTCCTGGAATGTGATAAAACTGAATTCTGCTTGGCTTAGAGCCATGCAAATATTTCTTTACCACATTCCCATCAATTACAGAACAGTAAGTGTTTCTGCTCTTAAGTGCACTATTACAGGGGACACAAATAAGCCATTTCTCTTCCAGTGGTTGGAGCTAACATTTCTAAAATACTGTATTACACGTTTGGCAGACTTGCAGCATGCTCCAATTTTTACTTGTGTTGGTTTGGCCATTGGAATCAACTGAAAATGGCATGTCCTAACCAGACTACACATGGTTATGATGGTAGTAGAGTTGCTTTTACTTCAGTGCTGGTATAAGTATTCACACTTAGGACAGCAGTCATCATAAGCAGAGAACAGCTGTTGTTAACTGTTTACATGTAAACAATAGCAGATATGTACCATGAAGGAACCATTTTAATGAAAAATTACACTGTATAAAGTCAGAGTTACCATTATAAATCCATTGTTTAGGTTGACAATTTTATACTGAGACTTTATTAGGACAATTAATAATCCTACTAAAAAAGAAAAGCTAATCAGAGGTTTGCACATACTTTGCATGCTTTTTAGAGTGAAATATATCACCCTCACAAACATTGCCTTCAGTCTCTGACAAAGTCTACCAAAAAACAAAAAAAACCTATAGAGTTGCGATGTACCCTCTCAATGCATATCAGTTGTAGTCTGCCTGTACCACATGGGCTTGTGTCTCCTCTTGCAGAGGCCCCAAACTATAGCAGGTATGAGGTTAATTATGAGTGTTCTTCTAAGGATAAAAAGAAAATTAGCCATTTTCTGAAGCCTCCAGTCCCATGTGGCATGCGCAACAAGAACACATCTGAAGTGCAGGGGTGTGAGTTTCTGCAATGCTAGCGTAAAAAAATAAACATCCTATGGAATTCACCATTATCATTAAGTGTGATAAATTAACCATGGAATCTATGTTTCCGTGCTCAACTCCTCGACTCATGTGACCATCTTAGAAAAGAAATCTAGGTGTCTCACTGAGAGTTAAATACCACCTTAGTCACATCATGCCTAGCCTTACCAATCCTTTACACATGGTGTGAACTGGGAGTACCTCAACTATATAAAGACGGCATCTAGCCGGATCCACAGGTAGGGATGCTGGGGAACACAGTTCCATTCTCTTCAAGGCAAAATGGTAAACTCCAAGAACTGAGAGGCCTGACCTTATACGTCAGACTGCTACTGGCGGGAGCTCTCTGACCAATGCAAGTATGACTGAGAGACAACTGCAGCAATTAGAAATTGTTAAATGTGAAATTACTAACGTTAATACAGAAAGACAGCCTGGTTTTATGGACAGCTTTATGTTGGATGGTAAGGAGAATCACATTTTATTCAGTTAAATTTGATCTCACCTATAGTCAAAAACTGAGGTAAAAGCATCACCTCTGTAGCACAACACACCCCTTTGTACTCCAATAGAAAAAGCTCTGCAGTTCTTTTGAGATCTGATCAGATTCATTGCCCAGTAAATGCAAGGAAATATTCCGTCACTTCAGTAAAGACACCAGATCACATCTTCAATTAAGTATGAGCTTTCTTTAACAGTATTAGAAAAGGAGAAGTACCTGCTTTGCAGATATTCTCCCACCCTCAGTGTTTTCAGAGCTCATATCAATGGCTGTTCAACAACAAAAAACTAAATAGCATATTCTCATTAAGCATCTTGACCACTGCCAGAATGCCCTACTTTCACACCCTAGGCTGTGCAATTTTCTTCCCCTTGAACTCATTGAAAAGAAAAAATTCTCTCATAAAACACCGCTAAAGCCATCTTGATGGTTCAACACTGATCACAGTAAGCTTGTCTTCAGTTTTCCCAGTGCCTCTCCTTCACCTTTACATTAGATGTCAACTGTAGCAAAGAAAAAACTTGACCAATCTGTATGCCCTTGCTCCAGAATTTTAATAACTGACCTCAGTCAGCCAGCATTTCCATTCTTTATGATACCTCTTTCTACATTAAACTATCCTTAGGTTTCTTACATTTTCCTCCTTAGTCATGCAAAACATTCTCCCCTACATAATCTACGCAGCTGTTATCTTGTATTTCTTCAAATGCCATCTTTGGTCTTATGTCTATTCATGGTCACATCAAGATGATTGGCTAACAGAAAAGTGAAACTCCTTGTCTTTTCTCCTCTTACATGTCTGTTGTTACCATTTGTCTGTGAACGTGGAGTCAGACAAAAAACCCCACAAACCAAACCACCACACCATCAGCAAAGCTGTGCCAAGTCTTCACAACATAGACTTCCTTATGCCAACGTTCACATCCTGTCTTTCTTTCGATATATGATTTACGTAATTTGCTCTCTAGGCTTTAAAACCTCTGGGGCAAGAATTATAATCTTTGCTCATGTTATAGTTAGCACAATAAAGACTTAAAATTGGTTAAATCTCTCAAATGTTACTACAGTATAATGCTTTTTATACTGACAATTCTGTTGGATTTTATTGGAAATAGTTTGTGTGCTAGAACTATGCACAGACCTTTATTCTATCATTATCTTTCATGTTGAAAGGCAACTATTGCTCAAAAAGCCTCCTGCATACCCAGCTGAAGAAAGATTTACTCTGTCTAACAAAGGGTGGTAAAATTTAGCCTTCCTTCACAGCGGAGTGGACAGCCAAGGCAGGGTGGTAACCACTCTTTTTTGAATGCTGAAGAGTGGCAATGCTAAGAGAGTTCACAGTCACTTTTAATGTGACTTTTAAAGAAGTCTTTATCTCCTACTCTAGATGATTGGGCTAGTCTACTTACAATATAACCATTGTTTGGGTGCTGAAAACACCAGTCCAGCAAAGCCACATGAGGTGCTTTTGATTCACTGTTCTTATGCCATTACATGCCTAAAATTCAAGCAGCACAAAAAAAAAATGTTCTCCATTATGACAGTGCACAAAGTGGCTGCACCCCATTTTGACCCCTCTTTCTGAGACAGGAGGAGTATAATAATATTTTCAGACAGAAGGATTACAACATATTAGGCTTTACAAGAGGAGATCCTAAGGGATCTCAGTAGTAAAACATCATAGTCCCCTGGTTATAGATGACATATGAAAAAGCATATGGACTTACTGACAATTCTTTGATTAATTTTCTTAGTTCTCTGTGCCCATGCTTCTCAGCGATACTTGCTGGATCATCTCCATATTTGTTGGTTATTTTGCAAGCCCGTGTGGCCTCAGGACGACTGAGTAGAAACGTTGCAAGGTTTATTAATCCAAATCTGGCTGCACAGTGAAGGAGAGTAGGAAATTCTTCCAAATGGCTATCTGTATGTGGAAACAAAGTTTTCATAAAGAACGGTTTTGCTTTTATACAACATCTTCTACCACCTTTTACAAAACTCCTTTGAATGCTAGCGCTATGGAATCACAGTTATCAAGCTGCCAATACAGAACTGGAATCCAAAGAACAATTCCTCCAACAAACAGTTTTACAATTCACATACATATTTTAATAAAGGAGCCTGTAACATAACTGAGAAATCTCATTTTTTTCCTGACAGAGGGATTTTAAAGCACTTCAGTTCTATTGAGAAGTGCATTTTCCTGCAAGGTGAAGAAAACTCTACAGCCAAGACATGCTTTTGCGTAGGTGTATATTATTTAATGCTTTAGGATTACTTTTAATTTGAGACTTTTGAATGGGACATTTTTATAGGTTTATGGTGCTATGTTTTCATATTAAAAGACATTTCTGTAAATTCACATGACTAGCAGAGACTTGCAAAAATTTGCTTATCCCTGTAATGAAAAATCAGAGAATTTAAAGATGAATGGATCAGATGAGGGTTTTTTTGATTTCTCTGAAATAGCATGATATTAATTTCTTTCACAGACTTTTTCACCTTGGAGAGCTGGGACAAAGCTAAACTGAAGTCAGTTTATAATTTCAGCATAGTCCTGTATTCTAACCCTAAGAGTGGCCACAAATTACACACAAAAAACACCACCAAAAAAACCCCCATCAAGCATAAACAATACTTCCCTGTGCCTTCATACTCAACTTTCTAATCACTTGTGGTTTGTTTTGTAGTGATTTGTCTATATATCAGCATGCAATGCATCTCCAA
Organism: Sula dactylatra; assembly: GCA_013389905.1. Lineage (NCBI taxonomy): Eukaryota > Metazoa > Chordata > Aves > Suliformes > Sulidae > Sula > Sula dactylatra. The sequence goes on along the minus strand of WEKW01016503.1, from coordinate 15,310 downwards.
GCCTGCATCCAACCTGCCCCAGGTACCACCAACTTCTTGCACCCTCTGGGTCTTTTGGCAGTGTCTTTACTACCCACTGAATGAAGAAGTGCTTCCTCTAGCTCCTGCTGGGTTCAGCTGATAGTCCTTAATTTGTCTTATTCTCCATCCCTGTCTGCCCTCTCTGCACTTCTAGTGATTTACTCATTCCCAGAATTTCTTGAAGAGCTCCAGTCTACTTAATTGTGCCTTATAGAGATTCAACTCCATCACCCCTGCTGCTCTTTCCTGAACCTTTTCCAGCTTTAATGTAACTATTTTGAGTTGATAAGAGAATTGCTGCACATGATACTCAACTTGTGGGTGAACCATGTAATTTATGCGTTGTCATAATTATGTCCTGTTTTGTTCCCCATTCCTTTTCTAATAATTCCTAGTATTTCGTTTGCTTTTTGATTGCTGCCTAGCAACAAGTTCATGTTATCATGGAACCGCATGGCTGTCGTGGTTTAACTCTGGCCAGCAACTAAGCCCCACACAGCTGCTCAGTCACTGGTGGAATGGGGAAGAGAATCTGGTGGGATGGGGGAGAGAATGTGAAGAGTAAAAGTAAGGAAACCTGTGCATTGAGATAAAGACAGTTTGACAGATAAAGCAAAAGACATGCACACAAGCAAAGCAACACAAGGAATTAATTCACTCCTTCCCATGGGCAGGCAGGTGTTCAGCCATCTCCAGCAAAGCAGGGCTCCATCATGCTTTAACGGTTACTTGAGAAGACAAATGCCATCACTCTGAACATTCCCCCCACTTCCTTCTTCTTCCCCCAGCTTTATATGCTGAGCATGACACCATATGGTGTGGGATATCCCTTTGGTTAGTCGGGGTCAGCTGTCCCAGCCGTGTCCCCTCCCAGCTCCTTGTGCACCCCCAGCGCACTCACTGGTGGGGTGGGGTGAGGGGCAGAAAAGGTCTTGGCTCTGTGTAAGCACTGCTCAGCAGTAACTAAAACTTCCCTGCATTATCAACACTGTTTTCAGCACAAATTCAAAACATAGGCCCATACTAGCTACTGTGAAGAAAATGAACCCTATCCCAGCCAAAACCAGCACAGCGGTTTTATTCCTCAGTGCTAACAGCCTGCTCAAAGCCTCTCATTTTGTATGACGACACAGGACTGCCTTTTCCATTTGCAACACTTTGTTTTTACCTACAATGAAGATCATCTGACATTTTAGTGCATAATTACTAAATCTCATAAGGTCTTTTCCCCATTTTTTTCCCCAGGTAGCCCTACTCCTTACTACCCTGAATACTCTGTATCACTAGCAGTTTTTTCCAACTGTCTGTCTCCTGGTTTTGGCCAGTTATTCATCCATGCCCAATTACTGACTTGATCAGGTTTGCTTACTCTTACAAAAAACTACAAGAAATCTATAATGCAAGACTTCACATAACAGAAAATTTATTTTATTACAATTTCTGTTCATTTGTCTGGTAGAGACAACCTCCTTCTTGTTCTCAAAATCCGCAGAGAAATTGGATTTTGGCACTACAGTTACACATTCTAGTACTACAGAACTGAAAGTTGCACACTACTGTTAGAAATCCAGCTATTTTACTTTTAAATTTCCTCAGAGCTCTTATTGAATACGTTAGTCCTGGTAATTTCTTTGTGTTCAACCTGCTCATTTTTGCTATAACTTCATGATTCCTTCAACTCCAGACAGTCTTTTTCCACATCTCCCAACCAGGACTACAGCTTGTGAATCTACAGTTTCTTCTAGCTTTCTTGAGTTCTCTTTTATATCCCAGTCATCAGTTCTCCTACAGGCTAGCCAGCACATTTTCAGCCTTTTGTGTGCTGGAAGAAATAATCAGTAGTAGTTATGACTCCTTTCAGAATTCTCTTAGCTGCCAGTCTTCAACAAACCTTCTCATTTTTACATTCTTCTACATATTAAAATTTGGCTCAGCAGTGGTGAATTTGTGTACCTTCCCCGCCCCTGCTTTTTGCTCCTGCAGAATGCTAATATGGGAGAGAGCAAAAACCTTACCCCACCATTAGATATAAGGATTCAAGGCACAAGAACAGTTCTTGGAATAGGCATAGCTAAGTACTGATAGACACAAAAAATTGTTAGGACAATTCTTGACTGCATTTTGGACAAAGAATATTACACCACTATCCCACTCCAATATTGTTTTGACACAGGATATTTGAGTGGGCTACATTTTAGTCAAAAGTCACATTAACAACCCTAAATTGATATTTAAACAAATTGAGTGTTGCCTGACTTTTATTTCCCCCAGGCAATAATAAAAAAAAAAAAATCCAGTCAAGAAACTGTAAATACACAGCACCTGCGTAAATCAAGGCTGAGCTCCTGTTGTGGTTTAGCCCCAGCCAGCAACTAAGCACCACACAGCCGCTCACTCACTCCCCCCACCCGAGTGGGATGGGGGAGAGAATTGGAGGAGCAAAAGCAAGAAAACTCTTGGGTTGAGATAAGAACAATTTAATAATTAAAATAAAATAATAAGAGTAGTAATGGTAATGTTAATAATAATGATAATGATAATATAATAAAAAGAAATAACGAGAGAGAGAGAAACGAAACCCAGAGAAAAAAGGGAAAAGGGAAAAAAAATCACAAGTACTGTGACCGCTCACCACCCGCTGACCGACACCGCCAGTCCCTGAGCCGCGATCGCTGCCTCCCCCGGCCAACTCCCCCCAGTTAATATACTGGGCATGACGTCACATGATATGGAGTATCCCTTTGGCCAATTCAGATCAGCTCTCCTGGTTGTATCCCCTCCCCTCCCGGCTTCTTGTGCACCCGGCAGAACATGGGAAGCTGGAGAAGTGGTTGAGTAGTGTAAGCACTACCCATCAACAACTAAACATCAGTGTGTTATCACATTATTTTCATACTAAGTCTAAAACACAGCACTATACCAACTACAGTGAAGAAAATCAACTATCCCAGCTAAAACCATGACAGCTTCTATCGACAAGGGTATGTGTTTTAGCTTATATTCCTTTGTATTTGCAGTGTGCTTTAAAATCCTTGAGTTACAACAGGCAATCTTAAAACTGTATAGCAGCTAAGGTTTTCTGAGAGAAGTAGGTGCCACACAACTTCTTTACTCCATATTACTCAATATTTTAACTGAAGATTCACAAATTGGGACTTAATTCTGTAATCAAAACTAGAAGTGTTACATCAGAGTATAGCCATTTAACTTCTTACTTTTGTCTATAATTTGCTAACTGCAGGGAAAAACTAACCCCCCCAACAGACTGAGACAAATTTATGCCAACTTAAGGAGGTGTCACATGAGCAGTAAAAACATATGCAAGTAATTTTAAGGCTGGGACGACAGCATCAAAGCTATGTGCACTTTTACACATTACATAGTATTCTTTTGAACAAAAAAAAAGTGTCCAAGCCCAAGCTAATATTTCAAAAAACATGCACAAATCATAATCAAATTGTTTTTCTTAATGCTTCTGTCTTTTGCTTTTTTTTTTTTTTTTTGAGATGTCCAGCAATGAAATAGGTGCTGAGCAGTAATTTTAAAGAAGAGTAAATTGCATGAACTCTAATCAATAGACTACATCCTGTTAGCAGACTCTAGAAGGTTAAATATAGTCAGTAAAAATACCCTTAACAAAGTATTAATAACATGCTCTAAAACAATTTCTGCTCATGCTAATGAAACCAAAGAATTGGTTACAAATCTGAAAGGGGAATCAAGTCTATATTACCAACAGACTGAATGCTACGATTTCTTCATCAATATAAAGAGAAAAAGAGTCAGTGATATTCATAAGCCTCTTCCAGGCTTATATCTGAGTTTCAAAGTAAGTTAAAACAGAGGTATCCCAGAACCAACTCCAAAATCCCTTCAGCTCCTTCGCAGTTGAGTTGTTTTTCCTGGTCACCTCTCAACTCCTCCCTAGCTAGGTTTGATAATTCAAGCAGGACTGCTACACTTACATACTTTGAACATTACAGGAGACTACATCATGAAGAAATGAAATACCTCAGCCAGCCATGGAGGATGGTAAAAATCAATAAATAAATTTTCCAAAACAAACTTTTTTTATATTACTCCTTGCGGTAAGCAGAAAAGAAGGCTGTCTGCAGGTTAGAAAACTTTAACAGCAGCACCAGTAATGAGATCTTTTACATAATACTGAAAAAAGATGTAAGTGAAACAAGTGTTTTTAACACCGCATAAACAATATTAAAGCACTTTCACCAAGAACAGGAGATAGAAATAGTTTCATATTTTTCTTATTTTGAGATGGAGTATTCAGATAAATCTGACCTGTACACCTTCACAACTATTTGGGCTACATGAGCTTTGTTATAAAATCATACAGCCTCAAAACGTTGGTTCTAATTAGGACTGTAGCTGAAGGAGCCATTGAGGATAGTGCTATTGCTACATACCAACTTATCAGTCAGCAATTTTGTGCAACAATGCAACAAAATTCCATACATATATGCATATAGAAGCAGGATTGTTCTTACTCAATAAGAGGGATTTTCTTTTTGTACAAAATCCAATGAGAAAAGCAATTTCCAAAAAGGTTAATTTTAAACAAGCATCAATGCTAGCATCACTATTACATCTCTGAACAAAGAAGCCACAAGGATTACATTTTCTTGGGAGTGTGTTAAATCTAAAGACTGAACTTAATTATTGAAGTGTTAATTCCAGGATACAAAACTTGCTGGAGACATAAATGTTATGACAGTTACTATAAATAATTTCATCTTTTCTATCTTTTCACAGCAAATGAGCATAAAAGGGAAAGTTCTGTTCACAGAACAATGCAAATGACTTTCACAGTATGAATTTCCACCCCATGCTTAACACAGGTGCAACAGACGAGGATGCCATGAAAGGACCCCAAAGTCCAGAGAGGAAAAATTACATAAACTGCATCGGGATTACAAAATTATTGTAACCTATCTCCTAATTTCATTCAAGTGCTCTTACTGCAACATCTATTGTTACAGATAAATTTAAATACTATGGTGAAATCCATTTCTATAATAAATGGCTTCATTATCTATAAATAAACCTATAACTGACCCTTGAATTGAAAGTCTTTTAGTTGTACAAAAAGTGATGGCATAATTGCAATTTTAACAGGAATTGAATGCTCTGGGGAAAAAAAAAATCATCAGATTTATACCATTATTGGTATACTGTTATTACAAGTAATACAGAGTAAGATTGGCTGCCTGAAATATTTTGTATTGATAAATACGTAGTTTGTGCTTTCTATCACCGGATTTTTTTAGCCATGAGCCTTCCATGAAATTGAACACAGTTTCTTTTTAGTAACATAACTGCATGAATGCACTCTTCTCCCCAGCAAAGCCTTAGCAACATACAGTATTGACAAAACACTGGATTTTTTGCCAGGCCGTGCAACCCAATACATAGTATCACTGTTATCTGGTGGACATGATCATAAAACACAATACACAGCCACATTCAAAAGTTTCAAGTCCTTCCTTTCAGACATTACGGAACTTCTTAGGGCTTATACTCTGCCCAAAATGAGAACCCAAGGACCTATTTTCTTGTGCAAAGAAATCTGGACTACACAGGCCCCATAGAGTTGGGTGGTTACATGGACATTGTCTAGGAAAAATGCACATCACATGAACACACACACGTGGCTTCTAGGCTTCCTATTGTACAGATGTATTTAGAGCAAAGAGCTGTCTCAAAATAGCTGGCTCCTGTCACACAGGCCTTACCACCCTAAGCTGGTGATCCTGGCTAACAAAACTCACCATTGTGCTCACCTCAGGTGAGTGTCCCTACTCCCAGATGAACAACTGAAAACTCTTCTCTGTTGACAAGAAATACAGGTTTCTAACTCAAGAGACCACCTGGGGAGATTCTTCATTCAAGGAATCCAAACATCTCTGAACCACACCACCACACTATTCCCAGTACCTTACTTTGGACTTCAGCTGCTTTCTTTTGGGCATGATAATATTCCATCTCCAGCCTAGGCTAGGTACTAGCAAGGTTGGGATTAGAAGTGGTGAAAGCTCTGTTCAGAATTCTTTTCCCTTTCACTTGAGGAATTAATGCTAGACATGAGATTGATCTAGTTGCTGCTGTGGAGTTAGAGATTCAGCAATGAACAATGTGAGAGGATAAATCTTACAGCCACGACAACTGCTGTTTCTGCATTCTAGTCAGCCATGAACAGTTTCAGACATAAAACTGCTATCAAGCTACTCCCACAGATGGTTCATAGATACCACATGGCGTGGAGGGAAGGAGCCACACAAACACCAGAAACTTGTGGTAAAAACAGGGATGCAGCTTTGTCTGTTGGTCCCGGGCTTTGAGATTCCATTTAATTTAATTATCACAACACTTTTGGACTATAAGAGTGTCTTCAGGTTCAAGAGAGACAGACGCACACCGGTTTTCCTTTAGTTATGTAGATCACCAGCTGGTATTAGGAGAATCCTGACTTGTCACCTTGCTCCTTCACCCACTAAATGCCTCATAACTACATCTTTTCCAGTTATCAATACATGGTGGTATATTGATAATATAGAAAATAAGCAAGACCTCAATCCGCAGGCACTAACCTCATGTCATCTTCAGTCACTATGGCACCACCAGCCTTACTCTCAGAAAAGGAGGACCTCCACATCTTGTTTCACTACTGTGCAGGATCAGTTGCCCATTAGAGCAGATGCATGCAAAGGCTTTATTGAGTGGTTCAAATGGACAGATTTAATTTCTTGTGCCCATGAAACAGAAGCCTGGTGCCATGAAGTTGAGACGCAAGGCAAAAAGTTATTGTGAGGACCATCAGAGGACCATACTGAGGTTTACCAATTCAAGACAGCTTTTAACACTCTAATTTGCAAAGCCTTTTCAGGCAACACAACTGGCAGTCCCCTGCACTTACACAAAATAAGATGCAATCTTCAAGGGCCAAACTTTCCAATTCTTGCTGATAGAAAACTCTAAACTATTGAACTACTTGAGGCCACCCTGGTATGATTGCTCGCTTGGTAAATGCTATACCAACAGTTGAGAAAGGCTGCTGTTCCTTCAGCAACCTCAGTACCACTTCAATGCTCTTTTCTGTATGCAGCTGTGGTACCAGTTGTCATTCTCTGCCCTGTATAAGCTGATGGCTTTGTCATCCATACAGTGAGGGGAAAAAAACATTGTTGGACTTGACCTTTCAGAAATTGCTCCCCTAAATACATATTTAATTAATTTAAAAATATAGTAAGGTTAATGACATCAAAAGAGACAATTGAAACCTACTGGTCTTTCTTTTTGCCCTCATTCTGAAAAGAGGCACCACTAACTGTTTAAATCCCTCCCAAGTCACCTGACAACAGTGAAGAAGTTACTTCTTTCCTCCAGATTCTACAGCAAAAGGCAATGACAACTAAGGGTACAATTGTCAATAAAACCTACTAAGAATAACCCACTGCAAGATCTATTTGTGTTTGGTTTTTTTTTTTTAAATTATAATTGTTCACTTATTTGCCAATTCACAAAATTCAGTGAGCTCTTAAGACAAATTAGATGTTCTACTGTAAAGAAATTTCCACCATACTGTGTTTAACTGCTTTAACTGAAGTTTTGCATTATACACAGTAGGAAGAGGCTGTAATGATTAGAAAGCACACATGCTTTAGGCAGAAAATACCATTCTTGAACTTGCGAGTTTGTCACACTGAATTGGGGAAAATTGCTGGAACTTTTATCAGCTGTGGAACTAGAACAACTGATACATTTCAGCTAAATACATAGAACTGAACAAAAGTAGTAGTTATTAGGGTAACCAGAGGCGAACAGCTTTTACTCACTAGCAGTCCTTTAATGAAGAATGTTAACAGAGAAAAGCTGCCACTGTTAGGCACCTACATTAAGAACTAGTTGGCTGGTGATCATAAGCAGGAAGGAAAGGTTAAACAGAAAGTGCCCAACTGGCATACTTTTAAGTGCATTAGGTGGCTTCTTCGACTTTCAACTAACTTTGAGGCCAGTGCTTGCTTTTAATTAAAGTTTTAGTTGACATACAAGGTTAAGAGAGAATTGCTATTTTGTATGTTTTGTCCTGTCATAATGCCTTCCCTGCTCTCCTCTGCAGAGCATTCTGGAACACCTCAGCTCTAAAACAGAGCATAAAATCTAATATTACTGTATTGTAGCTCTATCTTAGCCTGTGGGAATTTTCATAAAATTGCAGTAAGCAAACAGAACAGCCTCCAGTAATATTTCTGCAGATCTTGTAAGACATCCTTTTTTTATTTCCCAAATTATTGATACTGGACATTACTTTTTTTTAGCAATTTAAACAGACACTTAAAATAACTTCTACAGCATCAATATCAATTAAACCAAAGAAATACTTAAAGCCCCATCTGTTTCTTCTCCCCCAGTTTATCTTTTCTCCCATTGTTTTGCTAGCAGCTGAAAACCCAGACTAAATTTCTTCATTTGAGATAGATGTTTCAGCTTGAAAGAAAGAATTGCAGAAATTAGGATATGACTTCTTATGTTGCTAGCCGTGTTAGGTGACAAAAAGCAGCATTTTCTACAAAAAGAGTAAATTCAGGACTTTTCCTAAGCCTTGATGTTTGAGTTTAATCAGAAAAATAGTAATAGATAACTTGTAAAAAGGAAAATTCATTAATAGTGGAAAAAGAAACAGCTTTTCCTCTAGTAAATTGCTATCTCAGACAGGAATAAAGGCACCAAGAATTCCCAAACCTGAGGTTTACAAGAGCAGAATCAGAGCTTCCCAAGTTCAAGAAAAGTTTTGAAATATGAGTTTGGATTTGTTAGTATGTTTTGACTGCATTCTATTACCAGAATATAAAGGAATAGTATACATACAAGATACCCTGAAATTGGTACAGAAGGTACAATATTCAGGACAGTACCTCCAGCTTTAGTTACATGCTTCCACAAGGAATGCAGGACACCACAACTAAAAATCCCAGACATGCCTTGGCTCTGTGTTTCAGTTAATGCTGCTGTTAAACACAGTGTTTTTCCAGCGGCTTCAGTTCAGTCTGCGTTTAGCTTTCTCATCTGATTGGGCTTCCCGTATTCCCCTTCTGAGACTGCAAAATAATCTCTTTAAATATCACTCGTTACTAAAACATTCTTCCCCTTGATAAGCTGAATAAAAGTCTTTATCTTAATTCTTCTATACTGCTAGTAGGTAATATCCATGAATAAACCTATTTTCACAACTTTCAGATACTTTTATCTTCTTTAGAACTACATAAAACATATCATACAACAACAAAAAAGCAATTAAAACAAAAAAGGCACAGTTAAGGTATGAAGTGTGCACTTCATTTCTGACAAGCTTTTACATATACAGCAGGTCCAACAATATTTTTCTGGTAAAGACTCATTTATTTTTTGGTTACTACAATAACTATTACAATAGGATATTTCATCAAAAGCAAGCAACTGAAACTCATCTTATGCATGGCAAAACACATTCCAATGGCTATTACTGGAAACCATGGTTTGTAAAAAAGTCTACACAGATTACTATTTTTACCATTTCCAATTGCTGCCTTTTATAAATAAATTTCTTTGGAATAATACTGAAAAAATTAAGAGGAGGTCGATGTGCTGCTCAAACAGTTCTCCTTGCTTAGGTGGCAAGAGATTCAAATTTCCAGGATACATATTTGTGATCCATGGCATCTTTTGAAAAACTTCCCTTATCAGGAATCATTATATCCAGTGATACACCTATCCTAAGCAGGTAAAGTTGTTCTGTTAGATATTATGGTAACATAGTAAGTTTATTAGGACATCTTGCTTTTTTTATTAGTATTTAAAAGAAATACAAACACTGAAAATATTCTAGTTGAGTCTACGCCTGTGAAATAACGGATGATTTTACCCTAACTACATCTTATTTATAAGCATGCTTGCATATACTGGTACAGAGACAGGTAATAATACTCATTTATGAGGCCTAGTTATATTGATATAATAGACTGGGTGTAACAGACCAGTCATTCAGAAAAGATCTTATTAAACAAGGAGCTACACGTAAGGCTGTCACCAAGTGCTCAAAGTCTCCAACTGGGAAGACCTACGGATGTCATCCATCTGGGCTTCTGTAAGGCCTTTGACATGGTCCCCCACAACATCCTTCCCTCTAAATTGGAGGGATATGGATTCAATGGGTGGACTGTTCGGCGGATGAGGAATTGGCTGGATGCTTGTACCCAGGGATTGGTGGTCAACAGCTCAATGTCCAGATGGAGATCAGTGATGAGTGGTGTCCCTCAGGTCTCTGTATTGGGACCAGTACTGTTTAATATCTTCATCAGTGACACAGACAGTGGGATCGAGTGCACCCTCAGCAAGTTTGCAGATGACACCTAGCTGAGCAGTGCAGTTGACACACCTGAGGGGTGGGATGCCATCCACAGGGACCTGGACAAGCTTGAGAAGTGGGGCCATATGAACCTCATAAGGTTCAACAAGGCCAAGTGCAAGGACCTGCACCTGGGTCTGGGCAACCCCTGGTATCAATACAGGCTGGGGGATGAAGGGTTTGAGAGCAGCAGAGATGGACTTGGGGGTACTGGTGGATGAAAAGCCAGACACGAGCCAGCAATGTGCACTCACAGCCCAGAAGGCCAACCGTATCCTGGGCTACATCAAAAGGAGTGTGGCCAGCAGGTCGAGGGAGGTGATTCTGCCCCTCTACTCTGCTCTGCTGAGACCCCACCTGGAGTGCTGTGTCCAGCTCTGGAGCCCTCAGCACAGGAAGGTCATGGACCTGTTGGAGCAGGTCCAGAGGAGGGCCACAAAAATGATCAGAGGGCTGGAATACCTCTCCTATGAAGACACACAGAGAGCTGGCGTTTTTCAGCCTGGAGAAGAGAAGGCTGTGGGGACATCTTATTGCTGCCGTTCAGTACTTAAAGGGGGCTCATAGGAAAGATGGGGACAGACTTTTTAGTAGACCCTGTAGCGATAGGACAAGGGGTAATGGTTTTAAACTAAAAGAGGGTAGATTCAGACTAGATCATAAGGAAGAAATTTTTTACAATGAGGTGGTGAGGCACTGGAACAGGTTGCTCAGAGAGATGGTAGATGCCCCATCCCTGGAAACATTCAAGGTCAGGATGGATGGGGCTCTGAGCAAGCTGATCTAATTGAAGATGTCCCTGCTCATTGCAGGAGGGTTGGACTAGATGACCTTTAAACGTCCCTTCTAACCCAAAATATTCCATGAACTTAATTTGAATAAATGGAAATGGAAAGACAAGTAAACAGCCTCCGAGTTTGCAAGAAAAAATATTGTAAATATGATCATGTATGTACATGACGGGAAACACAGTGAGAGGTATAGCAATATCATGTACATACTTTTGTTCTTAACTAGAATGATGAAATTGCAGTTCTGGTGGAGATACTGCATACAAAATAAAAACAATAAAAATAAGATTGCCTTAAATTAGGCAATCTGAAACTATGCATTGAAGAGTGAACCAAACAAAGAACCTGAGAGGATTATTCAGACATTTGTAATAAATGCATTGAAAGTAAGATGGTATCGGAGTTGACCTTTTGCACCTTTGCCATCTGTCTTGACTTTGCCAGCCTAGACACCAGCCTCTCGCAAGTACTGGATTTATCATACCAAAGAATTGTTAAACAGCCATTCTGGGGAGGTGAGTGGCTCTTGAAAAATTATGTAAGCACATATGCATCTGGTGATGTCTTGATCTAAACCACTGTCAATATAGGCAAACAACACATTGCATTTTTCTTTGATTACATCATGTGCATTTTTCCTATTAGATTTCATATTTAGTTTTACACAAAGTTTTTAATCGCACAGCTGTACAGTCTGTGAGAAGTCAAACTATGCAATTCATTAGTTATCCAATAAAATCAGTCATGAGTTCTTCATTACTTGTTTGAGTCTGTACTGAGAACTCTCAAGTACAGCAATTTATCAGCTGTACCCTGAAGTGGTAGCTACAAAGTTAAAATAAGGCATCAAGGTAAAACCCTGCAGACAAAGGTTTGTCTTATCTCTGCCTCATCCTGCAAGATTGACCTCCTGTAGTTATGCCAATGACTGGAGTAATGAAACAGTCTCCAAAGGACAAGGTTTAAAAAGACTTGAACTTAATTTAGTGGTTAGGTTGAAAGGAGTGCATCTTTCCTTTGGAAGCATCTGCCTTTGGGTAGAGGTATTATTATTAAGCTAGAGCTATTACACCAGACTGCAAAGCCAGATGATGAAGTCCATTAGATGCTAGATGAACAAAAAACTCACTCCAGCTTTTGGAAAATATTACATATTCAAAGCTTTATGAACTAAGCACTTGATATCAAGTCTTATCAGAGGCTCTCTTTATTGAGTTCAATAGGCTTTGAAGCCTTTAGAACCAAAGTTTGAAAGAGGGCAGGAATCCTATAGAATCACATACAGGTCATCACTGAGATGTTAAAATTATATCTGTATCCTGACTTATTGACATGCCTTTATTTCAACCAATTATGTCTCAATGCAAAGTGTCTGTGTACCCTCTGGAAGCAGACAACTGTATTTCTGGCATAAGTTAGCCTATTTTGACCACTAAGGAAAAAGCAACACATACAGGAATGGTGAAATTAGGGCTGATTCATCTGCCTGTTCAGAGATACAAGAATAACTCATCTCAGTGCTAAAGAGCTTTTCGTCTGATAGCTTCACTTCCTTCCCAAAAGTATTTAATTAGTTTTCATTCTTTAGCATTTTCTCTTTGGAAGAAAAAATGGTGCTTGGAAGAAAATGCTATAAAAATGGCTGAACAAGGAAATGCTAGTCCTCTGCTAGACCTGATTTGTCTAGTGCCTGTTTGGGATGCTCTTACAGGGAGTCAAAGACATAGATTTAGAGACTTTTCAGGCAGAAGGGGGATCAGAGCCTAGGCCAAGTGCTAGCACATTCCGAGTGCTCTGAGCTCTGCAACCACATCTTTCTTTCATGAAGAATCTAGGCATCTAACTTTGGACTTTCTTGTTGCACTGTACATCAAATCAGTTCATTTTAAGAATGGTNNTTAAGAATGGTTCAAGCTCACAAGCAGTCAACTTGGTCTTGAACAACACAGGCCTTTTGGGGAGGAATTGTATGTTGGTAAGCACTATTCTCAGTAGTCAAGAATGTGCCTAGATCTAACTGATTACTAGAGAAGCAGAAAATCCTTTGTTCATCAGAACTAACTTTTCACATTGGGAATGACTTTTCAATGTGTCCTATACACCCCCATCCTGCAGCCTTGCACCAGAAAAAGTCAAGGACAGGTGCCTCACTTAACATCCTACTTGTTTGCTTCCACTAACCTATACGCACATTTAAGCTCATTTTTAGAATATGAGTGGAATCATGTTTATCTACTGCAGAGGGGTGAATTCCATTGTCAAAGAAACCTAACTGAAAAGGAAAGGAAGCATGACAGCGATCACAGTAGAGCTACCTTCAAAACTTGTTATATTTGGTTATGAGAAGCAAGTGTTACGTTGTACTTGATCGTAGTGAGTTCATTTTCTCTCAAAACCAATGTCCAGGTACACAAAACAGGAGTCGAGCAACAACCTAAACACATCTTTCTTAAGTATTTCAGAAAGGAAACTAATTTCCTTGGCTTTTGTTTTTCCCCAGAAGTTTCTTAGAAAAGCTGAGGTCTAAAACACATCTGAAATAACATCATAATGATGCTTTCGCAACACAAGCTAAATAATCATATTCTTTATTTATTGCAAACCAATTTGAATCCTTAATAAGTGGTTAATGAATTCAACCAGGACCCTCCATTTGGTACTAAACAGTAGCTTCTGTTGATACACTACTGCATTGTGCATATAATGTGTCTACTTCATAGACAAATCCTATTTTAACTCTCTGGTATGCCTTTTTTTTTTTTAAATTAAAAATAACAATTATCTTTTAACCAGAAGTAATTGAAACTATTAAGTGCATAGGTACTAAAATGAATGGAGAAGTTTAGTGCTGTTCTAAGTTCAAAATCCATCCATTCTCTTCAGATAAAAAGAAAATCAGAAAAAATTCTCTGTCACCAAAGTCTGAGAAACTGAAGTTTAAATTGTATTGCAGAAGAGCAATTAGTAAAAAAAAAGTAATAAAATGCACAGGGATTTCCTCATGTCTCTCATTGCCCGTTTTCTCCATAGGCATAAATTTGCTCAGCAGTAAAGCTGTCAATTTGCAGTTAATCCAAAGCTGATCAAACATCCAGACAAGTATAAATACACAGTACTGAGTCACGAAGAAATGAGTTACACAATTCTTTTTCCCATTTTTCCTGTAATGGTGTCTCTATTGTGGATTCCTCCATTTCACTAGTGGCTTTAAATACTTAAAGATTGTCTTATTAATGTTTTTAAGTAATAACCATAACATCAGGAATAAAAATCAATGCATATAAGAAATGACTCACTAGCTTGTTGGTGGCACCTCTCTTCACTTTGGAATGGGCTGAATTCATAAGTAGATATTTTGCTTTTCAATAACAAAGCCAGAATGTTGTCCAGCTTCTCAACAGAAGAAAATTTAAAAGCCTGTTTGAAAGAAAAGAGGAAAAAAAAAAGATAAAAAAATGAATGCATCTGTTGCATATGTATTTTTAACTTTATCTTCAGAGTGCTGGTGAGTCAAGTTACTCAAAACAGTATTATTACAAACTCACTCCTATTAAGAGCAGCATAGTTTTGGAAAGCCACAGAAGAAATATTGAAATATAGAAGGATCATGATAACACAATCCAATTGAAGAAAACCAGGTATTATAACTTATGAAGTTCAGCCATGACTAAACTTCCTGATGAAGGGTAAGGTCAGGAAGATTTGTGTTGATTTAGCTACTACAGTGCACTGTAATAACCAGGAACTGTTCTGACAGATGTGAGGTGCCACTAAATCCAAGGTCTTAACTTCAGCAGTAATTCAGGATGAGTTTAAAGACTATGGTAAGCTCACTGTTACCCAAAATCTTTACATTAAGATTGCATACTTTGCTAGGTAGTAAACTGCTTCAGTTCCATCAGCCAAGGCATAGCACTGCGGACAGACTAAGAAACTGATAGCAATCAGTAAGATTAACTTCCTACTAAATACATAGCCTTTAGACCAGGGAAATCCTCGCTGACTGCCATGAGCTCTTTTTTTGATTGCCTTTTTCTAGACAGAAGGCCAAGATCTATTCCTAATGACTCTCGAGGTAGCCATAATTAAGTGTTTCTTT
>WEKW01016502.1:208375-221591 GCA_013389905.1 Sula dactylatra | reverse complement strand
CGCCGGGCGGTTGGGGGGGCCGCGGGGAGCCGGGCCGGTCGCCAGCCGGTCGCGGAGGCGGGGTGCTTCGTTATCGTGCCTCAGCGAGGGACCCCGGGCCCTGCTCCTCCAACGCCTGCCTGCCCTGCACCTTCTCGTGCCTCGCCCCGGGGGCGTTCGTTCCGAACGGAGCCGGGAGCGGCATTTCTCCTTTTCACTGTGCTAGGAGAGAGCTAATATAGTAAAAAGTAACAAAACCTGCTCTTGGTCATGAGATTTGCCCAAAGGTACCTCTTAGAAGTTAAGCTTGCTTGCAAAGCGTTTTAAGGTGTAGCCGTTCCTTCCCCCCTCTGCGTATTGCTTATTAACTGTGGGGAGCTGTCGGGAGTTTCAAATGGTAGGCAGTGGGTGAACGTTTCATTAAATTACACTTCGAAAAACACATTACGTGAGATAATTTTGAAGTGCATATTATACTCATATATATCAAAATATATGTCAATACTTTTTGATATATATATATATACATGTATATATATTCTGCAAATATAGCAGAAAGATAGCAAAAATGGAGACCTGGCAAGCTTCTAGTAGAAACTGCTGTTTACATTTTATCTGGGTAAAAAAATGTATTTTTTAGT
The DNA here is from genome assembly GCA_013389905.1 of Sula dactylatra. NCBI lineage: Eukaryota > Metazoa > Chordata > Aves > Suliformes > Sulidae > Sula > Sula dactylatra. The sequence goes on along the minus strand of WEKW01016502.1, from coordinate 220,971 downwards.
TTCCATGTTCCTGTTTGTATCCCCTTTTTGAAAAATGTGACCTTCAAAACAGGGAAGGGGACAGGAAACGCAACAGCATCTTTCATTTCCCCGTTGAATGGTACGCTTGTGTTTGTTCCTGTAAGCCTCGAAATGTCGTACTTTGTACACAGCACTTCGCCTTTACAGTGCGTCACCACAAGATAAGAAAATGAAACTAAAGTTTCTGTCTCCAGCCGACCAAAGCTGGGACTGTAAGACTTCTTGGTGTAAATATTAGCCCGCTATTTGAAGAAACACTGTCCATGAAGAATATTAATTATTCACCAGGAGTCAACCCACAATGTAAACCCAGTTTGTTTGGCAAAGCAATACATATTGTTCTGCTCCTAGGGGAGAAATGTGGGGGTGGGGAAAACTAGCTCCTCCCAAAACGACTACATTTGTAAGTTAGAATGCTTGTTCATAGTAATTACAGGAACAAAACCAATAATACGAGCAAAATTGCCGTGATGAGGATGTCATGGGGTCCAAGGCCACCCTCAAAACCAAGTTTGCTGTTTACTAATCAGCAAAGGACTGAGCCTGATGCGAGGCAAAGCAGTTTGCTGCCCTCCAGCACAACACCCGGCTCCCTAAGACCAAGCACATGCTACGTGCCTGAGCAGATTCGGAATTTTAGTGTATTATGAATTCATCTTTACTGGTCTTCATATGCGAGAAGTACCTCAGCAAGGTCTACAGGCTGTTAGCGAGAAGTTGCCTATGAGACCCCCATGCTGATGAGTTGTGGGAACGTTCCACACTCCAAGCAGTTCTTGAAACAGCTCATTAAAAGTGGCACAGAAATGCCCATTGAATCTCTCCTTGGGCTCTCGAATGAAAAGTTGTTCATTATGACAGGAATTATGTGGTACCAGCAATATATGCAGAGTGTGGATTTATCTATGCCTGCAAAAGCACGCTTCACACGTGTTCTTGAAACCACCTCCTATCAAAAGCATGGCTTTGCTGAAATCATTAGTTAGAAATGCTTCTGGTACAACTGTGCCCCACCTCTTCTTATCCCAGTTGACATAGCTGTCAGTTAAAGTTGGTTGGGTTTTTTCTACAGATGCAGCTAGGAGTTTTGCTGTTATAAAACTCACTGGAAAGCCTCTAGACGAGACCTATATGTAGTGCACTTGGCTTGAGAATCACCAGCAACTGGTAATTAAAGAAGTTTTGCTGGGTAGTTGTGAAATCATTGTGCTACATGAGAAAATATATCATGGTAAGAAGTCTTTCAAGAATTTGTTACATTCCAAAACATCTGTAGTTGTACTTGAAAATGCTTGTATTTGTGTTTATGCTTGAGCTGAATTTTCTTGGGAAGTTTAATAAAATTCCTTTAAACTGTTTTATAGCTGGGCAAGGATAGAAAAAAAAGGATCTCTAGGCACCCAGAAATGTTGTTGATGCTTTTCATTCTGGAAAATTAAAAAAAAAAATTGATTGAAAAGACATCCTTTTTGACATGTTTGGAAGAGAAAAACGCAGGCACTAAAGAAACAAGCACAGTGTAGATTTTTAAATATTGGTTTAATGAGATGTAAATTACCTCTCTGTACGTGAGCTGAAGGCCTTTGTTCTACAGCCCCGATTCACTTAAGGAAGCAGACAGTGTTTCTCTGTGGTTCCTCCCAAAGGGCGAAAAGCCTTATGCTCTCGTCAAGCCTCCAGAGCCGCTCTGCTGTCATCAGCCTCGCACTCTTCAGTAGCTGATTTGTAGAACAGCCTTGACTAGAAAGTTTGCCAATGTAGCTACAGTAGAAGAGCTGGTAAACTCTCCTAGAGACAGGATCCAATTTAAATTGCTTTAATAACTGTGTATTGCTTATATCAGAACTGCAAAGGATGTTTTGCTGTTGAAACGACATCTGCAGGCTTTTGCCAGCAAAGCTGTATTGACTGGTGAATGTTTTATAGTCCTGGTATTGCTAAATCAGCAAAACTGTTAAATATAAACCAGGCCACCATCACCTGCCAGTCAGCTTACTCTGTGTCTAAATTACACAGGTCTCATGCAGCTTTCCTCACTTCTATTCGCATTTAGAGTTGTACGTCGGTGACCTCTGACCAAACAACCATAAGCTTTTATAAATGGATTATCTCCCCTTTAGAGCTAAGCATCTAGGTTACTCTGAATGCGGAGAGCCTAGTTTTGTTCGTCAGGTTGAAATGTAGGAAACACTGGAATTACAGACTCGGGAAGGCACAAAAAACTGCAGTTTGCTCTTCCAGTGTCTCTTGTTGAAAAAGGCTGAATTGGAGGTGCATGATGAAGGAACCATCTACTAACATTTCTGTACTTAGGAAATTCTGAATATTGTAATTTTTCTTATATGGTTTGAGTTTCACAGCCTCAGAAATTCTTAAGACAAACTGAATAGTAAAAAAGAATTTGCTAGGTTGATAATTAGGAAAAATTCAAATACTGGCATACTAAAAATATGTTTAGTATATCTAGACAAATGTACTAACCTATATTGCCCTTCAAAGCTTTGCAAGATAGTCGTGGAAGCTTGTAATTTCCTTAACATATTCATTGCAATGTGTTCATCTTTACAAGAAGGCAGACAGACTGCAAACAGCAATGATCCGGGATCAAAGACTAACGCTAGATAGGGAAGAAACTGTTGAATCCACATATTCCTGCCTTTGTCAATCTACACTGAGTACCGTGGCATAAAAAACAGATCTCTGAAATATTTTGGACAATATTATCAAACCTGGTACTTGGTGTGTGGATGTAACACCCAAAGATGTGACAGTAGGCTTTTGGGAACCACATCTTTATTTACACTGACTCTAACTAGCTGCGCTACTGGTAGAAGCCTGACCGCAGCAGCTTGTGTTCCTGGTGCTAAAGACTTGCCGAGTTCCCACAAAAGCTTGCGTAATCTTTCGAAAGCCCATGTTGTCACAGCTAGATTGCTAACAGTACCCAAGTTGACATACCACCAACTCTAAAATGACGTCTTGGTGGGTGTTGGGAGGTTGAAGGACCCAAAACCCAGATATATTTTACTCTGGCACTTCTGTGTCATCTTCAGCTGCCCAGGCAGATATTTATTACAGTTCTGTGCTACCTGTGACTGGGCGACATTTTGCTGGGCAAGGTTCTGGGTTGCTACAGAAACTGTCTCTGCAGATCCATTCAATCAAGCAAGGCTCTAGTGACAAGACGTGTGCTTTCAGCAGGAGCATAAATAATTCACATTTTTGCTGAGCTGCTCTCTGTGCCTTCCCTACAAGCAGACTGGTGGTTAAAAGGAAAGCAGCTGTGATTAGCTGGAACTCGTATGCCGAGAGTTAAAGCTATGTTTACTGAAGTATATTACATTTTTAACATGTTTTGCTTCAGAGCCTTATTTTTTCTGGAGAGGGGCAACATCAGCAAGCCTGTCAACCGTTTTTCAGAAAGATAACAGGCAAAACTTCCTTAACTAAACCCGCTCCTATCACATCGCGTCACACTCCACCAGTTGTCCCTTGCTGCAGTACAGACGCCAAGGAGGCAGCTGTTTTTCTGACTGATAAAGCATGCGGTCACATAAGACCGTGGAATTAACCTGGAGAACATCCCCCGGTGTTTCAGATTTGCCTGGCCATCCCATCCATGGGTAGCAGTGGCTGTTGGCACAGATGTCACTGAGTAACTACAGTGGTGAAGGACTCACAACATTGAGGCTCTGTTTATGTGTGGTGCTGGAACTGCTTGTTAAAACTTGACATTAAGCTGTATGACTATTAAAATACCTCTTCTACGCACAAATTCACGAGGATTCCCTCTGTAGGAGTTGTAAACCCTTCTCACTCTGACTTTTCCCATCTATGCAAACTATCAGTCCAGTATTTAATCCATCCCTCTCTTAACTCCGCTTCTGCTGTTCAGATCTGGGAGTTCAAGTCTTCCTTCTGCAACACCACCACCCACTTTTACAACTGTTCTCAACAAATATGGGATGGATGTTGGTGAGTGTGGGATAAATGTCAGTGAGAATGGGAGAGATGTGATAGTCCGCAGCAGTGTTTGCGTGAGCCAAGTTCTCGTCCACCTTTAGCAAGTCAATCACCTGAGAACCTTGTGAGTAAATTCTATGTAGTGAAATAGTATTTAGGGTTGTATTTGTGTTTAATGTGACTGCAGCTGGCCTGGCCTCTGCTCAAGCCATGGACTGAACTTTTTGTTATATTGCAGTGTGGTCTGATAAGAAGCACACCGTATGGTACGTTATACTTAAAAAAGTCCTTTAGCACTTATATATCATTTGTCCTTCGTGGTCAGCTGCATCTGCTGGAGGTTGTGGGTGCCAGATCATTGTGCTGGGAGCTGCCACGCAAGTTACAACCCCTCCTGCCTCCCCCGTCCCCATCACAGCTGTGTCTGGCTGCAGGATATTCTGTATTTTTGTGCTTCTGTGCGTTGCATCGGCTTACTAAATGTTTTGAAGTTGGCATGGGAGAATGTATCTGCTTTTCATAGATCTCTTTTTAGAAATGTTTCTAGCCTGCCAACTCTGTGGAGTAAACTGTAAAGAGACTGAAAACCTCTAGGCTTCTGGTTGTGGTCTCCCCTCTGAACAGCGAAGGCACAAGGATCCACATCAGGGTAAAGACCTGTTCCAGCCATCTCCATGCAACTGCCATTTCTGCCACAGAAAGCAGTGGCAGGGCATGACGGGTGATGGAAGGTGTGCTGTGATCCATTTTATTTCCCAGATCCTTTTGGGAAAACCAACTGCTCACCAGCTCCTCCTCATCCTGTACCTGTGTGCCTGATCATTCATGCCTTAGCATACAACTTTGCGCTGGTCCCCACTGAGTTTCAGTCTTCAAAACATCATTCTGGTTGTCAAGTTTGTTTTGAAATTGCATCCCAGCTGCTATTATATTGCAGCCTTTACAGTTTTGCACTATCAGCAAATTTCATACATGTATTTTCTATTCCATCATTCGTGTTGTTATTGAAAACGGTGAACAAATTAGGACAGACCCCAGTAGCCACTGTTCTGCACTGACAACGTATGAAACCTGATTTCTACTGACCCTATAGGAGTTTCAGCTAGTTTGTTTATGAGAATGCACCACAAGACAAAAATTTCACTGAAGTCCTGATCTCTACTAGTTCAACTCTACCATTTCGCTGAAATCTGGTATCTACTGCTTCTTCTTATTTATGAGTCGTTAGCTTTTCATAGAAAGCAATTTGATTGCAGTTTCTGCCTGATACACTTTCTACCTGATGAATCCATGGTAGCTGCTACTCCTCTCCTTGTTAATTTCCAAAAGTGTACAAATAACATTTTATCCGCTCCAAATTGAAGGAACTGAAGACAGCTGGTCTTTAATTTGTTAGTTCCAAAGACCAAACCCATCAGATCCTGCATCTCATTGATGGTATTAAAGTCACACACCTTACATTAACCCACTAGAAATGCTGGAAGTGATTTACATAATGAACTTAGAGCCTGCACAACTGCATGCTTACAGTGAGCAAGGATCTGACTAGCAGAGAAGTGTCTGATCTTTGCACTAACACTGTAAAAATCAATTGAAAAAAAAGGCAACGTGAACACCAAGCTCTGAAAAGGAAAAGCTGTTCCTTTCTGTGGATATGGAAGCAGACACAAGACAGACCCCTGCAGGGCCATCGCTGTGTTCTGCCTGTGAATCACTGACAAATATTTTCGGAGTACAGTTACACAACCAGTTTTGCACCAACCCTATAGAAGTTTCAGCTGCTTTGCTTATGGGACTGTTATGTGAGACAAAAGCCCTACTCAGGTGGACACCTTTAGTGCTTTTTTCCCTCTCCAAGTGGCTTCTTACCCATACGAGGATTGCTATTGGTTTGATAAGATTTTTTTCAGATGAAGTTATGTTGCCAATTGCTAATGTCTTTGTTACCTTATTGTGGGAAAAAAAATTGAAAAATTGGCAAAGTTTTGCAAGGGATTTAAAAAAAATATATATTTTTCTTGTTTTTTTTTTTTTATTAAAAGCAAAGCTTCAGGTTTTCTTTAACAAAAGCACACTGTCCACCAGAAAATGCATGGTTTGACTGTGAGATGCAAAGTAGTTTTCCCTGAAGTCAGTAGATAATACCGGTGGTGGTCTTTCTTTCTGGCTCTTCAGTTAGATTAGAAGGAAACTCTATGAATTGAATTTGATACTGCTCCTCCAGGCATTTTTCTGGGAAGAAATGTTGTGATTCTTGGCTAAAAATCTCTTCTCGCTTGCCTGGAATTGTCAATTTTGGGCATTCAGATTACACTACTAGACCAATGATGGCTTCTTATTGTTTCCAGTGTTTCTCAAGAAGAGCAAATCTGGGCTCAGGATGGTGTTTGAACACAGCTTTGTGCCAGCAACCTTAACACTCATGGAACCTTGAGTAGGGGCCAAAACAGGCACCCTCTGTTTTCCCACTCCTGTGCTGGATGGCTTGCACTGCTATGTGCCTCCCTACCAACACATCTCTTCCCTCTCTAATTATCAGTCTGGACAAGAAAACCCATGCATGGGTCAAGAAACAACTATTTTTGAAGTGACCTGAGCTTTCGTGGTCATTAAATAAAATTGTTGCTAGCTCAACTGCAGAAACGCTTCCATCTCTCCTTATCCCACCCTGGACAGCCCTCCTGTATAAAAGAATACAAAAAATTATAAAGACCCACAGTGGGCCGGACTCTGCGGCCACTTACACCGCAGTAACCATTTAGAGGGTGGGGGGACTGCAGCATTATCAGCACACGATCTCTTGTTATCCGGAATCTTCCTTTATACTTCAAACAGGATTTTCCTGTTACTGTGTGTGGGCTGGAAGGTTTAACTACAGTCTGACTCTTTCTACTGCTATGATTGTAATTGTCTCCCAGGAATCTTTATGGATATTGAGTAAGGAGGCATAAACCTGCTCGGTGGAGTAGTATCAGTGCTCTGCAAACCCAAACTTTCTAGAGGACAGCTGTCATCATCACAAAACAGCCAAGCGAGCAACTGCCCCCCTCAAGCCTTTACATCAAGGAACAGTTTTTGACTTCAGCCTGTTTTGTATCTTGTAAGAAGATTAAAAGAATTAAAGAGAAACCAAGTGACCTGTTTAGTCCATTCAATATTAAGCATATGACACATACCTTCATCTCATACAGGACCAGAATAAGCAGAAGGACATGATTATGCATCTTTTATGCTGCTTTTGAGGACTTCCAAGCTGGAATGCCCTGCCTGCATCCACCTCCAGAGGATCCACAAAGCTATGGAGTTGCATACACTTGCTGCCATCCACAGTTCTTGGAAAAAACATCCTATTTTGGTTGTAGCAGAGTAATTATTTCAATATATGAAGAGGAGAGCTATCCTGGCTGTGCTGCAAAGCCAGGATTTTGCAGCAGGCTGTGCTGCAAAAACCACTTTTGAGGAGGTGGAAAGTGCCTGGGGGGTGGGTGGGATGGGACATGTGAAGCCGTGGCCCCCTGCAGACCCTGCCTGAGGGCTCCTGCACGAGGGCCGGGTGAAGCAGCACTTCCTTCATCAGTGGTTTGAGTAAATCATCACATCAGTGCAACGGTGGCACATTGGTGTATGGGACACGGAATATGGCCTTGAAAGAGGGGACTTGCAGCGGATCTGTGCCTGACAGCCGGCTCTCCAATGCTGCAAGACAAAATGATAAAAGCACGACGACTTCTTCACATGCTGGTGGTGCCCAAAGCCCTCACCTTTCCAGCTGAGGCCCAGTAATGCCAAACTGAAGTGTAATCTTTTTAAGGACTCCGTAGACACTCCAGAAAAACAATTCACTGGCTGACCTAAGCGGGGATGTTTAAAGAAGCACTCAAGCACTCACAATGTTCTTCTTCAAGACCATCTTAAAAGCCCTGGGCTAATTCCCAAGGGCTTTTACCATCCATTTGCCTGAGTCCTGGGAAAAAACTCCAGTTACAGTTTATCTGCACACTGTAGGAACATACAGCTGCCTAATACCCCTGTCTGTTTGCAGCACTGTGTTTGTCCAAAAAGTACTTACAGTAAATATTGTCAATCATAAACAATCCATAATGAATTACCAAACTTTACATTGGGAGAAGCTGGTATATTGGGATATAACATGAGAATTGGTGCTTGGACATGTGCCAAGTGAGACAGGGATTGGGACAGCTTCCTAGCCTGGTCGTGATCAGTTCTTGGTTTGAGATGGGTTTATATGAGACAGGACCATATTTGGGTAGCTTGGCATATTTTTAAATATATTTAGACAAAAGGTGAAGGTGTATTTCTGTATCTAATTAACTGCTTCAGTGCTGTGGAAAGTAACCAGAAGCTAGCCCTATAATAAAACCAACCCTCGATAATCCATATATATATATTTGCACTACATTTTATATGATTTAGGCTGCAATTTCAGTTAAGTCAGTTAATTAGGAGATTCAGATTATGCAGTTACTGAGTTAATATGGCAGATAACCAGAATATATACATACCAATGAGCTGGTGAACTGCAGCAGAACTCGGCACCGAGCAGACACATTAGTAGGTTGCTTAAATAATAGAATCTTTTCTGCTTTTTCTTCCTGGTAGCAGAAATTCTGCCTTCTCCTTTTGCCCTTTTCCCCCCTCATTGCTTCTGTCACAGGAATAAGGAAGTACACAGGTACCTGTTTTTTTCGCCCATACTATGTGAAACACTGCAAAAATTAGACACTAGCACATAAATAAGTAGAGGGGCAGCAAATATGCTTTGTTCAAGCTCTGCAGCTGTTAAGAAGGGCCCCACAGACATTGAAAAGGGGAAGAAACCAGACTGATATAGCCCAAGAAGTTAACTCTGCTGAGGTGCTTTATGAGTCCTTCTCCTTTGCCTTGCCCTTACATTGCTCTTCACCTCTGTACTCAGGCTGTGTAAATGTGAATGATCAGGAGAGCAACTTGATGCTTCCAGGCCAAAGTTTAGGAATAGGTTTAAATTCACATCACAATGTTTTGCAGTTTACTCTTGCCTTGTAAATCAATACGCTAAGCATAGGGCAGTGGAATGCTGTTTTCAGCAATTAACTAAGGAACTCACATTATAATCCTGCAAGACAGCTAAAGACAGGCAAATTAATTTTGAAGGTAATAAACATATATAATGATATTAGCACTGTGGTAGAGTCATCTGATCTTTGAGGTGGACTTACCTCCAACATTCCCTTGAAACAAATGTCCCAAACCACAAAGCTCTTAACTCTAGAAATCAGATTTTATCAGAACATAAAGGAATACTTTTTAAAACAAATAGAGAACACATCAAGTGAGGCAGAACGGAAGCAGAAAGTTTCTAAGTTAACTCCTTGTAGGGCAGGCTCTCTCTTTAAAATGCTTCTCTTTGTCCCATCCTTCTCTTAAGATGGTTCATCCAACTCATTGTGCTTAACTGCACCAAAGCAAAGCATCTTGCCCCCTTTCCATGGGTCCAACCGTGGCTGCAGCATCCAAGATGAGGCAGAGGCAGCCTTTCTCCCTGGTGCCAAACAACACCCTGTGCGTTTTATTATATATATAATGTTCCAGGGAACACGATACATAGTAAAAATAAGCAGAGCAGGTACTACCCCTGCAGGCTGCAAAAGGAGGCCCAATGTCTGTGGCTGTTTTGCCCTGCAGCAGTCAGTCAGATGCTCTATGTAATTGCCTACTTTGTCCTGCTTCAAACCAGCTGTGTATCAAGGTAGGTGTTCATTATAGGTGAATATATTTGACAATTGTGCATCTTGCTTTGACTATGCAGGTGAACGAAGGCACACTAGCAAATCCACAGCACATAGCATATTTATCATTTATAAACAGCTCCATTCTCAGTATTGCAAGATAGATAACTATCACAGTCTTTGTTATCAGGGATGTTACAACCTGTGTAATGTCAGGGATGTATGTAGTCACTCTGGTGACAAACACAAGAGGCTGGTGATTTTCACACCAGAGCTTCTGTATGCCTTCAGAGTTTGTGACCCAGGTCACGGTCTGATGAAGTAAACACATCTTGTGTCCCCTGTATGGGTTGCATAAAAGGGATGAGTGCACAAACTTGAATCTCACAAAGCATATTACTTACCCAATTTACTTACAGTTTCACCAAACTGATTAAAAACAAAGCAATGCTTTATATTTTGTATGATTCAGGCTGCAATTTTGGTTAAGTCAATAAATTAGCAGATTCAAATTATCCAAGTTAACATGGCAGATAACCAGATTACATAATGAAAGAAGTAATTCTCTTTTTTTAACCTTCTCTTAGATTTTAGTGAAGGTCTAGTTTTCTTTTAACCAGAAAAAGCCAGCTACTATTTAGCTAGTATTTTATTGACATAGTTAACATGTCACTGGAGGACCCTGTCATTACTGGGCATAGGTGGCTGTTGAATATTAAGTGTATATTTTGGTCTTAGGCCAGTTAAATGATCCAAGCAGACAAGAACTGAGACAAGAGCTCAGCTCAACAAAGTACAGTTATACAAATGCCTGTGCCACATCTTTAAATCTCTGTGTTAATACACGTTAGCAGTTTTAGGTTGTTCTTTGCCATCCCTATGCCATAACATAGAATTTTTCTAAAGATTTAACATGTAGATAGGTGATGGTTGAATCATCTCCAACAGCAGTTTTCAAATAGCCCTGGCTTTTTCACTGAGAAGAACATAGCAGTGACAGTGCTTTCCATTTTTAGCAAGTAAGAAAGATACAGTTCACCCTCCTCCTCTCTGACTGTGGCTTAATGACACGATAAATCCAACCTCAGAGTCCTTACTATCTGACCAGACATGCCCTGACCCACTATACAAGGTGCAGATCCAGCTTTTGCTCATGTTATCAGTTAAAATTTCTTTTAAAGTTTTGTTAATTTTGTACTGACACAATGCGATTACAGCTACTGTCTCTCTGTGCCGTTGTCACTTTATGTCAGATCAGATATCAGCTACCAGCTGTTATAAAACTCGTATGAACTCTATACCACAGATACTTAATAATTCAATGGAAATGTGGTCGCGTGCCCACACCTAACTGGAACCAAACCCATATGCTTGGGGATCCGCTATTGCACGGATCCGGTAATAAAAATGATGGAAGCAGCCTTACATATGCACTGCACACATGCTAAAAATAAGACATGCTTTCACTGAGAAAATGTTAAAAATAAAAAGTTCATGCAGCTGTTTAATTTCGTAGGATCTGTCTCCTTAAGTCAGTCTGTGATTTTACCAAATTGGGTGTTCTTCCATAAGGGTGAAAGGCAGAGTGTGTAAGGGTCTCGGTTGAGAAAACTTAGCCCTGGCTTCTGGCTGAGATTGCAAATGCAAGACCTACATCAGTATCAAATTTATTTAATAAAATTAATTAAAATTTCTTCAGCACAGTATCTTCTTATATCCCTTCTTTTCTTGTCAATCACTGTCATGTTCTCAGCATTTTTAAAGCACTCCGGATTTTTACTGTGAAGGAACAGAAGAAGTAACAAGAGCTCACAGCTCATCTTGTTAGCTTTTGACCTAAAAAACACAAGGCTGTTTGGCATTTTATGAGAGGATATTCCACTCATAGCTAGACAATTAAAGATTTCTTGTTCTGGTTATCAAGGAGCTTTTAAAAAGCCTCCCATGACGTGAGTGCATATTCAGGCTTGGGAAGACATGGTGCACTATTAATTTTGGTTGTAGTGTTTCAGGGAAGAGTGAGGAGAAGGAGAGAAGTGGCATCATCACTGCAAAGTCAGTTCTTGGACTCCTGGCTACTTGTGTTTCGTTAGATTTCTGAAAGATAACATCTCTCTGTGCACTGCTTAGCATCTTCACTGCTTTAAGATTGATCTTTGTGTATTTAGAAAAATGGTGTTTTTCATACACTCAGGTTTTGTCTTGGAAGACTGACATGTCCGCCCCAAGCCACCCATGGCCAATCAGCAGAAGGGCAATGAACGATATTTTCATCTGCTGTTGTACCAATATGTACTTCCTTCCTTTGTCATAGAAGCTGCAGCATGTGTTGATTCAGTAGAAAAGCAAACCCTGTAATAATTGCAGAGACTTCTAATCATTACAGTCCCAGCTGGTTTTAATGCTCGTCTTAGTTCAACTCAATAGAATGACTGGGGTTTTAAATAGCATATGTATAGATGTTCTTGCTATANGGAAAGCATAAAGCTTGTTTTGCCTATAAGATACTTCTTTGTTAAACCCAAGTAGCCCCACCTCTGAGCACGCATCCTCTTCAGACATGTCACAATTTCCTTGTTGCTGAAGTCCATCCTGTCGATTCTTTCCTTGTTGATTTTGGCAGAAAGTTCATCCAAATCAAGTAGGTGGTGACAAATTCCTGCTCTAAGAAAGTAAGATCCCACTGGCAAAGCTGAGCATAGCCACTAAAATGTTCCACAAGAAAAACCATCGTGTTGCATCCGTATTTTCCTTGGCAAAGATTTTGCAAAATTCTGCATCTTGACAAAGCAACTGTAAATTGTCACTATCCAAAGGCACTGCATTTCAAATCTGGAAAATTGTTGGCTCTTTTACCCCACTGATGTCATTTGGCTTGTTCCA
>WEKW01016502.1:195034-208258 GCA_013389905.1 Sula dactylatra | reverse complement strand
TAGGAGCTTGCTTCAAAAGCCAGTGAAATACAATCCCGTGAAGCACTGCAATATCTACTTCCCAGCTGAATCCAGAACTTCTTGGGCCCCTGGACTCATTACACTATGGGAGACGAGTTAGGTGCCTTGGTGTGCAGTAAATGCAACTAATTAACCCCCAAACTCAAGTATTCATTAATTTAACTCAAACTACACATAGCTCATTTTTTAGCAATTTATTATAATTCAAATCAGCAGTGATGATGCCCTCAGAAAGGGCAGTAATTCATCCAAAACTGATAAAACTGAGACTAGTAAGCTGTTGTCCGGTATCATCAAACCAAATCCCAGTGGACAGATAGCAAACAAGAAGAAGCCTGTACAGGGAAGGCTAAAGGGTTAGAGATGACTCAATATTTCACTGCATCATTGCAAACAGGAAGAGGCTATTTCATAAATCATGGGTCACTTCCATAACCTGAAGCCCGTATGTGTACTAACAGGTCATTACAGCAAGGAATCACACACAAGATTTTCCATATTATTAACCTCAAGCAGAACTCAAGTGCTGAGCACACTTAAAGCCTGCAGAAAGCTCTATACAGCCTGGTGTAGACTGGAAACTCTTCTGAAGAGCCACAGCATATACTGGTATCACAAATACACCCCCATGTCTGCAATAACTTTGTCATATCCTCCTGACCCCGTTCCTCTAACCCTTTAATCATTCTTGTGGCATTCGCTGTGTTCAGATACATCAAACACCCCTTCTGCACCACAGACAGTTTTGGAATTGCCTGGATTTTGTGGAAGGGAAGGCCAGAAGTTATCTGCTGTTTGTAGCCATTATGGAAGATGTCTCTGCAAGCTTTTGCTTGAGTTGGTCACTAGTTTGCTCTATTTCTGCAAACGGAATATTACCTGCTCTAGTAGATACTATATATATATATACTGTGCTATACTTCTAGAATAGTTCAAAACGAAAATTGCTGGTCTTTGGAAAGTTAAAGAACTTTAGACAGGAATTCCATTTTGAAAACATAGGTTCTGAGTGGTAAAATAACTGAAATCAAGGACAGGAATTTTTGACTTTTTGTTCAAACCTTTTAACACTACTTAAATATGTGTAGGAGTATTTTCAACAGAACATCTAATACAGAATTATAAATCACTATATATTAGAATGTGATAAATTTTTCATCGTGACTTACTACCTTTTATTATGTACAGCTTCCCAACAGATCTCCAGTCAGCAACAGCCTGAACTACTTATACTCATGCAATTGCTCCCATGTGGAATTGTACTGATTTCAGAAAAGTTAATGACTATCTACTAATTGTGTAAGTAACTGTCACACTTTATGCCACTGGATATGAAATCAGGCCCATAAAATCTGTTAAGTGTCTACAGACCGTTAAAGATGAGGCAGAGTATTACCCAATATCAGTAACACCAGCCTGTAGACATAGCGGGTGAGATATATCTAAGCTAGACGTGTAGGTTAGAAGTCTAACTTTGACCTAGTCTGGCCTCTGCTCCCTCTGTAGTCAACAAAAAGGAACAGACATCTCAAGAGACATATTGGTCTCCCTATAACACAAGCACAAGAACCGAGCCCATTCCTGCATAATAGTTACTCACATAATTAACTGTCTAGTCATTAACTGTTGCACATAGTGGGACTCCACATGAGAATAATTATACATGCACAAATAATGTTTGGGATCAGGCTCCTGCTAGATTGTGTTCTGCAAACACAGATTCCTAAATTAGGATAAGAGGTATTGGACTGATCAACCCTGGGATGTACGCAATCCTTTCCACAGAGTGTAAGGAAAGCCTCAGCACAGACTGGGCAGCTGTTAGAGGTCTGAAGTTCCTATAGAGGTGAGACAAATTCCATTCGCTATTAGTGTCTTAAGTTTCAATCCCTAATAAACGCTCCAACACCGACAACTTATTCACAGTCATTTCTTTCAAATACTTTGGTCCTAGACTGAAGTAGCTCCCACTCAATCACAACACTATTTCAAACCTGTCTTCCTACATTTAATTGTAATGTTTGGTTATTCTCATCTGGAAGACTAATGTCAAAGCAAAATAAACAGGGAGGAAAAGCTCAGATGAAAATCTTTGTTAAATACTTTATTTCTTGTAATTACAAACTAAAGATAACGGGAGGATTAGGAAATAAAGGAAGCACCAAGGCCGTCATGCTCAACATCCAGCCTGTAAAGCGTATAAACATTAAAGCAATGTATAAGCGATCTTAGAGCAACCCTCTGCTGGTAGACACCCACAAGTACAGAGGACTAGCGGCTAGAGGAGCCTCTCCAATTTCAAAGCTGGCAGAAATCACACCTCTGACATGCATTCTGCAGTACCACGTAGTATTTGGATCCACTGCAGGCTTCCGTTGGAGGTGTGACCTGAGTGGCGGGGAGCTTGGGCAAGAGAGGGACTGTAAACCCCTCTCTGCCCATTAGTGTTCCAGGGTGCCAGGGGTTCTGCAACTGGGGAACTCTGCCCTCCCCTCACCCCACTTGCAGCTGCATCCGGCCCAGGCTTAAAATTACAGCTGCATCCCTCGGAGAGTCTGTGGTGAGGGGGGAAGATACGAAGAGGATTTACAACTGCTAACATGATCCGTATAGTCTTTGCTGCTCTGTAGGCAAAAGAAACCCTGTAGGCAGAACACCAGAAACCCTGCCTGAACCTTGACTTTATAAGCATGTGCATGCATTCAATTTAAAATAAAATGCAAACCTAATGTTCCTGTTTTGAAAATCAGGGCTCCTTTTATGATTTTTACTGTTTTCTAAAGAAATAAGACAGTCAATTTATGTGTTGGACTTTGAACAGTGAACATATTCAGTGATGCCACAAAACTGGATATGTAAACGGGTACGAGTAGTTAAAACTGATATTACAATAAGGTTCAAGAAGTTACATTTTTATCTACAGATGGCTTCCAAGATAATGCTTGTTAAAGTGGGAATGGTAGTCAGCTACCATTAAAATGTGCATTAAAATGGGGGGAACCCTACAGAAGTACTGTTAAATATTTGAATCTCCTCTTTAAAATGTCATCAACTAGTTTTCCAAGGGTGTTCAGACATAATACTGTAGGCATAACATTGTAAGAAGGGGTGGGTTTGCTCAGCCTGCTGGAAAGTTTTTGCACAATTTTATTTTAGTGGTGACTGGCTGGTTCCCAGCAATACTGGGGTTCCACATCTTCACTGGGTATCTGCAAAATGGCACTTCTGTCTTTGAAGTATTTGAGGCAATTGGCTGTAGAAATCTGTTTATCCTCAGGTGTCATCAGTTTAGGAAATGGAAGGTGCTACTTTAAATTTTTAACATGCAAAGGTTAAAAAGTATGAAACCTAGCATATGGAGACCACTTTTCATCTATCTTTTAAGTGTTATTTCCTCCCACCAGAAATTCAGTGAGAACCAGAAGGAAGATTATCCCCCAGAGGTAAGAGATGCCAAAGCAGAGTAACAGCAGCCAGCTATTCACACAGATGCCCTCCAGTGCAAAACATGGTCCTGAGGTGTAAATGATTTGTCCACTGAATGTACCAGGAGAGGATCCAGGTCCTCTGAAGTTTAAGCTCAAGAAGTTTTGTAATTTATGACCCAATTTTAACATTTGTTATTTAAATATTCTTGACTTATCTCGTGGAATCATGCAGCTGCAATATAAAACATGAAAGAAATGCCTACTAAGAAATGTCAAGTATATGCTTTTACATAAAAACGGTCATATTTTTATAAAGAGCAGAACTGTAATTGGTTGCAAGTTACCTGGAATACGTAGGGATTCTCTGGGGTTTATTTAGCTGACACATCTACTAAAAAAAATGGAAATGGGTCAAACATGTTCTTCCCATCAACACCTGCTCTGGAGGACCCCTGGATAAAGTGTAGAGCCACCTTCACGTTATAAGCTCATCAGGGCCTTCTCACTTAGCAGAGGATTTCAAAACCCTAATGCAAGATTACCACGATAGTGCCTTCGAAGAGGAGACCAGGTCACATAAGGTGCTTTGTCAAATTTAGCAGAGGTCACACACAAGACTCTACAAAGATATTTCTTGGACCTTGTCCACAATAATGTCACCCCTGCTACAACCTACATAAGGACCAGCAGCTTTTTTCCAGTCAGCTATGAAAAGAAGTTCACCTGATGGCGCGCCAAGACACATCCAGGCCTCCCGTACCTAACGGCTGCTGTGCTAAAGAGCCATATTTATTAGAGCAGCCATTTTCAAACAAGAATGGGAATGAGCTTCAGGGAAGGGGACACAGAAGCCATGGGGACAGAAAGCGACAAAGGTAGAAGACAGCACCTCCTCCACCACAGGGTGCTGCTGTCCCACTACCCAGGGTAGGGGGTGGGTGGGGAGCAGCATCTGATCAGACCCCTGCACCAGCTCAGGAGCTGTTCAGGACATCCCAATAGACAAGAAGAAAAGGAGGGCTCTTTCCTCCAAGCTTTCTTTTTTCTTCTTTATAATGATAGGATGTAATAACCGGAATTCTGCAGCCAGCCACTGGGATCACGAGCTCCACACAGCTGAATAAACAGGGAATTATCCTAGGGCTTCTCACACACATCAGGGCATAACCTACCAACTGGACACTGAGTGCAATGCACCATGTACAGGCGACAGGTAAATACTACAGAAAAAGGGAAAACCCAAAGTTTGGAAAACCTGTGTGTTGGCACAAAGCCTCCCTTAACACCTACATATTAGCTAGAAACAAAATGTTGACCAAAACCAAATGCCATTTGCGGGTGGTGGACATGAGCAAAATAATGCCTTGCATTCCCTACTATGTCACTGAGTGCCGAGCAGTAAATTCAGCAAAGACTGGGGTAGCCAGCCCATCGCATCCCACAGAGGTGCACATTACCTGGGGCTTGTGCACATAAAGCACCACCCCCACAGAGGGAAAACTCAGGTGCATGTTTCCTTTGCGAGGAATAAGACCGACAAATCAACTGTACCCAAGAGGCAGATCCACTCATACCAGCGAGCAAGAGTGACTATTACAGTCAGGCAGGCATATTCCAAACCCAGGATCTTGGCTGTCATGGTTTGTACCTAAATTTACCTTCAAATAACAGAGAACCGAATCTAGCAAACGGTTGGGATAGTTGAGATACCATCAAACCCATGTGAATGAGGCTGCAATGCCACCGAGAGTGAACGGCAGCAACGTTATCCATTCTGGAGAGCTGCAACACTTAAGCGTTGACAGGAACTTGTGAGAGACCCCACACATACCTGCTCCCATGGCCAAGCATGTCACATGCCTCGGTACTCATGACAAGGTTAATCCACAGCCAAATAACCTTCTCAAGGGTGAGAGTTTAAAAGACAGATGCAATTAGAAATTTCAACAAAACAAGATGATTCACACAAACTGTATTTGTTGGGGACCAGATTTCACATTCAATCTGTTCTCAAGAAGGGACAGCTACTCTGTCCCAGGAGTCGGCTGGCAACACAGAGCCCCTCTATTTTTCTCTGATTCACCTGGCTTATTAAATTATATTTTATAATATTGTTATTTTAGAAATTATTAATATATATTACTATACATACAATATATAAATGTATTAAAAGTTATACATATATGCATCTATTTCCAGGTATGGATTTGTATATTTACACTATAAAATATTTATAAATTATTAATTTATAAATTAAACATACTTAATAATTTATAATGAAGAGTAAGCAAATTTATTTTCAGTGGACCAGAATGCCTACTAAAACAAACTCTCTCTCCTCACTCACTCGTTTCCAGGAGGGAGCATTGGGACAGCAGTTGCTCCAGTCACAATCTACCCTGGAGACAAGAGGAGCTTCCAGTGGGCAGGAATTTGCTAAATGGACCTCACTGAGAAGACCTAGTGAAGCATGGCTGCCCTTCATCCCTGGTGAGATGCAGTACCCCCGAGGCTGCACAACGCCCTCCTGCCAATTCACATGAGGATTGCACCTGCCTCTACTTCTCCTCATTTGTTTTTCCAGAAAGGTTAACAACAGCAATAATCTAACTCTTCAGGGACACAATTATTATTTGAGTTGATATTCACTAAAGCAGAGCAAAGCAAAGCAAAGCCACTGCACATGTCACTTGAAAACAGCTGCCACCACATCATCCTCGGCAAAGGACAACGTTCACCATTATCAGAATGGAGGCAGTAAATCATATTTGCATTGTAAGAGAGTTTACAGTTGCAAAGCTGACTTCACTTTCAGGAGCACTGCAAAGATGTTGACGTGGAAAACTGAGCTTAGGCTTTTCATCTGTCATATGTGAAATATTTTAGTGCCCAATTCTCTTTTTGCAAATCTACTCTGCCATTAAATATAAAGGGGATATTTGGCTAGCTGTGCAGGGGTAACATACACCTCCCTAAGCATAAGAAATCAGTTCCATTAAAGTAACAAATTGGTACCCTGTGTAACCTGTAATAGTCATAAAAAGCAAAATTTAAGGGCAAACTGCACCCCATCATACTCTAGCTCTCTTTTCCCACTGGAATTTGGACTGTATCTAGCAATCACCAGGGCTGCTTACAGGCATAAGGGTTCCTTGAGCTGCCACTGCCTGGTCAGAAGGCTGCACGCAGCAAAACATTGGGCTGGGTCATGAGACCTAAAGCAGAAAAACATGGTTAACGAAAGCATCCACATGTACAAGCGACACGCACTGCTGCTGCTCCTCCCCCACAAAATAAACTGCATCCTCAGATGCACAGTTTAATGAGTCAAGAGGCTTCAGCAACAAGCCCAAGGACTTCTGACTTCTGCTGTGCACCTGGCTGCTTATTTTTAGTGCCATGTTGCAAATGCTCTAAACCAGCTCACTAACCTTGATCCTGGTTTTAGAAAGCTGCACAATTACAAACCTCCTCCAATTCCATCCTGAGCCACAGAAAAGCATGCACACAGCATGAAAGGTGGGTAACACCCTGATTAAGACACCGATAGCTCGCTGTCCCACTCCAGATAGTTGCGTTGGTGTGAGGGAATGGTGTGCTGTGGCACAGGAAGGCGAAGGGCCAAAAATAACACTAAATTCCTTAAACCAGCAACGCCACCAAAGCCTCTGTAACTTCATTTTCTGAGAGCTCAAAGCAACGAGCTGAGGCAATACTCCTCCTGGGAATACATACTCAAAAAAGCTCTACTGGATACAAACCAACTCTGATATGAATGAATCCAGAACCTGAGGATAAGACAACAGCTCTACTTTGAGCAGGGTAGCTTAACTAGTCAGCTTCACACTTCTGTACTGAGAAACCTCTCCGATAATGCAGCAGCCCAGACCCCCATTAAGATGTGAAAAACATATCCTCCTCGAGAGCTCTAGGTCTTCTGTACGCAGAAGAGCAAGGTTCAGAAGAGATTCTGGGTCACACAACTCAGTAGGTGAAGTGATCGACCTAGCATGACCATTTTTAAGTCTTTGCAAGAGCAGCATAACACTAGCTTTTCATAAAGTCATGCAACAGGAAACCAAGGGCTGTAAGAGCAGCCACTGAATTCATGCTAAGGAAGCAGCCTTGTGTAAGCTTGACCTGTGTGGACTGGGAACAAGACATAAAGGTTAGCTGTTTACTAGCAGTCCACTACATTATATCCTTAGGACACTGCATGTAAGTAGCTTGACAGAACAGAGCAAGTGAAACTGTGCGAGTGGGAACTTGGCCAGGAACCCGAGATGCTTACTGTTGATCCCAGTTTTCCAGGAAGAGGTATTTGCAGAGAAACAAACAAACAAAAAACCCACACCCCACCCCACCCCCCCAAAAAAAAACCAAACACAAAAGAAAAAAAAACCCCAGGGGGGGGAAAAAGGCCAACCAGCAATAATGTACAGAAAGTCTAAAAGTTTGTGTGAACACCAGAGTTCAAGGCAAGGAAGAGAGCAAACCCAGGGAATTCTGGCACAGGAGATGCTACTAAATGATGCTCTCCCCAGCATCACGTGCTTTTTCACAGTGCAGCGTTACTTACCCAAAAGGAAATGATTTGTGTGCAGTAAGGAATGCTCTAACAGTGTTGTTTAGGTACTCACACTACCAAAGCTTGTATTTTAAGCTGAATCATAAAGGAAGCAACATACAGTTTTGCACCACTGCATCTAAATAGCTGGAGGACCAGAGAACACTAGCATGCATCATCAGTGACTCCAGTGTATCAATCTAGTTGCAAGGCTTTCTTAGAGAATAAATCATGGTGCATAATTTGACACAAAATTCCAATTGTTCAATTTTTGCCTGTGGTTATGGCTTTCACACTCTCCCCATGTCCAACACTTTTTCCTAAACCTCAAAACATGAACAAGGAACAGTGTTGGAAGATTGCCATAACTGAAGGCTCACATTGTCTTTGGTACAGCATTCATCATTTCCCAAAATGTAGTCTTTCTACAAAGGCATTTTTAGTGGGCTTTTAATTCCAGTTGAGTTTGTGTGACCCTTCAAAAAAAAAAATTCCCTGTTACCTCCCCTTTTTTTCCAAAGGAGTAAAAGCTAGTATTGTGCTTGAGCACGTCAGCTCATGGACTGCTTGTCTGGCACAGGCACACACATCGGCTGAATGGTATCTGCTACCAACGCAGGCTTACCACTACACACCCTACCAGGGTTAGTGGCAACCGCGCGAGGTCCGCACCTAGTACAACCTCGGCACGACGCCCCTACCTGCTTTACGCAGTACGGGTTTTATCAAGTTCTGTGCTGAAGAGGGCAGTGCACACACAAACTACATCTGAACTAGCACAGCCCAATTGTTTTCTTGTTCCACGTGGAAGCATTTGGGTGCACCTTCTGTGTGTATTAAAGCTAGAACACAGGCAACCAAAAGATTTACACTCGGCCTTGGAGCCCACCTGAGCCATGTTTCCATGCCAGCCTCCAGCAACCCATGCGTGGGGAAGCTTCTTATCTTCAGTGCAGTGATCAGCAAGACAGCTCTGCAGCAGTTAGGTGCACCCAGCAGAGACAGTACTTTGAAATTGGGAAACACTCTTATTGACAACTGAAGCCATTTAAGTGGTTTTGGAGAGTTACATATATGCTCTCAAGAGAAATATGGTCTGCCTACAACCCTATGGTCTTCAGTGGTCATCTCAGGCCATCCCACCTTCAGATATATCCATATGTAGCTAAGAATCAGCTGCAGAACATACTTGACTTTCAAGTCTCCTCTGTTTAGCAGGTTTCCCCCACTGCCAGCAAGTTTTCCCAACACGGAGCTGCCCAGACTGGAGTCTCCTGTACTCAAACTAACGGCAGTCTTTCCAACGACCATCAGTGTCCTGACCACACTTTTAAGTCCCTATTCTGATGCCCTTCTGCAGTATCTATAATAAAAGTAACTTCCTCTTTCAGTATTAGATGAGCTCTCATTTAACTCCAAGGGAGTTAAAAGGTGTGGAAGAAACTGAGTTTTTCCTCCCTACTAAAATGAGGTATTCTTTCAGATACCCGCTCTTATGAGCCCAAGGAGTTGCAGTAGCCTGCACACCCTTTCCTGCTGTGTAAGTGCTATTGAACTGCTGCCACGTTGCAGTTGAAGAACACGTCCATGCCACCTGAAGAGGTTCCTGACTGCTCTTTGAGCACTCTTCTTGTGCTGAAAAATAAGAACAGTTAACACTTCATAATTAGTCACTAGAATTGTTTCCAGAGAAGCTTTACGAACTTTTTTGGCTATGCAGGAATACCGGGTTCTTCCAGAAATTGGATTAACAGCTGCCTCTCCACAATTTCATTGAGAACACTTAAAAAGGCATAGCAGCCTTCCACTCTTGCCTTCTTTTCCAAGCTCTCCCTGTTGAAGAATGAAGTAGACAACACAATGTATTTTTCTGTATTGTTATCACTAAAATACTTAGAAACAATACACAATATATACGTACTTACCTGTTCTACCCATCTGAATTCACTCACCTTGCAGCTCCAGTAACTTTGGGAAACAGCTCCACAGGAAACAATTACAAGCAAAACACCCTCATAACAGCTTCTTCAGCCTCCAGAATCTGAGCAGTAACTTTAATGAGAGTTTACACCCTTCCCCCATAGGCTTTGAAGTAAGCAGTTGGTCAGTGACACTTCAGCTCTCCTCCTTCCTCCAAGGGGACTGTGGACAACTAAGTTTTATAGCTGGGATAATCAACAAAATGGGATTTTTAAAGCAAGATTTATGTGCCAAGACTAGCACAGATCGCATCAATCACCCTTAGAAACCACATTCCACTCCCTGAGTGCACATGAAGATCTTTTCACTAAGAATTACGTAAGGCCTGACAATTTGCAAGAAGAGAGACAACCCCAACATCCTGCCAGTCCTCCACACTGCACTGAAATGCATATTGACACCATGACAGCAGAACAGACCATAGCGCTGGGTTTGCTGTACTATCCAGTGAGGGCTCAATTTAAAGCATCCAAATCCTTGAAGTTTTCTTTAAGAGCAAGAACTAGCCAGAATGAAAGCTGCAATATGAAGCCAGGTTTCTACATATGAACTCACTTTCTTCTTTGAGCAAAGGCATCACACATTCCTGCTTATCTTCCACAACCCTCTTGCGGGGTCTTCCAACCCCCTCTCCTGGTCTTCAGGACATCGGGTCGTTGCTTACCTGAGTCCACAGTGACCAAATCACTTTAGTAACAAAGACAACCTGTAGTTTCTGCAGTGTAGGATGTCATAATCCAAGTATAGACAAACATATCGGCTTCATAGGCTCAGGACCACACAGACACTGGAGTAAGTTTTCATTAACAATATTAAACTAGAGTATATCCATGTATTTAAGAAACGCCAAAGGCAGGCTTTCAATTCTATCATCACCTTAAGTCTTTTCATATGAAATGCTGAAACAACATTTATTTCTGCAATAGGACAGGAAGCTTCTTGTGGATCTTGCAATTAAGACCTGTTGGGTCAGAAAAGACTGGGTCATTAGCTCTTTCAGGTGAACAGAGTATCCAAGTTCAAAACATACAACACAAGCGTCATCATTAACATCTCCGACAAGTTGTGATCAGTAAGTATAATCCATACACAGACAAATATCAGACACCCCCAAACTGATGAAAGTGAACTATCCACATGCAGAAAACTGTTTTACTCTTCTCTCATCAGGAATTTCTCTGGGTAGTTTCTGAAGTCAACTCCTTTTTTTCTACATTTCAATGTGCTAGAGCAAGTCTTAGCTGAGACATCAGTGGCATCTACATCTTCAGCTAAAGAAACATGGTAAAAACAGTGAAATAAAATTTTCTGTAAAGCAGGATGCATCCTTGTCTCCTCCCCAGAGCAGCAGCACTGAAACAAGGGAGGAAGGGAGAAAGAGAAGGAACCAATGCAGGTGACACCAGTTGTTTCTAAACCAGTTTAAAAAACAAAGCATGCTGTTATTAGGTCAGCACACTTATCTCGAATGAAGACTTCACATACATGTTTTCTTCCAGTTATAGAAAAGACAAGCAAGGTCCTCCCCCAATCAGTCCATTACAACACTTACCACCATTACCTGGCATCAGCTGCAGATACAAGCACAAGCTTAAAGTCTAGTGGGCAGTTGTGACAGAAGTCATCATGCCACTGTCCTTTTTTCACCCACAGCACACCTAAAATAAAGGTATCTGGGTAGAGAAGAATCAGAAGTAGAAAAGAAATAAAGGGGGCTCTACCTGTGATTCAGAATTCTTGAGATGTATGCAACTATTACTGAAAGTTGTAGAACCAGGGCATTCACTCCCTCCATCCCTTTCCTTCAGTGATACATATGGCAAAGTGGACAAGCTGGGGGTGGGGAGAAGCACCTCCTGTCCCAGCACACCAGGCATTTTACAGGAAGGCAAGCAACTGGTTCAGGTTCTTTAACTGGAGGGAGCTGGATTTAAAGAGATGGAAGAATGGCACACATTGCTGTCATATCAACAAATCTTGAAAGGCTGCAAGGTTCAGATTAAGTAACTGCATCACAAAACATCTCACGACACCCTTCCTCCATCACTTAAGTGTGTTTCCTGGGGGAAACAGGCCACTACACCCGTGCAGCTACCGTGAGGCAATATCCTGAGCAAATGCATTGTGATTACCTCCAGGAGGAGCCAAAGTATGAAATAAAAACTTGCAACCCCATTTTTCCTGAGCTATACCACTACTTGATGGTGGCCAAGACTTCCAGTGAGCCTGCAAAACTCTTCACAACTCTTTTCAGTGGAGAATCTTCTTGAAGTAATAAAGCACTTTATTTCACAGGAATCAGCTGTAACTAGAAAAGGTGTTATTTCACAAACCATGCAATAATCTGAGCATCCTCCTTTACAGTTTTGAGCAAAGTTCTTCCACACATTATTTCAGGGAACTCCAGTCCTGTTAAGCCTAACAGAGATTTAATTAATCTCCCATTTAGTGAATGCATCGTTTCCCCTTCCCCGACACAGACATCAACACAAGCATGGATGATGTTCAGTACAGGGAAGTTTACGACCTGCTGCTCAAAATCCAGCCTACCTCCTACAAGCCAGCCAGAGGGTATGCTGAAACTCAGACAGCACCTAGTCAGCTGGCTAAGCTGTGCCAACACTAGACAGCAAGAACAAGGAAGAAAATGGGGAAGCAAGTTAGCTTAGCTGCTCCCATACCATGTTGTGAGGTCTTAGGCCATCTCATCCATTCTCTCAGCTTTTCTGAGGTTGATTTACATCTCTATGATGGATATACTGAGGACAGGTGCCCTCAGGAGGGAGCAAAGCTCCTCCTGCTGCTCACACTAAGCCAGGTATCTATGACAGCCAAGCACTATTACTGCAGTTATCAGAAGTTACAACCCTTAAAAGAGCCACAAATGAGCACGCACAGGCTGTCACCTGGTGTGTGACAAGGGCACGTCGCAACCTGCTCCCTGCTGAGGGCCTCCCCCGCCAAGGCCAGGCCGAGGGCTCAGCTCCACTCTTTGACCCGGTCTGTATGTCACCCCAGGCCAGGCCAAAGACCTGGGCACCCACAGCCCCCTCCGCACGGGGCCCCTCTCCTCGGGGGGGCGCAAGGGGCTCAACTCCGAGGGCCACCGGAGCCTCCCCCTCCAGAGCCAGGGCCATCCGGCACTGCAGCCGCCCTCCCCGCCCCGACCTGCCGCCCTCCGGCTCCCCCCACAGACCCACCTCAGCGGCCGCTGCTCCCGCGCCGCCG